>CM025608.2:3633581-3672452 GCA_014621495.2 Entosphenus tridentatus | reverse complement strand
TGGTGTTGGACCAGATGACACCAGAAGGCGTACAACTCAAACACAGTACAATATCAGAGTATTGAGAGCCACTGGTAAAAGAGATCTCATAGAGTACAGGTGCTTTTTTGTTTTAGATCTTTGCCCACACCTCTGACTAGTATAGTTGGCTACGACGAGTGTGAAAGACATACATGGTGACGTTATTTCACGTCCTCGGCCTACTGGGAGGACTACGTCCTAAAAAGTAAAAACTTCCCACAACCAAGACTCTCGCCTTGAAAATTCTTATACACCAAGAAAAGCCTCGTTCACGAGTCCCAGCACTCATTTGCAGGAGGGTTCTCTGAAAGATGTTTGGCCAATTCTCTGAGTATTTTTGTTTCTGTGGGTGGAAACCGGAGTACCCCGAGAAAACCCACACGTTCCAGCGAGCATGACTCCAAAATCTATGCAGCTCTTGCCTTCCTCTATGCCACCTCATAGCCATGTGGGTGAATTTCTTGCATGATATCCTGATGATCTGCCAACCCTCGAGATGCACAAACAACAGATATTAACAATGAATGGCACTGTCCTACTTAACAGCAGACTTATGGTTGATGAATACATCGGCTCTGCAAATCTGTATAGCTGTGGCGGGGAATTTAAAGGCTGAACACCAGGTTTATTGTTAATTGTTCCCGTTTTGGTTGTGTACGTTTTGGGACATTTCAGGGAATTATTTTCCAGTTTTATTTAAATTTGTTGTGCTTTTTTAAAATTGATATTCTCGAGTGTAACAGATGATTGCCAAGCTTTTTTACGTGCACAAGAAATCTCGTGAACTTGACTGCAGCAACATTGAGATTCTTATCTCTGATAGATTTTCTGGATCCGTGTCTTGAGACTCAATGAGACTGGGTTTCAGTATCCGTGTCTTGAGACTCAAGGATACTGGGGTTATGGGATCTGTCTTGCAACTCAAGGAGACCGTGTGTCAGGCTGTCTATGTAAACTGGGTGTCAGGATCAGTGTTGAGAGACTGGATTTTTGGGATCAGGATTTGGTTCCATGAAAATTGGTCCCATGAGACACATTTTGTAGACGTTTACTTGAGATTTGCTTTCAGGTTATTTGGATTTCAGGATTTGATTCGCCACTCAACACCACGGAACCTGATTTCATCTTTTTGAAGACACTGTGTTAATGGATTCGTGTTCATGAGATCTGGCTCACAGAGACTAGGTTACATTATCAGTGTGTTGAGAAGTCTGGAAACTGGGTTTCAGGATCAGCTCCAGTACAGTTTTAGGATCTTCATCTTGGTACTGGACTCCCAAGAAAATTGGTTTCAGAGACAGTGCTTTAATTGTAACTTGGCTGAAGGAGACCAAGCTTCAGTCTCCAGCATCCACTCCCAACCCTTTCCTATTCGAAGACGTCTGCAAGTTGCAGGGTGGGTCCCGTCCTCCGCCGAATCTCAGAACGAGCAAGCGGTTAGCGTTAATTTGTTTAGAGGGGCATCGCGCCGTTTTTAAGGACGTCCTCTCCACAGAGAACCAAAGCGACATGACCGCACTGATAACTGGCGGCAAAATTGTGCCATATTCCCTCCCGCAAGGTATTGTGGGAGCTTCGGTAACAAAGGTATTTTATTTGAAACTGATGACACACGTACGTTATTGGAATGGGAAAGGGTTAATCGCAAAGGGTGCAAATCGGTTTATAATAATGCTCCTGCAGTTTTCATTTTGAAATACCGGAAGATGTGAGCATCACACCATTGAATGTAAAAATTATGATGATGAACATGTAACCTCCAAATGTAAGTCTTTCGATGAGGGGCACTTGTATAATAGTGTTTTTCTACATGAACTCAAGTCTGTAGAGAAATGCAATGGTGTTGATTTAAAGCTTTCATGACTGCAGGTATTCATATTCTTGGTTCTTTCGGTAAAGTCACGTAGAAGGGAAATCATAAAATAATACAAATATAAAACAAACAAAATTCTCACGACGTTTCGACTGCAACACAAGCAATCATCATCAGGTGTGAAATCCACAGCAAGAAAATTTGAAAAAAAGTGGCGGTTTGTTGTTTTATATTTGTATTTTATTATTTCCCTTCTACGTGACTTTACCGAAAGAACCAATAATATAAATGCAATGGTGTTCATAATTTAATCAGGCGAGAGACATTGAGATTCAATATCTCGATGTATAATTGGGGTTATACTTTTACAAGCCTCAATTTGGTACATTTTCTTTACCTGTATGGCACGGCCGAGTCTCCCCTGAATAACATAAAACCACTGGTGACTTCCCCCAAAGCAGATCGTGGGAATTCACGTTAATATGAAGGGGCCCAGTGCGCCGAGTACTCCTGATGGAAATACATTGCAGGATTCCACATCATTACACAGTGCGAGTATATATATAGTTACGTTAGCTCGTGTGCTTGGCATACAATCAGGAATTCCAAATTCTCTTTGGGGGCAGACTCAGCCCATCATGCCTCTGTCAATAAAATAGGCACCACAGCTGTGGAAAGTCAATAGTTGTCTTATGAACACTAGTCCCCTGTTACTAGAAAGCAGCACTAAATCAGCCTGACACATTCCATTGTATCTTGTAGCCTCTGTTAAGCTCTAACTGGATTACGACCCTTTCCTAAATTACTCCACCACTAACACATTCCTGCGGAGGGAGCTGGTAGGAACGTTGGGTTGCTCGGTTAGTGGCCAGGGTCAACGGCGGCGTGGTGTATTCTGCAAATATGACCGACTGTGAGGGCGGGCACAAGCCGGCGTGAGTAAGTTAAACGTTGAGTTTTATAAGGGCACCACGGGGTGACCAGCCCCTCCCCACCCAGCCCCACCCCTCCGACCCAGCCCTTCCCCACCCTCCCCACCCAGCCCTTTCCCACCCTCCCCTCCCCACCCAGCCCCACCCTCCCCACCCAGCCCCTCCCCACCTAGCCCCTCCCTCCCCACCCAGCCCCTCCCTGCACGACGGACACAATAATCCCCTGTGGGCTGGTGTAACCAGTATAAGTTCATGATTGTCAATGTACTTACTCCCAGTGCCTCAAGTCCTGGGTTTAAGCCCAGGTGCTGGGAGTCGCGCATTCACGACACTTGGGAAAAAAGCGTTACACGTTGAAGACGGAGATTGTTGTTGTTGCGTAAAAATAATGTTTAATTGTGACAATACATGGCTTGTGTGACGGTGACAGCTGTGCATAGTCTGTGGTGTCATCACATATAGTTGTCATAAAAATCACAGGCAATTGAGCATTCAGACAAAAGCATATGAACATGCGTGTGCACATATGGGGGGGGGGGCATAGGTACACATGCATGTGCTCGTATCGACATGCACACGTGTGTACACACAAACACACCAAACTCGTGGGGCAAGTGCTGTTAGCAAACGCCCATTCAGATTGGCACGGCATACTGAGGGGTGGCATTTCCAGAACCCGGTCACTTGTTACCCCAGTGATGATGTTTACAACATGCCAGCTCCTGGTCGGGCTAAGTCGACCTAGGGGAGGTCCTGGACTGGTTCTGATGTCACTCACCACTGATGTTAGAACTCAGATTAACTGATGAAATCTGCATCATTACACGCCAACTGTGTGTACACGCACACACACATGGACCCCCATGTACCCAGTAGGAACGAGTGCTGTTAGCGAGAACCTATTCAGGTCAGCACAGTGCACAATGAGTTGCTGTGACCGGCACTACACTGAGTAGCATTTGTCTCTGTAATGATGAAGTTTACACACGGCACCAGCTTTTCAATTTAGGTTGAGTCTCGAGGCCCAGAATCAGTTCAGATAATGACCACCGATGTTAACCGTGGCTGGTAAACAGACGCAGGCCGCCGAGTATTTAGCAAAGTGCACTAACCACGACAGGACGACTCTCCACACACGTGCGCGCACGTTCAAGTGCGTCCCTGCATGAAGGGCAGGAAGAAGTCGTCTGTCGGCGGTGTGGCTGGACGAGGTGGGGTCACGTCGGTGAAGCTCAGCGACAGCGTCAGCGGCATTCTCTGTGTGATATTACACTGCGGGACAAGGGGCGATAGTTACATGGAGAGAGTGAGCGGAGTTACATGTAGAAGTGAGATGGTACATCTCCCCGTGTTACGTCCCATCTGTAAACCCAGAAAACGATGATTGATGTCCCATATCACTGTGTTACATGTCGGGGATATGGTGAGATAGTGACAACACGACTAACGTTGAGTTATCCAGCGATATGGTTTCAGTCCTGTGAAAAGGTCTTAACTTTGCTGTTGCCCCACGTACAAATCCCTGTCGATGAGATCATCGCTGAAGTGGAATCAGCAGTTAGACATCTCCCCCATAATCAAGCTGAGATGACTCGGCACGAGGTTGACAAAATTATGGAGAACAGCAAATTGCCAAAAACAAATATTAACTTCGGTGAAGCAAAAGCCTTAAGAGAATTAGGAGCAAATAAATATATCCAAATTCTTGCTGCTGATAAGGGGCTGATCGATTTTGTTGTGATGGCCTGTGAGGACTACGATAATAAAATCAAAGATTTTCTCGATGAAATTAAACAAGACCCTACCTGCACCTTAGAACGTAAAACAACGGCAATCATTGCCAAGTCATCGATTCCCTAGGAAGAGCAATAACTGATCAAACCAAGGGCATCAAAACCACCAAGATTTTATGGGCTACCAAAATTTTTTCACAAACCTGATGTCCCATTAAGACCTATAGTACAATAGGCTCTGCCACGTACAAATTAGCACAATACTTAACGAAACAGAAGCCTTACATCGGACATCTCGTAAATATAATGAAAGATATTAAGCTTAACTCTAATGATATTCTCGTAAGTTTTGATGTGACCTCTCTATTCACGAGGGTTCTAGTCAATGGGTCAATTAAATTACTCGACACTCTGGTAACGAACAAAGGTTTAGCCAAAGATATCCCAAGACTAGCTGAACACTGTCTAAAGCACACCTACTTCTTGTGGCAAGGTGACTTCTATAAACAAAAGGAAGGAGCAGCAATGGGCTCTCCTTTGTATCCTGTGATAGCGAATTTGTACATTGAGGATTTTGAAGCAAAAGCAAGAGCTTCAAGCACACTAAAACCATCTGCTTGGTTTAGATATGTGGATGGCACATTGGTGGTCTGGCCACACGGTAAAAATACACTGAACGCATTTCTCAATCGTCTAAACTCGCAAAACCCATCCATCCAGTTCACCATGAAAGTGGAAGCTGACCGAACTCTGCCATTTATGGATATTCTGCTTGGACGGGGTCAAAATGGAAAAACAACACACAGTGTTTACCGAAAGAAAACGCGAAACTGACGCCTATCTGAATGCAGTCACACCATCACCCCGCACAGAAATCTGCTCTTATCAAGACGCTCATTCATCGAGCTAAGAAAGTGTCAGATGGTGACAGTCTGAGAAGTGAAATTCAACATGTTAAAGAAGCGCTGCAAATTAACGGTGACAATGATGCACAAAACAATAGGGCATTGAATACCAAAACCAAATCAAATAACACCATATTCCTGCGGAGGGAGCTGGTAGGAACGTTGGGTTGCTCGGTCAATGGCCAGGGTCAACGGCGGCGTGGTGTATTCCGCAAATATGCCCGACTGTGAGGGCGGGCACAAGCCGGCGTGAGTAGGTTAAACGTTGAGTTTTATAAGGGCACCACGGGGTGACCAGCCCTTCCCCACCCAGCCCCTCCCCACCCTCCCCTCTCCACCCAGCCCCACCCCTCCCATTTTTGGATGCACGACGGACGGACACAATAATCCCCTGTGGGCTGGTGGAACCAGGTGGTTCCTACCAGTAAAAGCATTGAAATTGCCCAAGTAATTAAAACGATCAACATTGCGGGAGTAATTAATAAGCTAACCAGATATTTGTAAAAACAAAACATCCGAGTCCGATTTGGCACGGTACATAAAAAAACAGAAATTAATATCTGGTACGAAAGATGTATTACCGAAGCTATCAACAGAAGGTGTGTACAGGATTAACTGCACGTGTGGTAAATGTTATGTTGGGCAAACAGGACGAATGATCAGCACGAGTCTAAAAGAACATCAGAGAAATATTAAATTATCCCAAATACAACTGTTAGTAGTAGCAGAACACGTGTGCCATGCCAACAAGGACACTCAATTGATTTTGATAATGTTGAAGTGTTGTGCAAAACTAGCTACTACTGGCCAAGACTAATGAGATAATCTATCTAAATTGAAAGAAATGAAAATAACTTTAACCGTTCGGATAGCTACCGCCTTAGTGCTGCGTGGAAGCGAATCATCAAGTAATACATAATTTAAATGCACGCCTACAAAGGGCAGCGCACTTCAATAGGGATTATTGTTGGTAGGGCTATTTTAATAAACAATAGACAGGAAGGACACGTTCAAAGGGCCTGCATAATGCACATGCATAATGTACGTTGACTCAGTAATTCCCCCCCGCCCACATTGTGCAAGAGCGCAGAAGCGTGGTCACCACATCTACGCCTCTATGTAAGGAACGAAACAGGTAGACTTCTCCACAAATCTGGCTGTCGCCTGATGAAGTTCATTGTAATTACTGGCGAAACGTCGTACTCAGATTGTAAATGTTGTTGCTTTGCTCTCCAACACACCGGTGTGCTGTACTAGTGACGAATTGGAATGTTCTGTTTAGGCGACAACCCTTACCAGTTGGCTGTGTCGGGTGGTGGCAGTTTTTAACAACACATTGATATATTTACGCGATCTAACCCAAAAACCTCCGATGGAAGACCCAGGTATATTGGGACATTATGTAGATAGAGACATGTACATGAGTACACACAGTTATATACGGGTACAGGAACCCATTCTGTACTGCACATACTCGGGAGCGTGCCTGTGTAATAAAGGTCGTGGAAGCGACTTCTGTAATCTGGTCTTTATTTGTCTTTCGTTCACAACACTCATATCTTACTCCTTCACGCTGCTGACAGACAGCGTGAGAGGAGAGAG
This sequence comes from Entosphenus tridentatus, assembly GCA_014621495.2. NCBI lineage: Eukaryota > Metazoa > Chordata > Hyperoartia > Petromyzontiformes > Petromyzontidae > Entosphenus > Entosphenus tridentatus. The sequence continues at coordinate 3,665,446 of CM025608.2, read as the reverse complement.
ACACGCGCGACCACGTGGCAGCCTGGACCCCGCTCCAGCGTGGCCTCTCCCCCTCGTTCGTTCCAGATCTGACCACGTGTTGTTTGTCTCCATCCCTTTAAATACCCGGGTCACGTGGTACCTTTCCACCAATCCTGGTTAACCTCTATGGAATCTTCTAGACTCCATCGTATGCTCCCGGGACCACGCCCCTGACTCGTCCCCCCATTGGCTGTGGCTAAAGCCAGCAGAACCAATCCTTTACTTACAGATGTCACCTTCCCATTACGTCACGGCCACGCCCCTAGACTTCCCCCCATTGGCTATGGGCCAGGACCGGCAGAGCCAATCATCGTAACGAGGTGTGATCCGTCAGCAACCCGGATATATCCTCACATTACACCTGTATGAGTATGTGTGAGTGCAAGTGAGTGAGCGGGCCTATGTGTGCGTTTGCCCTTGTGAGTGAGCATGCCTGTTTGAGAGTGAGCGATTTGAGTGCGTGTGCCCATGTGAGTTGGCAAGTAAGTGAGCGTACTGGTTTTGTTGGTCCTGGAATGATCCGTGCCCCGACCACGCGCCTCTGTGGGTTGTCCAGGGACCCGTGCAGCGACCAGAGCACGTCGAGTTTTGCGGACAATATCAGCGTACAATTGGGATCGTCGCATTCCAACCCCTCCTGCGGTGACACGCAACAACGCACGCTAGTCAGAGCACATATGTTCCCGTGCCGCCACGCGACAACACACTCAAACCACGCCATGAATCGCACAAAGTACATGTGCAGCGCTTTTGTCAGTCCAAAGCTGTACAAGTTTTTTGACCGTACTTCACCATGCGGTCTTTCAGGTTGGTGAAGGCGTGGAGATAAGAGCACTGTACAGCACAGCAGATTTAGCTGAGCTGCTCACAATTTAGCCCTGCAGCAACCTCTAACAAACTTAATAAAACATTTTTCGATTTAATTGTTTTATTTTTATTATTTTATTATTTCCCTTCTACGTGACTTTACCGAAAGAACCAAGAAGATGAATTCAAGCAGTCACGAAAGCTTGAAATCGAAATTTAACCGCCACTACGGGGTGGGATTCCACATAACTTTGAGATCCTTCAACAAACTCCGGGATAAGAAGGCTCAGCTATTCGAGTCTCTCACCTTTCTGAAGAGATGCCGCGACTCTAAGGTAATACCAATCGCATTTACACTAACCTCTGCTGCTGTAACTTCTTCTAATGCGAACATAAATATGCTAAATTCCTCTGTTGATATGCAAATCCCTTTGTCTAGGCGCCCTTCCTCCACTAACCCAGCTTAAATATACGCTGCCAAGCTTGGTGGTGTTCATTCAGACGCTGTCTTTCCGACAGACCTGTTTTTCACCTGAGGACGGTTGCTTGCGTTGTGGCCGAAACGTCGTGAGAATTGTATCTTATTATGTTTTATTTTTATTATTTTATTAGATCGCGTAAATATAAATGTGTCGTTAACCCACAACTACCCAGCAGCCAATTAGTAAGGTTTGCCATGTCGACGAAATGTGCCAATTAGTACTTCAGAACACTGGTGTGTTGGAGAATAAACCCTCCAACGTTTATAATTTGAGTACGATGTTTCACTGGCGATGACAACCAGCTTTGAAGTTTTCGTGACTGCAGGGATCCATACTCTTCGTCCTTTCGGTAAAGTCACGTAGGTAAAGAAAAGAAAATAAAAGATAAAAATAAATCACGACGTTTCGGATGCAATACGTGGGGGGCTGCCCCCATGGAGGGTGGAGCCCCGGGTCGAGGCACGTGCGACGTGCGGGGTTGAGGCACGTGCCACGTGACCAGCGCAACTGGCAGCAGCGCGGTCACGTGGCTTCTGTATGCATTTTAGTAATTAGTGTCTTAAATTATTTTATACAACCCCATTAATGCATAATATGCCATATAAAATATCATTTATTTTCCTCTGGAACAGATTATTTCCTTTCCCTTCATTTCTTATGGGAAAAATTCGTTTGTTATACGTCATTTTCGGTATAAGTCCAAACTTCTGGAACGAATTAACGACGTATACCGAGGTACCACTGTACATCATTAGTGGCATAAAAAAAACTCCCCTCAGCCTCCTCTAGGTCAACTAGGCCTGAAATGCAGTGTTCCAACATCAGCATTGGAGAGACAAAGTGTCACTGGACATGATGCCAGCCCACACAACAGCCAGCTGCTCGCGAACAACAATTGCTCCAACAGTCTCTATAGGTAAAAGGGGGAACATTGTATATAGTCTGAGCTTACCAAAAGTTTGGCCAATCCCACGATGGGTACAGAGGGTGCCTCCTTTTTCAGATCCATCGCGTCTCCCCACTCTGTCAGGTTCTCCGGATAACTTTGGTTTCCGTTACCGAGCCATGCGTTCAACACACGGCGCCGTATTTCCATGCAGTTCGTTCTATCGTCCAGCCTGCGCACAATGACACATCAGCAACACATACGACCATATCAGCACGATACTGGTAGGAACCTCCTGGTTACACCAGCCCACAGGGGATTATTGTGTCCATCCGTCCATCGTGCAGGGAGGGGCTGGGTGGGGAGGGAGGGGCTGGGTGGGGAGGGGCTGGTCACCCCGTGGTGCCCTTATAAAACTCAACGTTTAACCTACTCACACCGGCTTGTGCCCGCCCTCACAGTCGGCCATATTTGCGGAATACACCACGCCGCCGTTGACCCTGGCCATTGACCGAGCAACCCAACGTTCCTACTAGCTCCCTCCGCAGGAATGTGTTACGTGGAAGAGACACCCTACACCAGGGCATGAACCCACACATAAGAGATACTGGTGCAGTATACCGGCATGGTGATTATGAACCCCTAGTGGCAAGGGAGTAAAATCAAGATCTTAGTGGTGGTGATGATTCAACGCTTTGGAAGCAACATGAGGGTTTGAACCCAAGTGTTCAGTGGCAATGGCTTTGCCCTGACCAGGCCACTATGAACCTCCTCAAAGGGAGATGCTTATGATCAAGTCACGGCAACGCACCAAACCTCGATCAGATCTTGGAAGTGAAGTGGCATTGACTCTGGACAGTGCTTGCAAGAGTGACCACTACACAGTAGTCAGGTTATTAGAGGCTGCGGGATTATGTGGTCAGCAGCGGATGGGAAGTGCAGCCCAATACATTATTGTACTGTCCTTTTATTATCCAACAACTAAGCTCAATGTTTTCACCGACCCATACTGACCAGTGAGGTGAAGTATCGTCAAATAACTCTTCGCATACGCGTATGGAATGGAGGGATCATCCAGCAGCAGATGAGCAAAAAGAGCTGTACACATGTACATGAAAGAGAGATACTCAGACCAAGGTGCCGGATCTGACCTCTGTCATTGTTGGTTTCTGGTTGCCGAACGAATACATTATAAGGTCGCACTGAATACACACAAAGTGCTTGCCACAAATGAACCACAAAACCTTGCTAATCTCGTCAAAGAAGCATAGACCATCACAGGAACTCCGTTCATCTTCACAGCGGCTTTTGGCTAGCCATCGAACAAAGACGGTCACTACATCGTGCTTTCAGATGCGTTTCTGCGGCCATATGGAATGCTCTTCCGATATTAGGAAGCCATTGGAGCTGTGCACTTTAAAATCTAGATAAAAAAACCTAATTTCTTGAGAACTACTTTTGGTGTTTAGTTTGTTGTCCTTCCCCCGCACGTCTGATTAGCACGGTTGGCTACGTATGGTGCGAAATGGAGAGGTACACAGTCCCAGGGCTTGAATTTAGGCACACAGAACTAGGTACTCTTGACTTGGTCACTATTAACCCCATGTGTCATTCCCCGGGGGCTGTTGGGTGAGAGACAAACCTGAGGTTGCATCCAGCTAAGGTTTGCACTCCAAAGAGAGCCGGCCGACGCTGACGATCGCAGTCTGTTTCAGTCGGGAGATGAACTTGAATTCGCGTGGTGAGGGGGTGGTCAAGGAAGCAGGGAATCGACACGTACACGAGAGGTCATGCACGTGTAGGAATGTCTTCAATTTATACATCTACTGCTGGTTGAAGGCCTCCCCGTAAGCCATTGCCATCTCTCGCCATCTTGAGAGGTAATAATCCACCTAGCACCTGCTGCACATGAGCCAATTTCATCGCTACCAGGATGTGTTTACACGGGATTTATCACAGTGGATGTTTGAGGATCGTGCCTAAGCAATTGACCTCTGAAACCTCTGGATGTGTGCCGATACTTGCACCGCCAAAGGCACGATCTTTTACAATTTTGTGTTACATATATGCGGGCCAAATTATACGAACGTGTGCAAGGCATGCAATGGTTGCATCGGCTAAAAGGTTTAAAAATTAAGGTAGATTTCTTTTAGCAAATTTCTACACTCGCGATCGAAAAGTCACGTGCGAGAATCCACTAGCTTTGGTTTGTAAATGTTGACGCGCTGAAAAATCAGAATTTTTACAAAATCTGGAACTCGTCCCTTATGTGTACGTGTGCCTTCCCATTTCCTAAGTAGCACTTAAGACGAGCAACCACCACGCATGTCAGATTACTGCAAGCTGCTGTGTGTGGCCTATGTGAACAGTGCAGCAAAATCCATTGTTTGCATTTCGACTGCAAGTGTTGTGGTTATTGCAAACATGATCCCTTGTACAATGGTGTCAGTTTTGGTGCCAGATAAAAGGGTAAAAACCTATTACTATATCTTGCTACTGGCAAAGGAGGTCTCATAATGTAAATGCTTACCCCGGGCTCTCAATACTCTGATAGTGCGCTGTTTTTGAGTTGCGCGCCATTTGGCGTCATCTGGTCCAACACCAAGTGAGACTAGGCTCTAAGAAAATCCATCTCGGGTGTGGACCAATCAATTTCAAGGACAGTGCATATCATTATCAGAGTAGTCTCTTTTTGTTTGCATTTCGACTGCAAGTGTTGTGGTTATTGCAAACATGATCCCTTGTATAATTGTGTCAGTTTTGGTGCCAGATAAAAGGGTAAAACCCTATTACTAATATCCATTGTGGTTCTGTACTTTCTATGGTCACACTGACCACTCTGCTAAATTATGGTCAACTCTCCCCCATGACATGCATGGAGCGGGGAAGGCCCCCATCTAACAGTGGATTCACAAAAGGGCTGTAAGTGTCGGTTGAAGGATATGAAGTGTTTGTGATGCCAAGCAGTGGATGATCCCAAAGGTATCCTGGGTTCCCACTATGCTTGGTAGGTATATTCGTCTTATTCTGCGCCCAAACACATACACAGGCACACACACACACAAACGCGTGCAGACTCCAATGCATGCACAACTATTTACACACATTTATGCTTTTATACAAGCACCAACGGTTTCAAAGATCATTGTGGACAACACGCACCATTGCATTTAACTGCTCTCTACAAACGCACGTGCATATTTTGAGATCACATGAAGTGTGGAATGCTTGCTGGCAAGAAGTCACGGGACATGCAGGTTTTATGGGTCAACCGAGATGACTGGAAGATGCACCCTCTGTACTTCCCACTGTGCCAAGTTGTGTGCTCAGTCAGCACACACCACACATACACTTCGTAAACAACTAGAGTTTCAATAGGCAACCTTTCCTCAAATGTTACCCTAAAATGACAATAACCGTGGGAAAGACTGCCACTAACGTATTGGTCTTCAAGCCGCAGTCACACATAAAAGTCGTGTTACCGTTGGCAGCATCACATTCAGGCACAAAGGACAACAACAGCTGCCATATGTCCCTTAGTGGCGGTGACGTAACACAATGCTTGTCAGGCTAGGTGCACTTTGAGGCCATGTGAAGTGTCGAAGGCTTGCTAAAAGGTCACGGGGTGCCATGGGTTCACTGAGATTACTGGCAGATGCACGACCTACGGTCCCCCTACGATTGGACAACACGAAATACAAGAAGACAAAGATCTGCCGTAGCACTTTAAAAGACTTTAGGGGCAAGCGCTGTTAGTGAGCACCTATTAAGGCTGGCACGGCACACGAGAAGGTGGTGTAGCCAGCACCATTCCCGGCTGATTTTTGTCTCCCCAGTAGTGTTGTTTACACATCGCAGCAGGTACACATTTGAGGCTGAGTCGACCTACAACAAAGACACACTCACACAGTACCTGTACATACATACCTGCACAATATACGTACCGAAACGAAGGAGACAGTGAATGTCTGAAGTAAGGAGGAGTTGATGTGTGTCAAGTTCGCCTGGTCTATTATTGCCGTCACGTTATCAATGTAGCCCGAGGCAGTATTATACTGCACGATGAACTGAACCTGATCGCAGAAAAAACACAGTACACAGCACACTTGTACACACTACACCTGTACAAGCTACACCATGCATGCACATCTGTACACAGGTCACAATTCATGGCACATCTGAGCACACTACAGCACACACTTGCTCGCCATATCTCACTCGCACACACCACACAGACAATACTCATGCACACCATGGCTGTACCTAACACACATGTACAAGCAACACATGACGCCAGAACACAAGCTATCCTACGCCTGTAAGAAACGTGTTTGTCCACACAATACATACATGTGCAAAACCAACGTCCAATATACACCCGAATCACAGGTACCACATCTGCATACAATACACCTCTCCTAAACACACTGCACACCACATTACACCTGCATGCACGCATATTATTACATGTGTCCCTGCATTGTTGTACGTGCATGATAACATTGATTGAATCATCCCTGGGATGAAATAACATTGCACTCTGAATGCATACATATGCGATTGTGCGAGCACATATTTTCGTGCGTAATGTGTGCATTTGTAGAGGTGCTAGACACACTCTATTCGGTAACCTGCGGGGCCACTATGTATCAGAGGGGCAATGCAGTGCAGAGGTCGCAACCGGGTACCCGATACCCGTACCCTACCCGATACCCGGCCGGGTACGGGTAACCGTTTGCGACCCTGGTGCGGCCGGGTACGGGTAGGCCGTGAGTCACTGGTGAGTAACTGTTTGTCACTCATTTCGGGTAGGGTACGGGTATGGGTAGGGAACGGGTACCCGTACCCAGCCGGGTACGGGTACAGGTACCCATTTGCGACCCTGGTGCGGCCGGGCACAGGTACGGGTAAGGAATCAAAACCCGTTTGCGACCTCTGATGCAGCGTTACTGATCTGGGACCAACGGCCGGGGTCAGGGAGAGGTCAGAGCAGATCGTAGACACAGATTCCCGCGAGACCAACGGCCAGGGGTCAGACGAGGTGAAAGAGAACCAATCAGAGGGTCCCACCAGGGAGTGTGGGATTGGATAAGGACCGTTACAAACGGGTATAAAAGGGCGAGCGCGGGGAGCGCACGCCAGTTCTCACACGAAGACCGCAGCCCGGGCTGAAGAAGCTAGGACCCTGGACCAAGCCTTCCAGCTCTTGTAAGAGCTAAGGCTCAGTGTTCCAGTGGTCAAGGGGAGAATAGGTCCTGGCAGGCAGGACCCTGACACCCCAGCCTTTCAGCTCTTGTAAGAGCTAAGGCTCAGTGTTCCAGTGGTCAAGGGGAGAATAGGTCCTGGCAGGCAGGACCCTGACTCCCCAGCCTTTCAGCTCTTGTAAGAGCTAAGGCTCTGCGCGACCAGTGGTCAAGGGACCCACCGAGCCAGCGGTGGGTCAAGCTAGCCTCATCCTAGGTCCCAGCCGGAGGACGCTAGGGCAGCGGGTAGACTGGGAATAGCTCCCGCCAGTTCGGAGGCTGTACCTCCCTACACATTCATGCATGAACGTTGTGTGCGAATGTGTGGGAACATGTATAGGCATTTCTTTGTTATATCTATGTGCATGTATGTGCGTATGTTTATCAGAGCCATTCCCTTTTCACTTTGGGGTGCGACAGGGATGTCCTCTGGCACCTACATTATTTTACATCTTTTCGACCACGTACTTCGAGGAGCCATGGCTGTACTGAAGGATTTTCCATCTGGTATATACGTAGTGGCATAGTGCTGGCTGCTGGCGAAAATGGGGAACTGCGGTGTACAGCAGTACTGAAGCGTATTATTAAATAAATACAATTCCTTAAAAGGGAAACAAATACCAATGAATAACAATTGAATGATTACCAATCTATATAATTACAATATCCTCCCCCCCTCTTTGCCTCGAATCACTGCACCAGATTGAATTGAATGATGACATCACCCTGCTGCTGCTCTATTTAAGACCGGGAGCAACAGGAGAGCTTCACCATTCTTGCCCAATGAAGCTGATTGTAATTACCAGTTAAAACGTCGTACTACTCAAATTTTTAAATGCTGTTGAATCTCTCTTCAACACACCGGTGGGCCAAATAAGTGAATTATTTTGCCCTTTGAAAAACGTGACACATTTTTTTACTGTTTGGCCGTGTTGGATGGTGGAGGGTTACGACACATTTATAAATAATAACGCGATCTGACCCAAAAACATTTGTTATGAGCAGTACTGACGTCAGCAGGCTACGATAGACACCAGAGGAGGACATCTCGGGGAAGGGTCACAGAGGAGGGGCCCATAGGGGGGCCCATCGGGAAGCCTCTGGAACCCGCTAGTAGGTTCCAGAGAGGGGGCGTGGCCCGGGCGGAGAGGGGGTGTGGCCCGGGTGGGGCGAGGCCACGCTGAGAGTATAAGAGGGGCCCCAGTGGGGGGAACTCGGGACTGTTGCTGGAGTGGGATGGTGCTCGTTAAATAAAAGTGCCTCCAAGTCTTATCGCCTCCGAGTTAGGCACTACACTTCTATATAAAGAGAAGCAGATCGATGCTTGGGTGTGGTCGAGGTATGGCTCCCTATTGGCCAACCATGTTATTATGCTGATGATCTCGTGATTACTGCTCACTCTGCGGAGAAGTTGGAGGCACTGCTGGAGCGTGCTACTAAGAGATGGGGCCTTAGCCTTCAAAACTAAGCACCTGACTGGGTATTTTGTATCATTCAACACTCCACACCCTCAACTCCCCAAAGGTGTGGTAGTCGTGGAGAGTCCATACCTGGGCAGTACACTTCTGACAAGCTTTGGTTTGACAGCAGAGGTCTCACTCTGAATCAGTCGAGCGGCATTATATTTTCATCGGCTGCGTAACACTGTGTGGAAGATTACTTGGTCTGTCACTCCACTTGAAGTTTCGAATCTTCTCGGCCACAGACATGCCCTCCCTTCTCTAAGCTTGCAAAACGTGGACACCCCCTAATGGAACATCTTCGCCGGTTAGAAAAATTCTGGCTAGCCTGCCGACGATCCAGCCTGGGTTTAACCAGGGGTGGGGGGGCTAAACGGGCACAGCACGGGCTAGAGAAGAGATAGAATAATGTGGTTTGAGAGGATATGGAGCTGATGCGACGCTTACAACAATGAGCGGAGCGCCGGGCGGCTAAAATACATCAAGTTGACACAGTAGGGGCACAGGTGGTACATTGGCCAGTCATCTCAGTCAGTCAACCCATGGCACCTGGGTCTGTTTCGTCACCTGCCAGCGGGTGATCAACACTTCACGTGGCCTTAAAGTGAAAATAGCTTGGCAAAAGCGCCGTGGTGATGTCACCGCTACTTTGTGAATGGCAGTTGTTTTTGTTATTGGTAGTGTGCGTGCGTACGTATGTTTTATACCTTTATCAATGCATTTGCACAGTGGTCCGAGGTCCAACTAACATTTTTGAGTGGATCTTGCCATATGACGGGGACCAAATCGAATTCTTGATGCAGAGTAGTTTCATTCAGAAGAACCTGGGAGCAGAATTAATACAAGAAGCACAAATGCATCAGTTTTCACTTGGTTCAAAACCCACAATTTCCAAGTGTTGGCTCAAATGTCCAAAATGACCATTATGAATCACATGATACTAATGCAACCTTTTCCCATTCCAATGACATATGGGTATGTATGTGTATATCATAAAAAATAACTTTATTGGCGAGTCTTTAGGTTGGAAGACGTATCGAGGCTCCCACAAGGCGATGCGGGAGGGTATGTGGCAAAGTTTGGCGCAAGCTATCGTAGAGTGCGGTCGTGTCTCTACAGTTCTCTGCTGTGAGTACAATGTCTTTAAAAACAATGGCGCTATGCCTCTCTAAATAGAATTGACTCAAACCACTTGCACGTCGTTCCGAGATTCAGCAGTGAACGGGACCCCACCCTGTGACTTGCAGACGTCTCGGAACGGGAAAGGGTTAAGAGACATCCAGTCCTGGAGATTGAACCACGAATTTCCTCAATTCTGATGCCGTCACCTGACATAGACATTATTAATTCCCTGCGGAAGACAGATAACTCTGCTCCACTCTACAACTGACCCATGCCGAGCCAGCTCAGCATAGCTCAGGAGGCTCCCATGTTGGTTTTTTTCAAATGCAGAACACAAGCTGGGCACTGACATCACACACATTGACAACAATTATTAACTCTGCCCCTGGCTCTGCTTGGCCCAAAGTCAAGATTCAGATGTCCTGACAGCACCACGCAGATGTCAGAATCAGAATATTGATTTATGCTGGAGGAATCTGATGAGCTATAAAGCTCTTTCTCACAGATGTCCAGTCGGGGCAGGTCAGAACTTAACAATCAGATGCGGCTCAGATATGCCAATGGAAAAGCAGTAATAGAGAGACACCTAGCGCTAATGCTCAAACCTAAGCACTTGTGCTGTGTTTCCACGACTACTCCAAATCGGGCCAAGCCAGCCTTGTTTGGTTCCAGTTTTGGGGCGAACCCCCAGAGTGCATGTCCCTGTCCCAACAATGCTTGCATGGTCCACGATGCCTTGTGGGCTCAGCCCCTACCACTCGGCCCTCAAGAAACTCCTTATCCCTACACTCCATAGCTGCGAGGGGGAGGTTAGGATGTAATCTTGACGTTTGTTTTTAAACAAAGTTCTAACAAACATTAAGTTCAAGTTTATATATATGCTTTTATGTTTTTATTCAGGTGAAAATTAATGAGACCAGCAGTCTGATTTTCAGGAATGACCAGGGTCGACAAACTTAAAGCAGGCTTGGGTCATGCTGTGTATTTGAACAGATTGTTGTGATTTTTTGTAAGTTGAACTACAGGGCATCACGGAGTATGCATCCCGTTTATGCGGTGACTCTGTGACCAGTAACATAGTTATCAAGTGTGCAGGTGGTGGAAATGCAGCATGGCTCACAGGCCTGAGGGGCCCAGGGACCGGGATATGAAGCAGGGGTAAATTTTTTACAGAGGGCCAGCCCAATGACAAGCATTCTCAGCCACTGTTTCTCATATCTCTACTGGTTCTGAGGTCAACCAAGGTAAAATAGTGGAGCATTGTGATCACAGCGAACTCCCCAGTCTTGCCCCAGAGATCACTTGTATCACAGAACTCGAGAATGTACTCCTGTTGCGCCACGGTGGCGAGATGTTAACTCCCTCGCCTGGTATGCAGGAGATCGTGGGTTTGATTTAGACCCTGACATCTGTATATTTGGAATTTGCCTGTTCTGCCTGTGGTCACGTGCATTTTTCTCCAGGACCTCCGTTTTTTTCCCTCCACATTTAGAAATATATGCTGAGAGTATATGGCTGCTATAAGTTAACACGTGATAAGCCATTTCGTTGAGCTATCATTTCTGATAGCCAGGTTGCTTCTGAAAAAGAGCTATTATAGCTTTGTGGGACTTACCAGGTAAAATCTCTTTTTTTTATTGCATAAAAATTTTTTGTTTCTCCCCCAATACTGAGTTGCTTATCTTAAAGCATTTTCTTATGTGGTGGAGTTTTCTCACCATTTGCAGAACATTTGGACTTGAAATATAGTTTGCCATCATGGATTGGCTTGCCTATTTTCAAGGCTAAAGCTCAAATTGTCCACGTAGAAAACCTCACCAAACGTGTTGCAGTAAAACATTGTTGGAGGAAGCAGGAAAGTTTTGTTTTAACTTGCAGGATAGAATGTCAGCTACGCAATATTGACCTTATCCTCGCAAGTATTTCTGGCAAAGTGTTATTCGGACACACTTCTGGGAAAGGACTGCCAAACTCACATGGTAACTCAGGCAACCTCAGAAAACAATGGAAACGCTTATTTTAACAACCAAAGCGAGTTTGTCCTTCAACTTGAGCTCAAACCAGCTCAAATACACTTGAGTCAATGTGAAATGGCTGTCCATGGAAACCAGATATTGGTGTCGGATCAGCCTGGATAGGTTACATTGAGAACACAGGCTTGTTGGCTCAGGCTGTTGGACAAACAGAGCCAGCACACTTCCCAGTTCAGTCGAACCTCGGTATACGACCGCTTTGGAATACGTCGAATTTGGTATACGTCGTGTTTTTTCGAGAAAATAATGTCTTGGGATACGACGTCTTGCTTGGGATACGATGCGTTTGCTAGAACTTGTATGGGTCGGGATGAGTTACCGTGTACAGTATCCGCGTATGCCCCGTTCACCAGAGGTCACAACCGGGTACCCGATACACGTACCCTACCCGATACCCGGCTACCCGTACTCGGCCGGGTATGGGTACCCGTTTGCGACCCTGGTGCGGCCGGGTACGGGTACAGGTAGACCGTGAGTCACTGGTGAGTAACTGTTTGTCACTCATTTCCCAACGTCTTGTCTCTTCTCACAATTCAAGTTCCTAGAATCAACCTACCCGCGCCTGCAACATGGCTTCATCCCAGAGGTCGCAATCAGGTACCCGATACCCGTACCCTACCCGTACCCGGCCGGGTACAGGTAGGGTACGGGTACGGCCGGGTACGGGTACCCGTTTGCGACCCTGGTGCGGCCGGGTACGAGTATGGGTAAGGAATTAAAACCCGTTTGCGAGCTCTGCCGTTCACGACTGAAACAAAGCGAGAGGGGCGAGGTGGCGTGGGGGAGAGGGGCTGGGGACGTGGGGGAGAGGGGCGGGGGGCGCGCGATGTGCGGGGTTGAGGCATGTGCCACGTGACCAGCGCAGCTGGCAGCAGCGCGGTCACGTGGCTTCTGTATGCATTTTAGTAAATAGTGTCTAAATTATTTTATACAACCCCATTAATATATAATGCCATATAAATTATCATTTCTTTTCCTCTAGAACGGATTATTTAAATTCGTTTGGGATACGTCATTTTCGGTATAAGTCCTACCTTCTGGAACGAATTAACGACGTATACCGAGGTTCCACTGTAGTCATAAAAATGTGGCACCAGAGAGAAAACCAGCCCCCAGTGCTTGAAACCTTTAAACGAAGCTAACTAACCTTGAGGAATCTGAAGGTGGTGAAGATTTTCACGTCAAGGAAAGAGTTTTCTGCGCATGCCTTTTGGAGGTCACTAATCAAACGCAGGCACGATACTGAACTGTCCATTCGAAACCCTGCACGCACACCAACAGACAAGACGCGAAGACATATAGTGCAGTTAGTATGCATGTAACGATTCAATCTGACACGTTACATTAATTGCCGTGATTATAGGAAAAATTTTTTTTCAAGAGTGTTTGGTTTAATTTTTACTGACCCATTGATATTGTATGCCTTGCTTGTGTTGTCTCATTCATTCAGTTGAAAGGCATTTTAGCATTCCATTTGCATTGTGGATAATGATCACGTTCTACGCAAGATTCAATGTATGCAATGTGAATATGAATATCAATTTCAATTAATAAATCGTTCTATGGCTAGCTGGAAGAGTTCCCATGAAGAATGGAACACGCACACAGATGCATTATATACAATGAAGCATATCCATTACCAAACTGTGGTGCTGTTAATGATGTTGTTAATTCTGGTAGTGTTGCCAATGTTGATTGTGATGATGATGGCAGAGATGATGATGTTGATTATTGTGGTGGTGGTGTTGATGACAATGTTGATTCTGATAGTTGATTGTAAAATTGCTCTAAAAGTTGACAGTGGTCTTGATGATAATAGTGATACATTTTTCTGGTAATGTTGCTTATTGTGGTGGTGGTGGTGATATTCGTGATGTTGGCCATGTTTAATTGTGATGTTGGTAATAGTGTTGGTAATGATGAAGACGGTGATAATGTTGATGGTAATGTTGATTATTACGTTATTTATATTGACGATATTAGTTCTGATGATGTCGATTGTAGTAATGTTGTTAATGTAATGTCATTCACCTCCAATTAGCATGGTTGGCTCCGTACGGTGTGAAAGAAGTTCAAGTTCGAAATTCAACATAATAGTACTGATAATGAGCAGTTGATGGTGATGAGGATGTTAATATACAGGCGGTCCCTGCATTTACGAAACAATGCGTTCCTGCAAACCTCGTCATGAATCAAATCTTCTTTCCCATATACAGTTGAGCCTTCACTTGCCGATGTGTTTTTCCTTTCATCAGCTACATTTAACAATATTTCAATAGGTAGAAATACACAAAAACACTTGAGAATGCCACCAAGTCACATCGCAAACCAGACTGACTGTTCAAATGCGTTCGGAGTCATGTTGGAAGTTGCGTTGTAAATCAAGTTTCTGCGTCGTAAATCGATCCATGGTGGCATTATATAAACATCAAAAATGTGGATCGTGGTCAATCGAACCGTCGTAAAACCGTTGACCGCCTGTATGTTGAAGACATCATTTGTGGGGATGTCAATTGCCATCGAGTTGTTGATTATAGCGTTGGTAATGATGATGCATATGATGGTGATGAAGTCAACGCTGTTGATGGTGTTCATATCCTCACCCACAGGGCCACCACCCCCACAGATTCCGGTTGGAGAGACGGGGACAGGGACAGAGAAACGAGTTCGTACATTAGACTCGAACACAACCTCAATAGGGTCACCCACCTGGATGACACAAAAACACAAAGAAAGTCAGAAACAGAGACACAGAGACAGTTAAATAATTAAAACTACAGTCACTACTTTCACTAATTAAAAAAATCCGAGTTTCATGATTTTCACTGGCCGTTCCTTCAAGCAGGCTCGGCTCAGATGGTTTGGGCATATGTTGAGAACAGGCAAAGGTGCATAATAGAGGGTTAGATCGCATACATATAAATGTGTCAATAAACCAGCCACCACTGACACAGCCAATTAGCAAGGTTTGTCACATAAACAGAATGTGGCCAATTCGTTACGAGTACAGCACACCGGTGTGTTGGAGAGTAAACCCACAACATTTACAATTTGTAGTACGACGTTTCGCCGGTAATTATAACTATCATAATCAGGCAACGGCGATATTTGTGGAGAAATCCTCCTGTTTCGTTCTTAAATAGAGGGATAAATGTGATGTCGTCACTTGTGAACCAATCAGGTGCGTGGGGGGGGTTCATTAATGAATGCATATACATTATAATAGATATCAGTTACTGGTTGGGTTAATCATAGGGTAATCAACATACATTATGCATGCACATTATGCATGCACATTGTGCTTGTACATCCTGCCGTTTTTTGCCTGCACAAAAATCAAAGCTATTAATTTAAGGTGTGTAACGGATTAATCGCTCTTGTGGCGTGCTGCGCTACGAACCCGGCTAAACGGGTTCGATTCCCGCTCACGGTCGACACTAGTGACGATTATCTAAACCAGTCCTGGGTCTCTCCTAGGTCGACTCAGCCTTAAATTAGTACCTGGTGCTGTGTGTAAACATCGCCACTGGGAAGACAAAGGCGGTCAGGCATGGTGTTGGCCACCCACCCCCTCGTGTGCCGTGTTGGGCTTCATAGATGGTCACTAACAGAACTTGCCCCAACATCCTGTTAGGGCTATACGGGGGATCTCTGTACTCTGCTGTCAAGCGGAATTATATTTTAATTAGCTGCATAACACTGTATGGAAGCTACCTGGTCTATTACTCCATACGAAGCTCCGGATCTTCTCAGCCACAGTTATGCCCTCCCTTCTCTATGCTTGCGAAATGTGGAGACCTTTAAAGGAACATTTGTGCTGGTTTGAAACATTCAGGCTGGCCTGCCTATGTTCCATTCAGGATTCAACCAGATTTGATTGTGTGAGGAGCTCACAGATCCATGAAAGATCTGGACACAATCCCATCAGTGAGCCCCAGCAAACGAAGCTGTGTTGGGTGGGTAATGTACTATAGCCTGCATGCCAAGCCACCGCAATGCCTGGCTAAACGACCGCATCAGAGGATAGAGGAGAAATAGACTGATGTAAAAAAAAGACGTGGAGCTGATTGGACTTGCAGATAACTAGTACTGGTGGTGTCAAGATTGGCCTCTGTGGAAGAGGCTCATATGGAGGACGCTACTGGGCAGATGGAGGCAGTCACCCTCCAATAACATTTGAGGGCAGAGGAGTGATGCTCATAACAATGAGCAAAACGTCTGGTGGCTATAACGCAACTAGGAGGCACAGTGAGGAGCACAGATGGTGCATCTGGCAGTCGTCTCACTCGGTCAACTGGTAACACCTGGGGTTGTCCCATGACCTCCTGCCAGACAGCCTTCGACACTTTACTTGGCCTCAAGGTGCACCTAGCCTAGCACAAGTGCTTTGGTGACGTCACCATCACTTAGTAGAAAATGGCGGTGATACTGGTAGGAACCTCCTGGTTACACCAGCCCACAGGGGATTATTGTGTCCGTCGTGCAGGGAGGGGCTGGGTGGGGAGGGAGGGGCTGGGTGGGGAGGGGAGGGTGGGGAGGGGCTGGGTGGGGAGGGTAAGGCTGGGTGGGGAGGGGCTGGTCACCCCGTGGTGCCCTTATAAAACTCAACATTTAACCTACTCACGCCGGCTTGTGCCCGCCCTCAAAGTCGGGCATATTTGCGGAATACACCACTAGGCCTTCTCTAGGTCGACTGAGTCTCAAATGAATAACGAGTGCAATGTGTTAATATCACCACGAGACAAAGGCGATTAGGCGTGGTCCTGGCAACCCACCCCCTGGTGTGGCGTGCTGGCTTTCATAGGTGCTAACAGCACTTGCCCCAACAGTCTGTTAAGACCAAATGGGGGATCTTTATATTCATACTCTAGGTGTGTGCACTGACCCTGTATGGTCTTGTTGCGCAAGCTTCTGGTGTCTTCTCCACCCACATGAACGCCGTTCCCACTCCGCTCTGCAACACTTCATTGTCGAATTCCATGAGGTTGCGCATGTCCAGGTAGAAGTTTCGACACAAAACTGGAAGCAGAAAAATGTGCGTGCACATGCGAAAGTGTAAACCTTGGAGACCACGCGGGTACTCAATTGATTAAGCCTGACAATACACGGAACATTGAGTTTCCCTTGATGTTATCCATGTGTATCACAGCGCAGGTCGCTACACAAGAAAACCTTGCCCAACGTGGCTTTATCGAACACGTATCTAGGCTCTCCACGGTTTACCTGGTGAGGTCTGTTTTACGGAACACGGAGGTCATAAAACTTAATTTGGAGCTTTCGTGACTGCAGGAATTACTCTTTGGTTCTTTCGGTAAAGTCACGTATAAAGAGAAAGTAATAAATAAATGAATAGAATACGAAGTTTTTCGATTGCAACACAAGCAATGATCATCAGGTATAAATGAAATAGAAAACAAACCGAGTATACTTAGAAATATAATGCAATACAACACAGAGAGTCGGCTAACATAACAGTCAACACCCTACCTGGTTGATTACGTTCTTCCAGAGAATGCTAAATTTGAGAGAGAGATAAAACACAGAACCGGAGACATATAGACAGACACATAAGCAGAGAGAGATAACACAGAGACACATAGAGAGAGACACACACATAGACACACAGAGAAACCACACCTCTGTGTCGAGGCCTTAAACAGAGAGAGGGGGTCATGTTTCGGCGGTTTCATGCTGCTAAGATTCTCATCTCCGCATGAAAAAAAAAAGTGGCGTTAATAATTCTGCATCCGTTGGAAGGTGGCCATTAATCGACCATGTATATGCGCAACACAACACGCACAATG
The DNA here is from genome assembly GCA_014621495.2 of Entosphenus tridentatus. Lineage (NCBI taxonomy): Eukaryota > Metazoa > Chordata > Hyperoartia > Petromyzontiformes > Petromyzontidae > Entosphenus > Entosphenus tridentatus. The sequence goes on along the minus strand of CM025608.2, from coordinate 3,647,588 downwards.
GCACAACGCAAATGTTCCCACATTGCTGCATGCGACTTGAGGATGTTAGTCATACGGATGCCTAGATGGCGAATCATTAACGTTCAAGTGACAGTGTTAGGGGCGAGCGTCAGGCGTGAGTGCCGCGGTGAGCTGAAATAAAAGAAAGAAGAGTTGTAGCGCCACTCAGCATCCTTTTGTACAATAACAGGGATGGAAATCACGTAGAATTATTTAAACAAAGAGGGAGGGAGTGATAATTTCGGACCCAATGCAACCCTATTTTTCCCATCAGGGCTATTATTCGTCCAACACAATTTTGTATGTATAATGGTAGAACTTCTTTCGCACCGTACATAGCCAACCATGCTAATCGGAGGTGCGGGGGAAAGACAAGAAACAAAGCATAACATGCACGTAAAAAAATACATATCACGTGTACAAGAGAGATGTATTGTTGTAAGAAACTAAATCAGCTTACCTGAATAAGCAAACCATATTTAAGCCTTTGAAGAAAATCAAGAAATAGCCAAGCAATTACAGTGAGTGTTCTTTGGGTCTTTCGGTAAAGTCACGTAGATATGTTCAAAGAAAATAACAAAATAACAAATAACCACGACGTTTCGATCGCAAACACAAGCGGTCGTCATCAGGAAAAGAGGGGGTTAGCTTCTAAAGACAACTGTTTAAATAAAGGTTTGAAATTGGCGTAGCCCAAATGTCAGCGGCCAATGCTAATGTAAGTGGTGGGCAGCGATCGTGACGGTGGTGCGTTTTCCACCAATCAAAGGGCTGCCAGGTAAAAATTAGCATGTCAATGTAAGATCGCCGATCATCCTCCACGGCGAGCAAACCAAGGTGGCTATGTTAATGTTACGACCGAAACGTCGTGGTTATTTATTTTGTTATTTTCTTTGAACCTATCTACGTGACTTCACCGAAAGACCCAAAGAATATTAATTCCTGCGGTCACGAAAGCTTTAAGTCAAGAATTACAGTGAGGTTAATAATAGTGATGTGAAGAGTCCTGGGGGGTTATGTACGATGCAAGTTGTTGCTCGCTGCGAGACCATCATGCACGAGCCGCATCTGCAGCGGCGTGTACATAGGCGACGCTCGCTGCAGCTTGCAGGGCAAATGGCTCGTGCGATCGTGTGCTCGGAGTGCTCAGTGCTCCGTGTGTTTACAATGCTGATGTTTATTTATCCTGCAGTAAATAACTTTGATAAATACGGTAATTACTTGTACTCAGGACGCATCTCTGCGTGCATTTTCCTATTTGTTTTGATTCTCAATAACGTGTTTATCACATGTATTAAAGACACGTGACCATCACGCTTCAACTTTCCCTGCTCTCCCATTGGTTAAGGTTCTCAGGAAAAGGTGGTCATTTCATGCAGCTGCACAAACGTATACACGAAGGGGGGGGGGGGTTGGAAATTGTGCTTTTATGCATGCAATGTGTGCTAGATAATTTAACGCGGTTTGATTTACTGAGACGCGATGCATGCATCACAGTGCAGGGAGATTTGAGGAATACACAAGACAAGTTTTGGAAAAAGGGCAAGCGTTTCACTGCACATGCGGCACATCAAAAGAGGAGACATGGTAATCTGTTGTGAATTTGAGCCCAACCATCACAGGACCGGAGACATGGCGATGGCTTGGAGAAACCATCCTGTAAATCAGTGCTGATGATGACAACGATGGGGTGCTGTTGGCGGATGACTTGGCGAGTAACTCACAGTCGTTGCGGGTGATGCAGGCCAGGCTGGGCCGGCTGTAGTCGAGGCTGTAGGGGGTGTTGTGTTTGAAGAATGTGGAGTTCGGCACACACACACGCGCCCATCTGCACACGGACATGCATAAAACAACCATTATCACGCACCCGGGCCAGTACGCAATATGAGTATGTTGTGTGCTTCGCGTATTCTGTTATCATGAGTACTAATGCCCTGTGGTACTCATATTTTTACGTACTTTTGTCTTGTGTATACTTAAACGCCCTCTTCGTCAATCCACTGCTGGAAGATCTACCCCACACTGTGCCGTTCATGGGGGTTATTTGGCAATAACTCAGTACGCTGTTCAGTGTAAGTTGGCGAATGTGGGGACTCAAACACAGGAGCATAGAACACTACAACAATTGATTTTGCTGCACCACACCCTACTGATAACTCATGGACAACTGAAATCCAGATTGAAACCCAGATTGAAACCCACGATCTCGGTGATAACAACTTGGTGTTCTAACACCTGAGCCACCCAATCGCCTTACCATCCGGTAATGTTCGTCATCTTGTCTTTCATTGTGTCTGCTTATGTCAGGTTTGCCACTGCCCAACTCCTGACCCGCACCCGTAAACGAGACCACGTCATTCCAAAACCCCGATCACTTCCCTGGCTCCCAATCCAATCGACCTCTCCCCTCTAATCTCACTCTACTCCTCTGCACGGAGTCTCCGCTGAATCTCCCAGTCAGTTGGAGGTTGCTCATTCTCCTCCGCTGCCACCATAGTCTGGAAATCCTATCTGCCCAGTCATCCATACTATTTACTCCCTTGCCCCTGTTCCAGTCCAGGTTCAAGTCGTTTCGTATTTCTTCTATGACTGCCTCTCTCTGTAAAATAAATAAATATAACCATTATTTCTGAATAGCGTCTTGAGATGCAGTCACCTTTATACGCTATGTAAATCCACATTTTATTTGTACACGAGTCTTTGGGATCTCTATGTAATACGTCTATAGATCTCTACGTAAACCTGTGGCTCTCAACATAATTGTATAGGTCTCTATGACTGCCCCTATAAAGTAAACATGCTCACTGTTTCTCTACAGCACCTTCAGATGCAATCGCATTTAGACGTTCTGTAAATCCACGTTGTTTTGTATTGTGTGGTGTGCTTTTTGTCGTGCCCATCTCGTGCTGTTTGTGTTACCGGTCCTGTGGACTTGATGTGAACACTTTGCGTTCAAAGGCTGTGCAGTCCTTGTCACAGCCGCAGCCGACATCGCAGCCATCCTGACTCAAGTCGCAGAGGCAGGGAACCAGGTCTGCTCATGTACACGCAAACACACACCCACATTAGGGTTGCTGTGATACATTTTTTGCTGACAATATTAAATACATTTTCACGATATAATGATTCCACTGCGTTTGTTTTCACAGTTGTGCTGTATAGCTCTCCGATGTGTTTTTGGGTTGCACCGGGCATACAACCCGAAAACACATGGAAAGATATGATTATTGCGATATCCATTTCCCACAACTTTGTAATCACAATTTAATTGTATAGTTTTGCACGTTGCTCTATTTACAGATTACTAATACGTTCAACTGAAAGTGCTGTTATCGATAACCAATTAAGGCTGGCACAAGTGCCTGTGAGAATTGTATTGACGACACTGTGCCTGGCTGACTTTGTCTTCCCAGTGCTGTTGTTTGACGCATCACACCATGTATTAATTAAAACGAAGTTGACCTAGTGGACGCCCGGGACTGGTTCTAATACCACTCGCCACCGATGTTAGCATGGGAATAGAACTCGTGTCTCCCGGTTTGTAGCAAAGTATGCTCACCAGTACGACCCCCCCCACTTACCATGCACATATATACAGACAGACCTCGCTTAGCATGACCCCGTAGAACACTGATTCGTTATAGTGCTTTGTCCTGGAGGAGGTTTTTATAAAAAGATTAAGAAATCTACAAAGTTGCTTACGAGTGAGAACACGCAGCAGCGCTAGCCGAGAAAATGTACCCACCCATTATGACGATTCGTGGTCACGATTACACTTGTAATGTGAGGATATATCCGGGTCGTTGATGGATCACAACTCGTCACGATGATTGGCTCTGCCGGTCCTGGTCTATAGCCAATGGGGGGAAGCCTAGGAGCGTGGCCCTGACGTAATGGAAAGGTGACAGCTGTAAGTAGAGGATTGGTTCTGCTGGCTTTAGCCACAGCCAATGGGGAGACGAGTCAGGGGCGTGGTCCGGGAGACTACGGTGGAGTCTGGAAGATTCCATAGAGGCTAACCAGGATTGGTGGAAACGTACCACGTGACCCGGGTATTAAATAGGGGTGGAGACGAACAACACGTGGTCAGAACTGAAACGAACGAAGGGAAGGGGCCACGCGAGAGCGGGGGTCCAGGCTGCCACGTGGCTGCGCGCGTCTCTCTCTCTCTATCCCACTCACGCTGTCTGTCAGCAGCGTGAAGGAGTGTTGTAATGAAAGATGAATAAAGACCGGATTCCAGAAGTCGCTTCAACGACCTTTATTACACACTTAACAAAAAAATAGATTTCTTTAACCAGGCGAGAACTGACGAGACCAGGATATGATCTCAGTGGTTACATTTACAAGAAACCTTGTCATGTAAATTTAGACTGAGGGCATCAAGAAGATCACGGAGTTCCTGGAGCTTTTTTCTGATAGTGACTCACATGGGGAACGCCAGAGCTCAAACCTCATCTCCCACCGTTGCCTTGTAGTACATTAGAATGTAGTTGTGGGCACAGTACATAATACTTACTGATATTATCATAATATATTTTATAAATTTATGAAATGTTTACCGCCTGTATGATTGGTGTCATTACCGATACCCCAATGAAGCCCTCATATATTGCTCACAGGGAAAGAATTACTCTGTTGGGAACGCATCCCCATATACACAATGGTATAATGACCCCTTTTACCACCGATTTGAATGTGCTCACTTTTCCAGGGGCGATAAGCGAGGTCTGCCTGTATATCAGGACTCCAGAAATCCCAGGTGATGTGGGGGAAAGTGTCGCATAGCGTGTTATCCAGGATATTACACGAAAAAAATCTGCACTGAAAATCGTGGTTTGTAGGGTTTTTAGCAATGTAACTCGAATAATCTGTGAAAAATTATTCACACGTAACTAATCAATCCATTAGAAAAAATAGCTTATGGAAGCCCAATAGGAGCAAATATGCCACTGGGGGTCTGTAGTCAAGGATTTTTTTTACTTCAAATCCAAAAACGGAAAAATCCTGTATGACTCAACATATCATGCAGGCCAGTCGATGCAATACAAAGCAAATATATATATATTACCATTTGGAAATAAATAGAGACACCATGAGGGGATTTATTTTTTACATTGAAGCATGGCAGGGGTCGGCAACCTTTCAAAGAAAAAAATACATTTTTTTGTCTTTGACCAAAATAGTTCGAGAGCCGCAACACACGCAGAGCTGCTTGTGCACAGCAGATGACAAACACATTCTGACTTAAACAAAATAGGCGATGGAATAAACTGTCTCTTTAGTATTTCCCCTCCCCTTAGTTATTCTTTAACAACACAGTTTGACCGTACATTGTTGTCACCAAGACATTCCATAGTTTAAGATTTAGGTTTAAAAAAAAACGGCTGCCCGCAAAACAACGCAGCCAAATAGCCGCATGCGGCTCCAGTGCAGCAGGTGCCGATACCTGCTGCCATTTCGGTAAGCCGGGTCAAGCCACTTGTTGCAAAATTAGAAAAATCCGACTCTCTTGAGTTGTTAGAATCAGAATATGCAATTTTAAGGCTGGAGCAATCCGAGGACCTACAAAAGCTCTCTTTTTTTATGCCACAGATATCCATACTCTTTGGTTCTTTCGGTCACGTAAGTAGAAATACAATCAAACAAATCACGACGTTTCGATCGCAATCTTCATCAGAAGCAAATTCAATTGTCTTATGGTTATTATTGTTTGACTTGCATCCCACTGGGATTTTTGCACACAGCATTGATGTACGGTGCTTTTTCTGGAAGACTTTGTTGTTTTTTCCTGGATTTTTCTGTTTGCGCAAAGTCACTTTAAGATGTTTATTGTTCGTGTTTTTGCTTGTTGCGGTTGCACCCGAGTCAAGAGCCGAATGGCTCACAGGGCTATTTTCTCTATATATAAAAGGCAAAGTTGTGATTATGTGTCTGTTCAAAATGTTTAGCGTACTTCCCGACATGCAGTCTGCCTAAGCAGCAGGCCATGCTTTTCCACCTGATGACGGACGCTTGTGTTGCGCCCGAAACGTCGTGATTTATTTTACTTTCTACCTACGTGACTTTACCGAAAGAACCAAAGAGTATGGATTCCTGCAGACACGAAAGCTTCAAATCAAGATTGATCTCAACCTTGCTTCAAAGAAATGTCCCCATCACGAGGGAAAAACGCAGTCAACAACAACAGTTTCCCGTCTTGAATCGGCTGTACGCCGCATGAAAACTGAACACTCTCATTTCCCTGGACAAGGACACGGGTAAAAACCGTATGGGTCGACAGTTATTCACAAGTTCAAGTTCATTAATTAGGTATAGCCCTGTGAGCCATTCGGCTCTTGAATCGGGTGCAACCGCAACAAACAAAAAACAAAATCATTAACAAGAAAACATCTTAAAGTGACTATGTGACTTTGTGCAAACAGAAAATCCAAGAAAAGACAGCAAAATATTGCAAAAAAGCACCGTACACCAACGCTGTGTGCACAAATCCCAGTGGGATGCAAGTCAAACAACAACAACAACAACAACCACAAGACAACTTAGATTAAAGCCATCATTCTAACTCCGTACTACAACAAACAGGCATGGCCAAACCAAAAAAACGTTTCGAAATCACCAAAATAAAGCCATAAAAGCAATGAAACAGTGATCATATGAACTGATGGAATTTTCACAATAAACGACATAAACAACATGTACCACCAAAACCCTGCAGCCATAGCTGGCTGCATGAGTCACTCCACAACAGCAGGAGCATCAGGGTCGCATCGATCTAGTAGTTTATCGATCACGACCGGCGATCACATTCTACCGATGCTGTTGAATTGTAGCGGTCGCCATGGTGACGCGCGACGCCTCTCCACACCACCCGCCCCCGCGCGCCTCCCTCACCCCTGAACGTGGCCTGGCTTTCCGGAATCTCCGTGCTCGTTGGGGTGGCTTGGGTCGTGGGGGTCGAGGGGGTCAAGGGGGTCGTGGGGGTCGTGGGGGTCGTGGGGGTCTGCGCGAAACAGCAGAGAGACAGCGACAGCAGCAACAGCAGCGACGGCGCAGAGACGCCGCGTACGGTGGAGGCAGCCATGACGATCGTGCGCGGCACGTGACCTGCGAAGCCCGATCTCAACATCCGGGTAACTGGGGGGCTATGGGACCCGCCTCTCAACATCCGGGTAACTGGGGGGGTTTGTGTGGAAGTCTATGGGACCCGCCTCTCAACATCCGGGTAACTGAGGGGTCTGTGTTGGAAGTCTATGGGACCCGCCTCTCAACATCCGGGTAACTGGGCTGTGTTGTAAGTCTATGAGACCCGGATCTCAACATCCGGGTAACTGGGCTCTCTGTCAGCTGTCAGTTTCTGGGATCCGGATCTCATTGCCGGGTGCGCAGGAACCGGTTCCGCGATGGCCGCCCCCATGGCTCTGGTCGTGTGTGCCCGCTTCGTGTCGCCGCGTCTCGCGTCTCACCGCTTCGCGTCCCCTCGCTTCGTGTCCCAGCTTCTTCTCGCCGCGGGCCGCCCCGGCGCGACACCACGTGCGTGTTACAGTGTGTGCACACACACACATGCACAGTGCACAGTCCGTGCGTGCACGTGTTTGTACAGTGCGCGTCAGTGTGTGGAGCTTCGCTACAAATTCTAGATTTGAAGCTTTCGTGACTGCAAGGATTCATACTCTTAGTTCTTTCGGTAAAGTCACGTAGGTAAAAAATGAAATTAAAATTAATAAAAAATAATGCAGCAAATCTGGCTGTGACGGTCCCACCTGATGACGGAGACTTGTGTTGCCTCCGAAACGTCGTGATTTTTATTTTATATTAATTTCATTTTCTACCTACGTGACTTTACCGAAAGAACTAAGAGTATACTTCGCTACAAACCCGGCCACCCGAGTTCAGTGCCGATTATATGAACCTGTACTCGGGCTCACCTTGGTTGACTGAAATACGTACCTGGTAGCATGTTTTAAACATCACCCCCGTTCCGGCCTTGATAGGTGCTCGCTAACAGCACTAGCGCCAACAGTCCATACAATCTTTACCTGTTGTGTGTGTGTATGTGCCGTCAGGGTGTGCCTGCTATGCTGTGCGGGCCGGAGCCAGCCGGGATGAGGAGGACAAGGTGAAGCTCTCTGTACTCGGCAGCGCCTTCCACGGGCCAGCACAGGGCAGCATCCCTCTGGCAAATTCTCTGAGCGTCAGCGCTTTACCAGGTCCATACATGCACATTGTACACTGTATATGCAGAATACACAATACACCCACAAAGTATATCCTGAGCAAACATGCAGTTTACACATACAGCACATTGTAGCTACTGTACGTAGAGTATATATACGCAGCATACCGTGTATGCTGGGACAGGACGTAATTTGAAGCATGATTCGGCAGCCTTGCCGGCATTCCTCCGTGAATGTTAATTTTTGGTGGGGGTGTAAGCCACCAACACCATTCCTCAACTTGACGGGAAGCCTAGCCCACAATAGTCTGGGATTCGAGGCTTTCTACACCTCATCACTATGTTCCCACATCCCCCTTTCAATTCTTTAATTCAGAAGAGTCACTCCTAGTTATTGCTTTTTTCCTGCCCTGTGTAGATTAATATCAAGTTCAGGTTCATTTTTTTAACCAGGTGACTTCTCAAGAGATTAGGATCAACTCATTTGCAAGTGACCTGGGTCTCCAAAATGAAAAAAGCAAAAGAAAACAGCAATAAAGTCAATAGAAATCAGAGCAGAAATTACGTCCAATGAGAAATATAAAATATTGCACGAACATATATTAATGTTATATCATGAATTCCTTGTAAGGCAAGTCAGCGCGGGCAGATTATTCTTTGACTCGTCATAGTACAATTGCAATTCAGTGTAAGAAACATTAAAAAGATGTAGGGTGACTTGTACTGTACTACTATCTAAACATATAGGGATATGTCAAATGCAATTGCAAATGAAGTTATCCTCAAAATCGGCAGCTTAGCATACCCCTATTTAAAGGCAAAAGTGAGATTTCAGTTTGGCCAGAGAACGTCAAAAGATCCACGTCCCCACTGCACTTGTGACACATACTTAGATGGATTTCTCGGTTATCCTTTGGTAGTTGACGTTGACGGGATTGCCAGCCCCATCGCACCCGTCTGAGTTCCCTCATTAGCCACTGTCGTGGATGTGAGCATGCCATGAGGGTAACCAGATGACTAAAGTAATTCTTCCCCCCCCCCATGGCATCGCTCACATCCGTCTTCTACCACAAGCAAGTGAGTGTGGTTGATGCACCCAACTTCTTCAGGTCTTCTCGGCCACAGTTTTGCCCTCTCATCTCGACGTTTGCATGAACCCCTTTACACCAGCTCCAGCTTGGAACATTCAGGCTAGCCTGTCAACAATCCATCTTGGTTTTACTTTGCTGGATTGTGTGAATAGCTCACGGATCCTAGATATATCTGGACATGGTCCTATCCGTGAGTTCCTTTGGCTGGAGAGGCTCCATTGAGTGGGTTTTGTTGCCCTCAAACCCAGCAACTGCATGCGCAAGCAGTTTCAGTTTGGCCAGATAGAGTGGGCTGAATAGGCACAGCACGGACTACAGCAGAGATAGCCTGATGTAGTACAGGAGAATTTGCGCTGATTGTATTTGCCTATGACTGGCACTATCGATGTCAAGGTCAGCCTCTGTGGAAGAGGCTCGTGAAATACGCTACTGAGCAGTTGGAGACAAAAACAATGGAGGCTGGAGGAGTAACGTTTATAACAACGATCAAAGTTCCGGGTGTGAAAAATGAAGCAAGTTGGCACAGTGGGAATCACAGCTGGTGCATCTACCAGCTATCTTTGTCAGGTCCGTTAACCCATGGCACCTGGGTCTGGTCCCATGACCTTTCAGCAAGCCTTTGGATACGTCGGTGGCCTAAAGTGCACCTAGCATGGCACAAGCATTGTGTGACATCTTCACTGAGTGACACATGAAGGCTGTTATCAGCTGTGGTGTGTTTATATGTGTAATTTATATTGTTTGTGTCTAAATTTATGCTGTATGCTGTGTATGCGCATGTGAATGTAGATGCCCACGCAGCTCAGATGGCGCTGACCCCGGATCAGCCGAGCTGTCCTCGTCTTCTCCGCGTCGCCATCATAGGCGCCCCCAACGCTGGCAAATCCACACTCGCCAACCAAATCCTGGGCAGGAAGGTACACACATGTGTGGGTACCTGCTACCTATGTGTGCCTGTGTGTATAAGTGTGAGTGAGTGTGTTACGTGTGTGTGCCCGCACACGTGTATGTAAATGTGTGGGGAGCGGTAGTATAGTGGTTAGCTCACGGCGCTACGAACCTGGTGACCCGAGTTTGATTCCCGCTCATGGCCAACACCAGTGACGATTATCTGAACCGGTCCTGGGCCTCTTCCCTTAGGTCGACTCATCCTAAAATTAGTTTCTAATGCAGTTTGTAAACACTACCACTGGGAGTCAAATCCGGCTGGGCATGGCGCTAGCCACCCACCCACTCTTGTGCCATGACAGCCTTCATAGGTGCTCACTAACAGCACTTGCCCCAAGCGTCTATTAAAGGCTATATGGGGGATATTTGTCTTGGGGAGTGGTAGTGTAGTGGTGAGCGCACTGCACTGCGAACCCGGCGACCCAAGTTTCATTCCCGCTCATGACTAATAACAGTGGCGAATATCACCACTGGGGAGAAGAAGGCGGCTGGGCATGGTGTTGGTCACCCATCCCCTCGTGGGTCGTGCTGACCTTCATAAGTGATTGCTAACAACACTTTCCCCAACAGTCTGTTAAAGGCTATACAGGGAGGCTTTGTCTTTGGGGAGCATTTATGATGTGGTTCGTGCACTGCGGTGTAGCCAGGAATAAAATGTGGGTCGCTGGGTTAATTGAGCAGAGCATGAATGACTGCCACTGTTGTATTCTTTGAGTGTGTACGCTTACATATTAATGCGTGTGTATTTGCGCACGTGTGTATTTTGTGTGTGGGCGAATGTGTAGGTGTTTGGTGTGTCCAGAAAAGTTCACACGACTCGCTGTACGTCTGCTGGAGTCCTCACGGAAGATGATGCTCAGATCGTAAGAGCCATTCATTCATACATGCTCATATACACTCTGAACACTAATTCATATACACAATCTCATATGCACACACATGCAAATACAAAGATCCCCCGTATAGCCTCAATGGACTGTTGGGGAAAGTGCTGTTAGTGAACACCTATGAAGGCCGACACGGTACATGAGGGGGGGGGTGGGTGGCCAGCACCATGCCTGGCCGCATTTGTCTCCCGAGTGACAATGTTTACACACCGCACCAGGTACTCATTTGAGGCCGAGTCAACCGAGGGGAGGTCCAGGACCGGTTTAGATAATCATCACCAATTTTGGCCGTGAGTGGGATTTGAACCGCTATGCTGCTGCTACCCTCCCAATTAGGACACATTACCCACGTACACACACTCATCGTGCAAGCAGACTCGTATAAACAGACTCGTGCATTTATACTCATAAACACACACTCTCACATGACCTCTCATTCGTGCACACACTGGTATAAACACGAGTATCAATTGTCACGATCACTCGCCTGGCATTGCTTGGAACAGATTAAGATTGCTCGCAGAATGGTGGAACTTGGAACTGCGGATTGTCCAGTATTGTTTTGGGAGAATTGTCAAAGCGTGCAGTTGAGTGGAGATACCTTAAATGGCCACTAGACTCCCATTCATATGAATTAATACTGGAATCTCCATATACATTTATGGGATTCTTCTGACAGCTTAGGAATTGGCCACATTAATGCAGTACTTGTGTTTGCACACATCGTCAATACACACGTACTAAAATATATGCATGGCGGTCTACAAACCCTTTCACCCGTGTTCAATTCCCGCTCACGATCAAATACAGAGGCTAAAATAAAGAAAAAAATATTTGAAGGGTCCTGGGCCTCTCCTAGGTCGACGCAGCCTTAAATTAGAGCTTGAGTTTTTGGGTAATGTATGATTTAATTTATAGAAAAACTAGGTTGTAAAATGAAATATGGCCTTATCAGAATATGTATCTCTGATAAATCCGATGACCTATGAAGCTCTTTATTCACAGATGTAAAACCTACGAGTCCAAAGTATAGCAAAGGAAAGAATATAAACCTTAAAAGCAAAAACCATTCCAGTAACGAGTCATTTTGATAAAACTATTATGTATTTTATACTAACTCAGAGGCTTTACATTCACGATAGCCTTACAGTTTACCAGCAAATTTACCTTGAACTACTGGAGAACTATTTGATAAAATTGTATGAAATCAGACAAAAGATGGCCGAAACGTCGTGAGAATTGTATTTTATTATGGTTTCTTTTTATAATTTTATTATTTCCCTTCTACGTGACTTTACCGAAAGAACCAAGAAGATATTAACCGTAGTTCAGCAGTTACACGTTACCAAAGGGCCCGCTCAACGGGTCCCAACGGTCACATGACCACTCCTTCATCCGCACACGCTTGAATTTATATTTATACTAGTAGGAACGAAGTGAACCAGCCTACAATAGATTATATCGTCCGTCCGTCCGTCCGTGTAGCAACATCGCCCCCTACTGCAAACACTTGGCATGACCCTACAAAAACTTTTAGACTCAGTGATGCTTTCCTGTCTAAACAAGTGTAACATTCCCTTATAATTCCCTGAGATAGCTTTTAATTAAAACTTTTAACTTAAAAATTAACTCGCAGCGGCCTAAAGCCTACAGCTAGGCCTAAAGCCTAGAACTAGGCCTCTAACTCTCCTTTCGTAGCGTACCCCCGCGTGTGTGAAAGGGAGTTAATGTTTAACAATGTTACATTCCCTCATGTTTTTAAATAGAAACATTTAAATTTTAAGCTTTTACGTGAATAATTAAAACATTTACATAAAAAATTAACTCACAGCGGCCTAAAGCCTACAGCTAGGCCTAAAGCCTAGAACTAGGCCTCTAACTCTCCCTTCGTATCGTACCCCCGCGTGTGTGAAAGGAAGTTAATGTTTAACAATGTTACATTCCCTCGTGTTTTTAAATAGAAACATTTAAATTTTAAGCTTTTACATAAATAATTAAAACATTTAAATTAAAAATTAACTCACAGCGGCCTAAAGCCTACAGCTAGGCCTAAAGCCTAGAACTAGGCCTCTAACTCTCCCTTCGTATCGTACCCCCGCGTGTGTGAAAGGGAGTTAATGTTTAACAATGTGCGTTAACCAATCGTATCCCGCGTCTCGCGTGATCGGTTCCCGCGCGTGTCGTGATTTGTCGGATGAAACAAGCACGTGGAGTCCACCGGACCAATCGCGAGGCGTCTTGCTGGGGGTGGGGGGGTCGGTTGAGTCGCGCTGCCATTGGATGCGCGCGCCGCGGGCGCGTGGTTGGTTGTCCTAAGAATGAATTACTGGGGACGTTAATACATTTATTTGAATGCGAATTTAGCGTTACTAAAACAATAGCTGCGTGTAATTCACGCAGTGAGGGAAAAATGTTAGAATTTCTGATAAATTAAATATCTTGCAAGCCACTGACCCTTGCTATGAGACCCAACGACCAATGAGCGCGCGCCTCACTGCGGTAACGTCACGCCACAACGTCACCGCTTAACTTTTAGCGGGAAATTAATACTGGTAGGAACGAAGTTAACCAGCCTACAATAGATTATTCAGTCCGTCTGTCCGATGTCCCATTAGGTGTAGCAACATCGCCCCCTACTGCAAACACTTGGCAGGACCCTACAAAATCCTTAACACTCTCTGAGGCTTTCCTGGCTAAACAAGTGTCATAACATTATGTTTATATTCTTTGGTTATTTCGGTAAAGTCACGTACATAGAAGAAATAATACTGACTGAACCTGCCTACTACTACTGAGTTAACCAGCCTACAATAGATTATTCCGTCCGTCTGTCCGTCCGATGTCCGAATTGGCTGTTATGACGAAGGAGGCAGAAGCCATGCAGCGGCAGGCCAATACCGAGGCC
>CM025608.2:3607659-3624360 GCA_014621495.2 Entosphenus tridentatus | reverse complement strand
GGGGGGGGGTTACTATGTGTGCGTCCTGCTGACACTGGTCCCCAAGGGTCTTAAGACCTACATTTACATCATCGGGTTTTTCTCCCGATTCTGTTCAATAATACATGGCATGAATGTGCGTTTTCGGAACAAAAACGAAAATAAAATAAATTTACATTGCTATGTCTTCATGTCGGAAAATGTACTCGGGCTCCCGCTTGCGTGTTCTGAGATTCAACAGGGGACCTACCCTGCAACTTTTTCAGGCTTCTTGGAGCGGGAAAGGGTTAAACCGTGCAGCAAACTAATCTGAACACGTCATTGCACTGTGTTTAAATATCTTACATAATGCATCTATTTTAATGCAGTAAACGCCCAGTACACTCACGAAGGCCGTATAGCTCAATGTGTTGCCGTCTTGTGTTCTATGCATTAAGGTGCTCTTGGACACGCCTGGTCTGACAAGTCCCTCTCGTTCCAAACGGTAACGCGCAGTGCACAACATGCACACAGTGTATGACAGCGTGTGCAATACTGTGCGTTCAACACACATCGCAAAGCACAGTGTGTGTGTGGAGCGTTGACACTGGTCAGTGGACTGCGCTACGAACCCAGCGACCTTTGTTTGATTCCTGCTTATGGCCAACGCCAGTGCATTTATCTGAACCGGTCTTGGGCCTCCCCGAGGTCGACTCGTACTCATTTGAAGCTCTGGTGTGGTGTGTAAACATCGCCACTGGGGAGACAAAGGCAGTCAGGCGTGGTGCTGGCCACCTACGCGCTCGTGTGCCGTGCCGGCCTTCATAGGTGCTCGCTAACAGCACTTGCCTCAGCAATCTGTTAAAGGCTACACGGAGGGTCTTTGTGTGTGTGTGTATATATATACAATACGCATGTACATCTGCAATAACGTAAACGTCATTTATCATGAAAAGTATCAATGTATCTTTCTTTTCATGAATGTGTTGGGCCATTTTCTGCATTGATGTTTTGTATGCATACAAAACATCAATGCATACGTGTTTGTGTATGTGGGCAGCAGTGGAGCAGTGGTTAGAGCACTGTGGTGCTACAAACTTTAGTTCGAATCTCGGCTATGGCTAACATTAGCAGCAAGTGACATCATCGAAACGGCTATGCTTTCTCAGTCTTAAATGGGCAAGTACCTGGTGTAGCATTTAAACATCGTCCCTGGGAAAACGAAGGCAACCAAGCATGCCCCGGGCCCCACCACCCCGTCGTGTGCCATAGAGGGCCTTGCTGTGTGCTCACTCACAACACTTGTCCCAACAGCAGAGGTCGCAAACGGGTTTTGATTCCTTACCCATGCCCGTACCCGGCCGCACCAGGGTCGCAAACGGGTACCCGTACCCGGCCGGGTATCGGGTACGGGTACGGGTACCCGATTGCGACCTCTGGGATGAAGCCATGTTGCAGGCGCGGGTGGGTTGATTCTAGGAACTTGAATTGTGAGAAGAGACAAGACGTTGGGAAATGAGTGACAAACGGTTACTCACCAGTGACTCATGGCCTACCCGTACCCGGCCGGGTACGGGTAGCGGAGTATCGGGTAGGGTACGGGTATCGGGTACCCGATTGCGACCTCTGCCCAACAGTCTATTAAAGGCTACGCTGAGAATCCTTATCGTTTTGTCCTTTTCTTTTTGCAGACATGGCCTGGCTCCATCTTTCACCAAGGATCCTCAAGCATCTCTTGAGCAAGCGGATGTGGGTACGGACCAATGTGTACGCGCCACCGTGCATTCGCGGTGTCTGCGTGCGAGCACTATGTTATGAAGGGCTCGTCATTGGATACAATTAACCTGCTACAAATTTAACGAGGGGTTCGGTATCGGATGAGACGAATCTTCTTGAATAAAAGATGACATCACCATGCTGCTCTATTAAAGACCGGGAGCAAGTGGAGTGCCCTCACCATTCTGGCAACATTGCCCGATGATGCTGGATGTAATTACCAGTGAAACGTCGTACTCGACATTTTAAATGATGTTGATTCACTCTTCAACACACCGGTGGGATAAAGTAGTGAACTATTTGTCCTTTGTTAACGTGACACATTATTTACTGTTTGGTCGTGTCGGGCGGTGGAGGGTTACGACACATTTATAAATAATGGTGATCGAACCCTAAAACCTTTATTATGAATAATATTGGTCGCGAAAGCCTACGTGTTAAAATGAATGGGACAATCGCTCAGTTTCATATGGTTACTACTGTGGCTGTGAGTTGGCCACATCGTGAATAGAAGTCTCGATGGGTGGCCTTGGTGCTCACTAACATCATTTGCCTCAGCAGTCTGTATGGCCATACAGCGAGGGGCTATACAGGGGGTGTTTGACTTTGTGTGTGTGTGGGGATGGGAGAGGAAATTGACATAGTGGTTCATGGACTATATCGTACCCACAGAGCTGAGTTTTATTCCTGGCCGAGCACAACAAAAGTGATAAATTATATCTAAACATATTTGGCTTCTGCTACTTAGACTCAGTTTAACACACAGGCTTTCCGCAATCAATATAATCTAGGTTTTTGAGTTAGATTGCTGTAAGTATAAATGTGTCGTCACCCTCCACCAGACACAACCGGTAAGGTTTGTCACGTGAACAGAACATTCAATTAGTAACGACTTCAGCATGCCTGTGTGTTGGAGAGTAAATCCACAACATTTGTTACGACACACATTTTTGGTTACGACACGCATTTTATACTTACGCGATTTAACGCAAAAAACCTTTATTATGAATACTTAGACTCGGCCTGAAATTAGCAGCGAGCACACCGTGGTGTGTGTAAACATCAGCACTGTGGAGATAAAGGCAGCCAGGTGTGGTTATTGGACCATACCACTTGTTCCAACAGTCTTAAGGCTACACGGGGGGGACACGTGTTTGTGTTCTCTTAGTGTTGGTGTGCGTGGACGTGTCGGACCCATGGTTGAAAACGCGATGTCAACTCGACGCCCAGACCCTAAACTGCCTCCGCAAAAACCCAGAGCTTCCCAGCCTCCTGGTGCTGAACAAGGTGAGTCTCTGCAAGAAAACGGAGACACGGCACGGCACTCGTTTGTGACGAGGTCACGCGTAGCTGTGGCCACGCCACGCCACGCGATTATACCACCAAGACGCTGCACGCGTACGTTAACCCTTTCCCATTCCGAGACGTCTCAATTCGCAGGGTGGGGGTCCCGTTCACCGCTGAACAGAGGTCGCAACCGGGTAGCCGTTTGCGACCCTGGTGTGTCCGGGTACGGGTAGGCCATGAGTCACTGGTGACCGTTTGTCACTCATTTCGGGTAGGGTACGGGTACGGTTAGGGAACGGGTACCCGTACCTAGCCGGGTACGAGTACCCATTTGCGACCCTGGTGCAGCCGGGTACGGGTAAGGAATCAAAACCCGTTTGCGACCTCTGCCGCTGAATTTCGGAACGCGCGAGCGGTTCGGCATTGATTTTATTTAGAGAGGCCTAGCGCGACTCTTCTTAAAGACATTGTACTCACCGCGGAGAACTGTAGTGACACGTCCGCACTCTATGATAGCTTGCGCCAAACTGCCACACCGCCGTTCTGCATGGCCTCGGAAGAAAAACTGATCGTGACGTACACGTACGTCATTAGAACCGTAAAATGTTAATATCACCATTCTACAATTAGTCCTCATTACTGGGCTAATTCCAGGTTGGGATGTCCCAGTTACAATACATCCCCATTTCAACGTGTTGGCGTTCACACTCCGCGTTTTTAACTTTTTTGGAATGTGTTTCGCTTAACGCACGCCGCGCCGCTATAACGCGAGTCTAGCCTGCGCATGGCAGGCGACTTTTCTGAGTGGCGTGGGTGTTGGCGGCGTCGTTCGGTGATGCCTGGGAGCTGGTACTGTAGCTCTGATGTGCTCTGCGATACGAGGCGCGCCTTCCTCAGTCTTTGTGTGTGTGAAGCGTCATCTCGGCAATCGTGAACTTTATAGTGAAATGTCCTTTTCAATCCTTTAACAATGAGTGGGTGTTGTGTCTATAGAAGCACTATATAAACACAACACATTTAAAAAGAAACGTGGCAAACGGTGTGCTGTCAAACAAAAACAATACAATTATGGACGAGAACGGCATCCCCACGTTTACCATTATTCCTTATGGGAAAATGACTCCCACTTAAAGCAAATGTGCTTTACGCTGCAATTTTCAGAAATTCAAACTCCGTGATAAGCGGAGACTTAAGGGTTTTTACAAAACCCATATGTAGCTTATACATGAATGTCAATGTAAAAATACCAACATGGAAACCACTGGCAACCACACTCCATTCCTGGAATGCACAATACATTGGCACAGTAGTCACTGTACAGTATGATGCTAAACTAGGACTGCCTGGCACGTGGCATACCTGAGCAGTGTGGTGACGCAGCTGATAACCAGCCAGCATGCTGTTTAATTTAAAAGCTTAAGGAAATGCGGTTTCCAAATTGTTTACATTTTTTGACTTTTAGAGGTTGCCTAAAAACCGCTCATTCAATATTTATACTGGTAGGAACCGTCAGGTTACACCAGCCCACAGGGGATTATTGTGTCCGTCGTGCATCCAAAAATGGGAGGGGAGGGGCTGGGTGGGGAGGGAGGGAGGGGCTGGGTGGGGAGGGTGGGGCTGGATGGGGGGTGGGAGGGGTGGGGCTGGGTGGGGAGGGGCTGGTCACTCCGTGGTGCCCTTATAAAACTCAACGTTTAACCTACTCACGCAGGCTTGTGCCCGCCCTCACAGTCGGCCATATTTGCGGAATACACCACGCCGCCATTGACCGAGCAACCCAACGTTCCTACCAGCTCCCTCCGCAGGAATGTGTTAATAGGAGTATACCCACTACGTGATTTTCAGGACCACTCACTATAATGGATACCGTGAATTGTCCATAATGCTTTTAGTAATTGTGCCACAAACCATACTCAACAGCGTTGCGTATTTGTCTGTATGTGGTATTAACGTTTGTGTATAAGTGTGCATTCGTGTCGTGCAGTGGTCGGCGCACTGCATTTACATATTTGTCAATCCGAGATAAAATCCTGCTCACGACCTTAAAGAGGGGTGAACTGGTTCTGGGCCTCACCTAGGTCTGGTTAGCTTTAATCAAGTACCTGGTGCGGTGTGTTAACATCAGCA
This sequence comes from Entosphenus tridentatus, assembly GCA_014621495.2. Classification (NCBI taxonomy): domain Eukaryota; kingdom Metazoa; phylum Chordata; class Hyperoartia; order Petromyzontiformes; family Petromyzontidae; genus Entosphenus; species Entosphenus tridentatus. The sequence continues at coordinate 3,619,212 of CM025608.2, read as the reverse complement.
TTGGGGTCACAAAGGCACTCACCCACTTCGTGTGCCGTGCCTGGCTTGAAAGGTGCTCGCAAACAGCACTTTGTCCCAGTAGTCTGTTAATAGCTATACGGGCAGCTCTTTCTACCACCAACAAACCGAACCACTGTTGATGGCATAGTAGTTGACACGCTGCTGGCGTGATGCAGGTTACCTGGGTTTGATACCTGGCCAAGGAACATATCGCTGGAAAGTGGTGATATCTCCTGGGGATCACCTGGATTGGCTCAGCCAATCAGTGTGAGTGAATCAGAGGTCGCAAACGGGTTTTGATTCCTTACCCGTTACCGTACCCGGCCGCACCAGGGTCGCAAACGGGTACCCGCACCCGTACCCGGCCGTACCCGTACCCTACCCGTACCCGGCTGGGTACGGGTAGGGTACGGGTTTCGGGTACCTGATTGCGACCTCTGGGATGAAGCCATGTTGCAGGCGTGGGTGGGTTGATTCTAGGAACTTGAATTGTGAGAAGAGACAAGATGTTGGGAAATGAGTGACAAACAGTTACTCACCAGTGACTCACGGTCTACCTGTACCCGTACCCGGCTGCACCAGGGTCGCAAACGGGTACCCGTACCCGGCCGGGTAGCCGGGTATCGGGTAGGGTACGGGTATCGGGTACCCGGTTGCGACCTCTGGAGTGAATTACCCGTGCTTAGTCAATGAGGTGGCCAGGTGTGATATGGGCAACACTTCCCCTCCTGCACCTTGCACGCAATGATTCCCCACCATTAATTGAGTGCTTTGCAACATGTTTCAGAACTTGACGGAAATGGTCGTTGCATAACTGTGTGTGTGTTTTAAGTCGGCGGTCCCCAACCTTTTTGGCACCAGGGACCGGTTTCGTGGAAGACAATTTTTTCACGGACCCGGGGTGGGCGGGGGGAGGGGTTCATCATTGGGTCTTTCCCCCTTTTCAAAGAAGCTCTCCAGCGACATTTGTTTTTTTACTCATTTTGGCTCGGGGTTAGCAGCTTGTGGGCTTAACAACACTGTGACTGAGACAAGTGCGCAGTGCGGGAAAGAAGCCCGGACGGAAGTGGTCAATAAAACAATGGGGGCGGGCCACGCGCGGAATCACCGCTCACCTCCTGCTGTGCGACCTGGTTCCTAACAGGCCACGGACCGGTATCGGTCCACAGCCCGAGGGTTGGGGACCCCTGTTATAAGTGACTAGCTGTACTACCCGGCTTCGCCCGGGACTTGGATTCACCACGGCCGGCCGCCTTTGTCTCTCCAGTGGCGATGTTCACACACAACACACCAGTTACTTGTTTGAGGCTGAGTCGACCTAGGAGAGGCCCAGGACCGGTCGAAATTATCGTCACCGGTGGTGGCCGTGAGCGGGAATCGAACTCGGGACGCCGGGTTTGTAGCGCGGCGTGGCGCTAACCACGACACTACAATGCGTTACGCTTCCACGTGCGTGGGTCACGTGACAGATTTGACGTCACAGCTCACTTGCTGTGCAAAAAATAAATGCATTATTGAGCTCCCCCCCCCAAAAAAAAGTGTATTTTTAGAATTTTTGCATGGTGTACAGTCTGGAAAGTACCCACGTGGCAAATTTCCAGTTTGTTGCATGTCGGGAAGTACGCTAAACATTTTGAACAGACACACATATTCACAACTTTGCCTTTATATATATGGAGATATAGATTGTGAAATTGAAATGATTTATGGCTGGCTGAAATTGAGTGAACTGCAGTAAAAACAATAAATTCAGTTTCAACAGGCAATTTGCCATAAGTGCCTGTTGAATTGCATGATGAAGCTGGTTGTAATCACGAGCGAAACGTCAATCTCAAATTGTAGATGTTGTGGGTTTACTCTCCCAACATACCGGTCTGCTGAAGTAGTAGACTACTTGGCACTTTTTGTTCACGTGGCAAACCTTACTTGTTGGCCGTGTCGGGTGGTGGTGGGTTTAGGACATATTTACACGATCTAATTCAACAAAAATCCCCCGTATTATGGATAATATTGGTTGCGAAAGGCCACGCGTTAAACTGGAATTCAGTTACAAAGTTATAGAACATATTGCAATAAACATCGTGTCATGAAAATTGCTATTGTGTGATGAACAAAACTTTGTCTCGACAACCCCCGTGCGGTGTAGGTGGACATCCTCAAGGGTAAGAGCGACCTTCTGGAGATCACGGAGGCGCTGAGCCATGACGTCACCGCTGCCCTCGCCAGGGATAAACGTGTGGCTGCGGAAGAGGCGGGGTCTGAACCGGATGGGGCAGAGCCTCAGCAGGAAGGGGCGGAGCCTCTGCAGGAAGGGGCGGAGCCTCCCAAGGAAGTGACGAGGCCTCGGCGCCATGGCAAGGCGCCTCGGTCATTCTTCCACGATGTGTTCATGGTGTCGGCTCTCAACGGCGACGAAGTTGAAACACTGAGGGTGAGCACGCGTGTGCATGTGTGTGTGTGAGAACGGGGCTGAATAGGCGCTCGATGTCGCAACGTTTTGCTCCACGTGCTTGGACGTGGAGCGAAACATCGGGCATCGTGACTAACAACTCGTGGCAAATTGGGAAAACACGTCGGAGAACGTTGGCAAGTATTGTGTTATCTGTACCTTTGCTGGGCCTCCCCAAGGTTGACACGGTGTTAAATGAGTAACTCGGGCTGTATGCAAACTTTTTAATTCGGAAAATGCAGCCGGGTGCGGTTGCAAGCCTTTAAACCTCGTGCACCTTACCGGCGAGGATTGGTGGATCTTCCTTCCCGTGGGCGTTGAGGAGGTGCCATACCCTGGCCCGCCAGGAGAAGGCAGTACAGTAGAACCTCTGGTCACGACCATAATTCGTGCCAATAACTTTGGTCGTAACCCGATTTGGTCGTGACTCGAACCTAATTTCCACATTGGATTGTATGTATATACGATAAATCCATTCCAGACTCCTACGAACTGTATGTAAACATTGTATTTTAAAGATTTTTAAGCACAAAATTTGTTAATTCTGCCATATAATTCACAGTGTAATAGTAAACTGAATGTAAAAACATTGAATAACACTGAAAAAATCTTGAACAACAGAGAAAACTAACATTGCCGCGTCAAGGTTTAGAATCGTTCAACAAGACGATTGTTTCGTCTGCTACATCAGTCGGTCGATTCTGAGAGAGAGAGAGAATATTTGCATGAGCAATTCATGTTTCTATTGAAAGTAAGTTAACAGTAATATTTGGGTACAGTATTGTTTTTGGAAGCATTCACCGTAATATCGTATGAACGTTTACTTCACCGCATCATCGTATGAATGATGCGAGAAGAGATTAACGGGTTCTTATGTTAGCGATTTACGTACTCGGCGCTTTCGCTCACAGCGAATGAACGCATGTCTGACCGACAGGAAATTTGGCGCTTACAAAAAAAAATGGCGCGGAAGGGGAAATCGGCCGCGGCCGTTTTTGATCGCCACCCGAGTTTGTGTTCGTGACCAGATTAGAACATTTTGTGAATTTTTTGGTCGGAACCCGATTTGGTCGTGGTCAGAAGCGTTCGTGACCAGAGGTTCTACTGTACAACAAAAACGTGGACTCCACCTGCTCCACTCTTACGGGATAGAATGTTTGCCCCCTCGCACACGTGCGTTTTCTCCCGCTGCTCTGGTTTCCTCCCACGTGTAAATGCTCATTAATTGGCCGTGAACATCTTGATATAGAAAGGACCGAATACCTTGGGCAATTGTTGGCATCGGCTCGGCGTGTGGCTGCCGCACCGCTTGTCTGTGGTTCCTCGCGCCTCTGTGTCGTTCTCTCTTTGAGAGTGAACGAAGACTGGGCATTATAAATTGAAATCGTTATTATGAATAATAATTGCTCGTAAAGAACACTTGACCGAGTGACTGTATGTAGAACTAGCTGTTGTTGTACACCAATGTGTGTGTTACTATGTATTTACATTTGTCTGTGTGTGTCGTGTCTTCGTGTGTTAGTCTGTATTGTACGTGCAAGTATATGTGTGTGTGTGTGTACGGATAGCTACCATTGTACACCGATGAGGCACTGTTATTGTGTATATGTGTTGGTGTGTTTCCCATGCCAGCCTTCATAGGCGCTCACTAAAAGCACTTGCATCAAAAGTATGTTAAGGCTCACGGCCAACACCAGTGATTATTATCTGAACCGGTCTTGGGCCTCCCCTAGGCCGACTCGGCCTCAAATGAGCACCCGGTGCGCTGTGTAAAACTTCGCCACTGGGGAGACAAAGGCGGTCGGGCGTGGTGGCGGCCACCCACCCCCTTGTGTGCCTTGCCAGCCTCCATAGGTGCTCGCTTAACAGCACTTGCCCCAACAGTCCGTCGCATGCTATACGGGGGACCTTTTGTCTCTGTGTTGCGCATGAGTAGGGCTATCTGCTGTCGCGGGCCCGCGCCTCGCCGTGGCGGTTCCACAGCTCCGTGCTCACCGATCAGACGCCCATGCAGCTGAGCCTCGATGCCGTGCGAGCGCGGCTGCTCGAGGTGCTCCCACAGGAGGTGCCCTACCTCATCAAGCAGGTGAAGTACACACAACACACACACACACAAAGGTCGTCCCGTCTCCCCCCCCCCGCCGCATAGCCTCAACAGCAGAGGTCGCAACCGGGTACCCGATACCCGTACCCTACCCAATACCCGGCTACCCGTACCCGGCCGGGTACGGGTAGGCCGTGAGTCACTGGTGAGTAACTGTTTGTCACTCATTTCCCAACGTCTTGTCTCTTCTCACAATGCAAGTTCCTAGAATCAACCCACCCGCGCCTGCAAGATGGCTTCATCCCAGAGGTCGCAATCAGATACCCGATACCCGTACCCGGCCGGGTACGGGTAGGGTACGGGTACGGCCAGGTACGGGTACGGGTACCCGATTGCGACCCTGTTGCGGCCGGCTATGGGTACGGGTAAGGAATCAAAACCCGTTTGCGACCTCTGCTCAACAGACTGTAGGGGAAAGTGCTGAAGGCTGGCACGGCATTCGAGGGGGTGAGTGTGGCCAGCACCACACAATAGCTTTGGTATTTGCAGCGGTGATGCTTTACACACCGCCGCGCCAGGTACTCGTGTGTGTGGCTGAGTTGACATCGGAAGGCCCAGGACCGGTTGGGATAATCTCGTCACTGGTGTTGGTGGCCGTGAGCAGGAATCGAAGTCGGATTGTCGTCGGGTTCATAGCACGGCACGCTAATCGCCGCACGACTCTCCATGTATACATGATCAGAAATCTTTATTTATGCTGGAGGAATCCGATGAGCTATAAAGATTTTTTTCATAAATGTCATGTAATGACAGGTCAGAGGGTTACAACAACAAACAATACAAAACACGATAGGAGTGCAAAGGACATCACAAAAAAACTAAACTTTTTATTTTACCAGGTAAAGCCCACTGAGCTACACTCACTGGTTCTTTCGGTAAAGTCACGTATGTGGAAATAAAATACAATTAAAATAAATCACGACGTTTCGAATGCAACACAAGCGCTCGTCCTCAGGTGAAAATGGCGTAAACCACACAGCGAGGGAACACACAGAGGGACATCACACACAGAACACACGGAGAACGGCAAACTGCACGGAGACAAATACAGCAAGAAGATGAGAGACGCGAACTCGGCAAACCTTATAAACACAACGCGATGCAACCAGGTCGGCCAACAACACAGTTAGACACTAACCTGGTTGACCACGCATTTCAAAAGACTGCTAAATCTTGTGTTCATCTTCTGGGCTGAACACACACCAACGTAAACGGAGGATAATGACTCGTAAACAGACACGAGGTACAAGGTAGCAGAGATACATACACAGAGAAGACGCACAGGGAAAGGTGTTTAGGGCAGTACAGAGGGATGCAAGGAGCAACACCACACCAAGAGACGTACACACATGGAGAGGCACACACAGAAAGACGCCCGGAGGGATAATGTACAGGGACTTATATAGGCTGTAGACGTAGGGGAAGGGAAGGGAAACCGTGCATGGACATGCAAATACCAATGCAGGCCAACAAATCGGGGGAAACACATGGGAAAACGAAAGCGGAGACAGCACATGGGAAACAAACGAAAACGGAGACACCAACCATGGTAAACGAAATATCGAAGCAAAATTACAACAAGTCGAGATGCATACATACACAGAGAAGACAACACGGGGAAAAATATGTTTTGGACACAATTGTAAGGACAACTTCCCCGTAGAGGTGGATTAATCTAGCATTGAAGCTTTCGTGACTGCAGGAATTACTCCACTCATTGGTTCTTTCGGTAAAGTCACGTGTGTAGAAATAAAATACTAATTTAAATAAATCACGACGTTTCGAACGCAACGCAAGCGCTCGCCCTTATTTTTCAGAAGCAACCTGGCCACATACGATGGCTCAACAAAGTGGATTATCGTGTGGAAATTTTAAGCAGCCAAATAATCAAAATAATCTGCAAATATAAATCCACACACACAGATATACAAATTTAGCATTCTCAGGAAGAACGTAATCAACCAGATAGGGTGTTGACTGTTATGTTATCCGACTCTGTTGTATTACATTACATTTCTAAGTATACTAGATTTGTGTTTATATTTCATTTATACCTGATGACGATTGCTTGTGTTGCAATCGAAACGTCGTATGCTATTATTTAATTTATTATTTTCTCTTTATACGTGACTTTACCTGATGATGATTGCTTGTGTTGCCTCCGAAACGTCGTGATTTTTATTTTATTTTTATTTTACTTTTATTAATTTTATTTTTTTACCTACGTGACTTTACCGAAAGAACCAAAGAGTAATTCCTGCAGTCACGAAAGCTCCAAATTAAGTTTATATACACAGCACCTTGGAGTGCTTGGATGCGAGCCCATGGTTATGGGTTTCGTCTTGCCCAGGTGATTCACGGTGGCCACATGGGGCCACTGAGATGCTGGCCCCACTAACGCCGTGACGTTTGTCCACACAGACCGTGTTGCACTGGGAGGAGGGGCCCAGTGGGGAGCTGCATATCATCCAGCAGCTGAGCGTCACCAAGAACTCGCACATGGTTGGTACCATCACCGACATCACGGACATGGTCACGTCACCGATATCAACACCATCACTAGCAACACAGACTTCACCAGAAATTACTGGCATCACCGATACCGCCAATATCTCTGACATCGCCAGCGTCATTGACATCGCCACCTTCACTGATAATAACACATCAACACCATCCACCAACATTGTCACGAACAGTTGCACCATCAGCGATGTCACCAGCATCACTAACATCACCAGCGTAAACATCACCGGCCTCACCGACGGTATCACCACACTATCGCCAGCATTATCCCCACGTCGTCACCGACATGACCCAAATTAGTGCACCGTGTGTCGTATGGCGACTGTCATAAGGCTATCATTGTCATCGTTATAGCGAGTTCAATATTGTAGTGGTGGGCCATCAAAATATTTAAATAATGGATCACTAGCCATTATCCAGTAGAATACGTGAACAATCAAATAACACAAGAGAAAAAAGCCTCGCTCACCTATGTGTTCCCACGTGTGCCGCTGAACGGGAGGTGATGGGCAGGGCTTCATGACATCATTGGCATCATCATCGTCGTCAGCCAGAAAACAGTGCTGGTGGTGTTATTGGTCACCGCTGTTGTGATGGATGGTTTATTGGGTTCCTGTCGAGTACGTTGTCTTATAACACTGGTCAACAAAAAAAATAATATGGCCTGGACTTTTGCAGCTGTTTTAGACTAATTTCAGGGTGCCGATTCCAAATCTGATCTCAGATTTGCTCTATCACATCTCATTTTTATGCTATCGGCATACCCCATTTTCATTGATTTTACCCGAAATTAACTCTGTCACTTATGATTGAAAGTTGTTGCGAGTCAGTGACTGCTTTAGTGTTAAAATATGGTGCTGTCTTTTTAGGATAGTGTGTTTATAATATCATTTTATGTAGATATCCACATTTATTTAATATTTTTCTTCTGCAGTTTTTATTGAAAATGCAATATTTGATATCTCAAAAACTGGTGCCAGATTTGGAACCGACACCCCAAAATAACCTTAAAACCGATGGAATACCTCATGCCAGAAAAAGTGTGTTGACCAGTGTTATATGAGCCCCCTATAAGAGAGACGCACACCCCTTTCAGAAAGTCATGGCCGTTTTAAACCTCGAATTGGATCGTACAGCACCCGTCCTTGCAGCCGTCTTCGATAACCCTGGACTGTATGTTGGGCACTCGTCTGTGCATGGTGGAGCTGTGTTAAGTTGTGGAAGCAGAGGGCAATGCTGCAAACTTTTGGAATACCTCATGCCGGAAAAAGTGTGTTGACCAGTGTAATTGTTATCTTTGCTGTCGCGAGTGCCTTAATGTGCGACGCGTGATTATTGGCCTTGTTGGTGCTGTACCCGATGCTACGTTGTGCGTGGTATATTGTGTACGACTGCTGTCGCCGTTGCTACAGCGGATGCTGCTGGGGCGCGGAGGATCTTGCGTGGCGGCCGTGTCACGCTTGGCTCAGTGGGATCTGAGCTCCCTCTTCATGCGCGACGTGCGGCTCAACCTCTCCGTCAAGCTCATCTCGTGATCGCCTGTGGAGACCACCAGCAGCAGCAGCAGCAGCCTCGTGACTACTCAAGACCAGAGGTCGCAAACGGGTTTTGATTTCTTACCCGTACCCGGCCGCACCAGGGTCGCAAACGGGTACCCGTACCCGGCCGTACCCATACCCTACCCGTACCCGGCCGGGTATCGGGTAGGGTACGGGTATCGGGTACCTGATTGCGACCTCTGGGATGAAGCCATGTTGCAGGCACTTGTGGGTTGATTCTAGGAACTTGAATTGTGAGAAGAGACAAGACGTTGGGAAATGATTGACAAACAGTTACTCACCAGTGACTCACGGCCTACCCGTACCTGTACCCGGCCGCACCAGGGTCGCAAACGGGTACCCGTACCCAGCCGGGTACGGGTATCGGGTAGGGTACGGGTATCGGGTACCCGGTTGCGACCTCTGCTCAAGACTACTCCTTCACCATCCCCGCGACTGCCAAACAGCTGCATCGTGTGACACGTTGTGACCTCCCGTGACTACCAGCGGCAGCCTTGGCGGCCGCAGCCCCATGCCTGCGTGACTACCAGCTTCTCGCCTGTGACTCGTCATGCCCGCTTGTCCGCTGGTAACGCCGGCAGTGACCACCACCACCAAGACGCTTTTTCATGAGCGGTCCTCTATTGGGATGTTTGAGCAATTGTATTTGAAGGAACGCTTGACAACTATGGTCATCATCGTCGTCGTCATCGTCATCGTCGTCACCATCGTCACCATCATCGCTGTAACCACCAACACCGTACACCAGCGGTGGCCAATAACACCAAGCACTACGATCGATTTTGGTGGATCTCAACAGGGCTGCGCGATCCACCAGAAAGCCGTCGCCAATAAATTACCAATAGATTACGGACGCAAAGTACTAGCGCCATTTATTGGTAAAAGTTATCTTTTATTTCAACGTAGAAATTCTTAGGGATTTTGAATGTGATCGGCCATCATTAAATTGTCTTTTGCTTATGTAAGTGTCCGTTCTGATTTGTCCTGAGATCCTCAAAATTTTTTTTGCGATCCACCTGTCAATCGCAATTCAGCCACTGCACATAGCTTAGCTCGGCGATGGATCTATCTTGGGAGGTGGGTGGTGGTAACACGCTGTAGGGAACCATCGACAAACCAAGTGCCAACATGCGCGTAGTCGGCGTGTTGGCCTTTATTTGCGGCTACACGCCGCACCTTCGATTAGCACGGTTGGCTACGTACGGTGCGAAAGAAGTTGTGCATATGGACATACAAACGCCGAGTAGTGCGAACTGTGTCGGTAAAAAAAAACGAGCGGTGTAATTCGAACGCAGGGTAGAACACACCAGCAGCAGCACGTGTAGGAGACACCACGGCACACCAAGCAATTCACGTGAGAGGGGAGTTGCAAAGATCAGCGTGTTGTTGGTGCTCTATAAGATGATGCGGGGCAGCAAGAACAACCGAAATCCCACTACACCTCGTCACGCACGTGACCACCAGTGAATCGGCCCAGTGACTTGCAGCACCATCCTCGCAGCTACTAACGGCAGCCCCGTTAACATCCCTGACTACGGGGGAAGGTTTCACCCACCCTCTCCCCCTTGTCAGTCTGTGAATTGTCACAATTCACGCCTGCGATTCAATCAAAGGATCAAATCTTCGTCTTGTTTTTACCATCTCTTGTTTGTATAGTTTCTCACTCGCCATGTTTCTCGTGTAGTTTTGTTCGCTTTGAAACCTAAATGTAACTGCACGCAATTCGCATATGTCGTAAATTGTCAGTTCTCTGCACGCGATTCGATGCGTTGTGTATTGCGAGTGCAACAATTGACTTTATTCGATCAGTCATCACATCGTTACGTGGCCAGTGACTGCCCTTGACAGCTGTGATTTGCAATACCAGCCCGTGACTGCCTGTGACAACCAACACCTGGTTCTGTCCGTACCAATTCCGCTATAATTTACTCTGAATACCCGTGACCATCACTGCAGACATGGGTTTGATTATTTTAAGTAATATACAATGGAAATTTTTACACCGAAGTAAAATGTCTTTCCAGAGGGGTGAGAATAGATTATTTATGTTTATCATATGGGAATGATGTGCTCCTGTTACATTTAGGTAGTTTCCCTAAATTACTGTGCAATCTATAATGCTAACTTATAAAATGTGCGTTACATTTAACTGCAATGTTACTCTGAACTACTGTACAAAAACGCGGTCTTACAATAAAAAAAACATCTAAAAGAACTTAAAAACAAAAAAACATGGAAATGTCGGTGGGCATATAAAAAAATCTTATTCCCACAAACTGCATACCGTAGTTTAAACCGCATACGGTAAGTCATCGCTTAACGTGCGTTCACACAACACGGTATTCGCCATCACGCAGTTCTTCGATCGGGGCAAACACTTTTCGCGCAAAGCGGAACGCGCACTTTATGTTTCTGAGTGGTCAACGACGAACTACTTAGACGTGCGGCTTAGCGGGATGATAGAGGACGCGGAATGATGCCGTAAAGTCACGTAGGTATATAAAATAAAATGAATGACGACGTTTTGGGCGCAACACAAGCATCCGTCATCAGCAGCAGGCCACGCTTTCCCACCTGATGACGGAGGGTTGTGTTGCGCCCGAAACGTCGTGATTTATTTTATACCTACGTGACTTTACCGAAAGAACCAAAGAGTATGGTGTACCCTCAGGTGTTTGTGCCGCTCTCTTACTGCGTGTGCATTGTCCATCGTGAAATTTTATCGTTACATGATGGGGGAAATTGTTTTCGCTTAGCGATTTTTTTTTCGCTAAACGCGGTACTTTTTTCAGAACGCATCTTCCACGTTAACCGAGGACTTTTGCTGTATTCGGGTTTAGTAGCATACATCATCCTGGTAGGAACCTCCTGGTTACACCAGCCCACAGGGGATTATTGTGTCCGTCGTGCAGGGAGGG
>CM025608.2:3551123-3605860 GCA_014621495.2 Entosphenus tridentatus | reverse complement strand
ACTTCACATCTAAACTAAACGATTTTTATTTTACCAGGTAGGGCCCATTAAGCGTAATAGCTCTTTTTCATAAACGACCTGGTCACAAGTGATAGCTCAAAGATGTGGCTTATCATGTGGAAATTTATAGCAGCCAAATACTCTAAAAGCATGTTTATAAATTTGGAGGGAAATACCGGAGGACCCGAAGGAAAATCCACACAACCACGGGGAGAACATACACACTCCAAATATACAGCCATCAGGGTCAGAATCCAAGGAGTTAACATCTTGCCATGGTGGCAACCCTTTAAATAGCAACGCACAGCAAATTGTATTAAAAGTAATGCACGTGAATCTTGATTTTGGTTCGCAAATGCCATTTCACAAGCACAACGAATGCCATCACACACATCACCCAGTGATGCTATCAGTCAAGCGGTAGCAGGAGAGGAATGTGTGATCTTCATGCCATTCATCATGAGAGCAGCAAGCGCCACGTAGGCTCAGCTTCAGCTGAAAGCTCCTTCACACGGTCAGGGTGCCACGTGGAGTGTTCTCGAAGCGTGTGGTGCGCTTCTGTTGTCCACGTTGAAAGTACATCGAGCCATTACGAATTTGGTTTAGTAGTAACGACTTCACACTGAATGCATCTATTTTTATTCTGGACATTTTCACTAACATTGAGTTAAAGTCCAGAATTACAAGAATTTCAATACCATGATTCCAGATATACGTTACATAATACATGACCGATGGATTGTGAGTAGTTTAATCAGAGTGAATGGAAACACTGTCCTGTGATGCGTTTCTTAGGAGTGGCTTTTTATGAATGGACTCCAAGTGTACGGTGTCAATATCCAGTTGTGGAGGTGGGAACCAAAGTAGGAAATGGTTTCAAAAGCAAAATACCTTCTCAGGCTCTGAATGCTTACAATATCAATACCCTCCAGAGTAATAAATGCTATCTGTAGAGGCATGAAGGAAGAACTTTACGGAACGGCTCTTGTGTGCAGTTGACTACAAAGTAACTACTGCATGACACGAAACTGAGGATGGTAACTCAGTGAAATTAGTTTCATCCAAATGGAATATTTCCTCAACATTGAGTTAAAATAGATTAGCACTCATTTGTTGATGTGGTGGTACATATTACCATACAGTAATACCCCATGAATTCATAATTATATGACTGGAACATTGTTCACGTGCTATTAAGCTGTGCATGGTGGGATATGGTAAAATATCAATGATAATCTTGTGTAGGGAATTTAAGGTGTACAAAGGTGAAGCGGCTTGAGTGACTTGTAGCCATACAGGATGGGGCACCCATACGGAACGTATCTCGCTCGTTAAGCGAGACACTCCTGTACTACAATGCATCTGCGCCCCAGGACTGCTGGCTCTAGAGACGAGCACAGCCCGACCATGGTGCCCAGGGACAGGAGCACCATGCGTCGCTTTGGAGGTGGCCACACCCTGAGTGAGGGCGACGTGGAGAAGATCGAGAAGATGTTCGATGGTGAACCAGCAGCACTGAGTCCAAGCAACGCAGCTCCAGCACGGACGCGCCCAGAGACAGGTGATTACAGGTCCATTCCTCGTATTCTGTGGTCGGTGTTTGCCCTTTCCCTTTCCGAGACGTCTGCAAGTAGTGGGGTAAGTCCCGTTCACCGCTGAATCTCGGCACCTGCAAGTGGCTAGCATTTATTTTATTTGGAGAGGCATAGGGCCGCTGTTTTGAAAAACATTTTACTCACCGCAGAGAACTGTAGCGACTCGACCACACTCTATGATAGCTGGCGCCAAACTGTGCCACATGCCCTCCCGTGCGTGTACGTCATCAGAAAAACGTATGACGTACATGTACATTATCGGAATGGGAACGCCTTAATATTGTTTTAACGATGCATTGACGGTTCACTAAGAGCCTGCAGAATTTGTGGCGCCAGCATGTTGGTTAAAAGTGTTATAAATAAAAAAAATAGTAAACATTAACATGGCAACTACCCTGCTCCTAAGTTTGGGTGGAGCGGTGACGTAGCGGTTACAGCACTGTGCCATCAAGCTGGCAACCTAAGTTTAATTCGCAGCCACAACTAACATCAGTGGTGAGTGATATCTGCAGCGGTCATTCGGCCCTCATCTTCATCAGTCGACACTGGCCAGTATGGTGGTTATGCAATAGCTTTGTCTGTCTGTCCAACTGCTGTTCCTCTCTGGTAATTGCAGTCTCCGTGGAGTAAGTCTGATGGTAGCAGATTGATAGAGACAAAAGTTTGGTGAAGAGGTAATGTGAGTCTAATGCGAGTCTTAAGTTGAGCAAGACGTTCAAGTAGTTTATAAATGGTGGAGAGGTTAGCAATCGGCCGATAACTGGCAGGGTTGTCAGTATCCAGTCCGCCATGTGACGTGATCTTATGTGACTCAGATGGCGGCACTATTACCATTGCCCATGATCAATCCACTGCCGGATGAACGGCTCCCTAAGCCGCAGCCACCCCTACAATAACGTGATGTAAAAATCCACCCATCACCTGAACACAAACTGATTTCATCGCTCCATCTCCCTGTTAGATGAATTCTCAGGTACATTCCCTACGTTAGCTGGCACTCAGGAGTTATGTTCAACCATCGGTCATCATGCCTTTAGCCATGACGTGTCCTGTCCAAGCCAATTTACTTTTCATTACATTGTGAGCAATGTCATTCGCCAGTATATGTTCTAGAATTCATGTGGTCCCTTTTCTGCCCCTCAGTCTAATCCCAAACATGCCCGTCTCCACACTTTTTTGCACACTTAATTTGTTGTTCTACTTTCTTTAATTAATGTCTGTGTTTATGACCCGAGTGTCATTGCAGGTAATATGAATATGCATTACTTTTTGGTTCTTTCGGTAAAGTCATGTAGGTATAAAATAAAATAAATCACGACGTTTTGGGCACAACACAAGCGTCCGTCATCAGGTGGGAAAGCATGGTCTGCTGCTGGGGAAGACTGTTTTAAAAGGTTTGAAATGGGTGTAGCCCAAGGGTCATAAAGAAGTGGCCGGGGCTAGTGATGTTAATGTGAGAAATTAGCATGTAACTGTAAAATAGGAGGAGAGTGGCCTCCTCGACGAGGGAGTGCAACCCAACGGGTGCAATCCAAAGGGCCTGTGAGTATGAGAGTGCAATCCAAAGGACATGTGAGCATGGGAGTGCAATCCAAAGGCATGAGAGTGCAATGCAAAAGACATGTGAGCATGAGAGATCTAAGAGAGAGGCATAGAGAGAGAGAGAGAGACACAGAGAGTCGGAAATAACAGCTGACATAGGCAGGTAGGATGGAAACATCACAGTCAATTCGGACTTTTCCTGGTAAATAACGTCCTTCCAATGATTGCTCAGTTTGTGCCCATCCTCTCGGTTGAAGTTGTGTCTGTGTTAATATATCTGGATGGCTTCATGAACAAATCTTTGAAGGTAGCCAGTAGGTTTGCAGAGTACCTCTGTCTTGGAAAAATCAATTTCATGTGAGCCCACAGCGTTAAAACAATGATCGGCAACAGCAGAGGTATTGGTCCTACCATGTTTCAGATCTGCCTTGTGTTCACGAACGCGGTCCGAGACATGTCGTTTTGTTTCCCCAATGTAACTGCTTCCACAACCACAACTCAGTTTGTAGACACCAGGGTATTGCAGGTCAGGAATCACATCCTTTACAGATGGGTTTAAATCACGGATTTTTTGTACTGTGTTGAAACGAACCTGGATCCCCCTGATATGTACGGTAAAGTGATGGTTTTGGTTGGATCCTCAGAAGGTTGTCTCCACATGGCTGGGAGACAGCTTTGCGGATTGTACGGTCCGAGTATCCGTTCATCCTGAGGGCTTGGTGTACGTGCTCAAACACACTGACTAGGTGGTGCTGGTTGGGGATGCAGTGGGCCCTATGGTGTAGTGTTTTGATGAGAGATTTTTTCTGGGCTGGATGGTGGTGGGAGTCAGGCTTTAGATAGGCATCCGTGTGGGTGGCTTTCCTGTAGACCGAATGTCCCAACGAGCCATCAGGTCTCTTCTCGATCAAAACATCCAGGAATGGTAGTTTGCTATCCTTTTCCACTTCCATGGTGAATTTGATAGACGGGTGTATGGAATTGAATTGGTTGAAAAATTGGTTCAGTGCTGGCAGGCCATGTGGCCAGATGACGAACGTGTCATCCACGTATCTCTTCCACAAGGAAGGACGTAGGGTGGATGTCTGGATGACATCCATCTCAAATTTCTCCATGAAAACATTCGCTACCACTGGCGATAAGGGAGAACCCATAGGGGTACCCTCATTTTGTGTTGCTCCCGAAACATTGTGATTTATTTTATTTTATACCAACGTGACTTTACCGAAAGAACCAAAGAGTATGGATTCCTGCAGTCACGAAAGCTTCAAATCAAGATTGAATATGCATTAGTTAATATGTTTATTAAATACTACTGAGGACAAATGCATGTTGGAAAACGTTATAGAAATCATGCATATACGTTAGCTTCTACCTGGTTAAAAGTTTGATTATCGGTATATGCCAAATGACAATGTATGGAAGAGTATATTTAATCACAATCATAATTGCCATAACATTTTACAATAATTTTCAACATATAGTGTTTGTTAGTCCAGTGTTCAGTTATTGATAGCTTTGACTTATACACCATTAATCTAAACGTATTTTCTCCAAATGTCATCATTATACGTTGTATATGTCATCAAACTGACCTCTAAGTTGTTTAATCTCTCGATCAAAATGTTTGGATTCCATTTCTATGCATTCCTGTGCAGGGCTGTGCAGTTAAGATGATCCTGTCTCTGGTCTCTGCTGCACAGGTGCAAGTGCGGTGCAGAGGGATGTGGGGAACATCCCAGACTTCAAAATAGAAGATGCCATGTGGCTCTTTAAGGTGGCGGTGATGCGTGAAACGCCTTCATGTTGAGTTGTGCAAATGTTTCCCTTTGTGTAACCTTCGTATAATTAACTTTAAGCATTGAAAACATTCATAGGAAAATTCCATTTCCATTATGTTGTTGTGATGATTTACTATTTGTACTTAGTCATTCATGGCTTAATACAGTATGCTTGTGTAGTGTACAGTATTACATTCACATATGGATGTAATTCACTAATCCATGCTGGATTAGTTAATTAATTGCTAATGGTATATTCATTATTGTTTGCAGATTAACAAGAAGAAAAAGGAAAAAAACGAGCATGGTAAATATTATTATTGTGATTACACAAGTGTAACTATTTGAGATAATTAACAATGACATCCAGTACCATTGTCACTGAGGGGAGGAGGAGGCAGAGTTCTCGGCTGGTATGTCTCCTTCTAAAGCCAATCCGTATTGGTTTGTGGAATGCACAGTTTGCCAACAGAATAGCGTTTCACGCCACGTCTCAGGTGGACAGAGTAATCAAGTGAGTGGGGAAACACCCAACAAGAGCTCAGAGCCTCCAGGAGTGTGCAGTGCACCTGGCATTCTTGGCGTGGATATGGAACACTTGAAGCATGTCTCACAGAAAATATTTTGCTGAATGCAAAATAAAAAAAGCAGACAATATGCCTCCTTCACATATCTGTCCCTCCACGTAAAAACATGTTTTGTTATACATCACATCAGCCACACGGCCTTCTGAAAGTGCATAATTTCATCAGCATTGGTTCAACACAGGTGAACTCTGGACCAGTTTCAATATTCAGTGTCTGATCAGTCAGGCTTGATTCAGCCAATGCGGGCAAACTGAAAAATGTTTTTAAGTAAGGAACATCTCGGTTAAATATGGGCCCCAGTTCAACGCAACAGATATGTAACACAACACAGAATAATAATTTACCTAATTGTGGAGGATATAAGTAACAATAAATAAGCAAACAGTACACCACTTTTACAAATCTGTCTCTCCAGATAAAAAAATTATCTATAATGTTTATACATCCCATCAGACAAAAAGCATTCTGTGAGTGCAAAATCTTATAAGAGTTGCAAAAATGATTTAATTTTCATATGTGGATTCACAGAAATGTAACAAAGGTATATTGTATGCTTATTTATTTTGTTACTTATATCCTCCTCAATGACACTTCTGTTTTTTTGGTGTTCTGAATGGATCGTGTTACATTGTATTTTCAAATGTTAGGTTTAAATCTCCACCCATGTTGTTTAATGCAGGATATTTAACACCGTTTTGTTGTGTTGCAACATCGTCCGGCCTCCTCACGCTGAGGCTGTCCCTCACAGTCATGTGATGCCACAGTCCGTCTCATTTCTACACGAGCTGATTTCATTGCTCCATCTCCATGGCGGTGATCCTACTGAGCATTTTCCCTGCTTTAGTTGCCATTCCATTGCGAGTCTCGTCCATCGGTCATCGTCTCTTAGCGACGTGTGTGTATAATTATTGTAACATCGATGTAAGATGCAATTAAATGAACGACATTATATAAACTTCATTATTCTCATCATTAACCTGTGAATGTTCTCTGAGCCATGTGTTTCTCTTGCTGTGCAAGTGTCATTTCCAGCATGCAACTCTCCACACTTCTTTGCCTATTGTTCAGTATTTCTTCACTTTAAATTTCCAGTGTCCATGTTTGTGATTGATGTCTTTGCAGACAATATACTCTGATTGAAAACTTTCTTCATGAGGCACATTGATGCGTTGCTTTTCATTACCATCATCTTTTTATTATTAATATTACATATGAGAGCAGGCTATAGAGTCCAACACATAACTCATGCATGAAAGTAAACATCAAAATACCGAAATCAACATTTCTTAAATTAATTATTGGTCATGACTCTCTGGGGGGCCCATTGTGATGTCAGCTGGTGGAAGACAAAGTTGTTGCGGAGCTGTCTTCCGGGATTGTTCTGTACAGCACGAGAATGTCTGCAGTCTAACGTTACACGCAGCTTAGGACACATCTCTCGTTAAATTTTGGTCCTGGTGATACATGGTTTACCCACTGTACAATCAGGGGAACCTTTCACTTCAGAGAATCTCTCCAGATTTCAACTGGGAAATTAAGGGATGCTTAGGCATCGTTAAATCTGATACGGTTGTGACGAGTCCCTGCCATGTCGCCCAATAATTGTATGTACCGTATGTGTGCGTGTGATCCCCTGCCAGAGTTCAAAGTTGAATGTGGTGGTGTCAAAGACTGCTCTTCGGCAGCCGGAGTGACACAATGGCCCAAGAGTCAGGACGGCAATGTCTACGTTCCATACGAGGTGTCGGCTGCCTTCTGTGAGTGTCACGGTGATCTCTACTGTTGTTGCTGTGTGCACCATGCCTAATGTAAACACTGCAGTAGGCAGGACTGTACACTGAAGACCTAAGTTTGTGTCGCACAAGGAAGCTCCCTAGCTCCTCTGATCATCATTGGAGAGGCAACAGGCAGCTCTCATGCTGCTTTTGTCGCTCATGAATTGTGCCTCATGCTGCTCCTGAGAGCTGTGGGTGGAAGCCCAAACCAGCCAAAGGCCAAAGAGTGTCGTTCACGATGAGAGACTGCTGCCACGGTTTTATGGTGTAGTCTACAACCAATAGTTCTCCTCTAAAAGGTTATTAAAGTTAAAGATTATATACAAAAAAACTATCTGCACAGTTAATTGTGAGGAGGAGATTAATATCCCGTATGTGTAGATAAGTGACACATCCATCTATACGATCCACGCATTGGCTATACTGCGCATGGAAAATTCCTAAAGAATAATTCGGCCATTAAAACAGAGCACCTGTGATGAAGGGATTTTGTGTTTTTTAGCTTCCATTGATCGTCATCAGCACCCAGTCTACTTGTGTCTGCTGAGCAATCTGCCCTCCCTGCTAGTGTCTGGTGTCCTGGGTTCTTTAAGTGGCCTTGGCATGGCCAGCTGCCACGTGAGCCAGCTCAATGCAGTGCAGGGAGCTGCTGGCAGTTATGTTGCATAGCAGTTTGTATTCAGCTAGGGGTGTCCTCATTCACTTAGGTTTCAGTTTGTACTGGGATCTACGCATGTCCATCGTGGATTGTGGTATGTCCTGATAATTTGTGTATTTCATGTTTTGTGGAGTATATTGCATACACTGATGATGTATTTTCTTACTTTTAGGCTAACCTATTTAAAGCCATTGCTGTAGCAACAGGCTAGCTTGCGTATCACACACACTTTAATACACTCCTCAATACACTCCTTGTGTAATTATTGCTGGAGTGTGCTCTGCAAGTATTTCATTGTGAGCATGAACATGTGTGTTTCGTGTTGCTTGCAACTCAGTAAGTTGCAGTGTTCATAACTGCAAATTGTCTTTACAGATATGTTATATTAAAACATTTACAGTTTAAATAACTCTTTGATTACACCTAGTGCATTTGTATCATAGACACCAGATTGATGATTGTGGTTAAACCAGATACAAGTCCTTATTTATCCATGTAGTATTTTACATCATTAAGTAAGAGACATAAATAACATCAATCCAATCACACACATTGTTCTTCCACAGATGACTATGACCGTGAAGCCATCCAGCGTGCAGTTGAAGAATTTGAAAAGAAAACTTGCGTCCGCTTCCACCCTCGCAAAAGAGAGCGAGACTTCATTCACATCCAGGCCTTGGACGGGTGAGCCTGATGGCACTCTCCTGAGCCATCGCACCCAGCATAACAGCATGGAGAGACAGTCTGTGAAGGACTTGTTACAATCCAATTACACTTGGATAAGGGACATTAACATGTAATATCCCTCTACGGGACATCTGGCAAAAACATTAGCAAGCTACAGTGTGTACACAATTTTTTTGCACGTGTCGTGACAGGTACTTTGAGATCCGACCATGTGCGTCCGGTGCTCACTGAGTTGTATTGGCTTCCGGTTTCCAAACGAATACATTATGAGGTCGCACTCACTACACACAAAGTGCTTGCCACAAATGAACTATAATACCTTGTTGATCTCGTCAAGGAACATAAATCAATCACGTGAACACCATCAGACAAAAAAGGTCACCACATTGTATGCTTTCAAATGCGGTTCTGTGGCCATCTGGGATGCTCTTCCAATATTAGGAAGTCACTGGATCTATGCTTGAAAACTCATTTCTTTAAAACAGCTTTTTGTCATTAATCTGTTGCACGGTTGGCTACGTACGGTGCGAAAGACGTTCAACAAACATACTTACAGTGCTGGGATTGGGCAGTGAATAAAGCAGTGGGCAGTGAATAAAGCAGTGGTCAGCGAGCTCGCCAATCAGTGGCTTGCATGGAGCCGATGGCTGAATTCTTACGTCCGGACAGCCAATACTTTGGGAATGTCTCTAAGACATTGGTTTCTTTTTTAAACAAGAACTTGAAGGGCACGTAAACATTTATGACTCTAAAACATTTGCAAATGTTAAATAATTTCAGGACCGATGCTGTTGTCAGAAAGGGCATTGCAGCCTGTGCTGATAAATGTTTCATGGTATAATTATGTCACAATGATGCCATTTTTGAAATAGTTAACTAATGCCACAGTTATGTGTTACTTTATTTCTGAATTCAGTCTTCTCTGCTCAGTTTCTGGGTCACCATGCAGCGGTAATCCTTTCCTAAATTAAGCAGCTGCCAGCATTCTGGATTTGCATGCATTATTTAGACAATTTTTGAATGCATGAAATATGATATTTCTCAAAAGCTGAATTAAAATAAAGCGATTTTGTATTACTTGTGAAACTATACCAGACAAATAATAATATGGTTTTCCCCCTCTTTTCTGGCAACAAAACTGAAATCTTTTTACGAGGAATAATGCCTGCATTAACCACAATACTTGTGGTCAAAATACAAAAAAAAACACTCTGATAATATATGCATTGTCCTTGAAACTGATTGATCCACACCAGACAATTTGGATTTCCGTCGCAACCCCATGTGACAATGCTCTACATAGTAATGGGACATGGGCATGCTGAGGGAAGAAGCGCGGCGATCGCTCTTGAGAGAGAAAGGAAAAGGGAAGCTCTTGAGATTCCACCTGAACAGGAACAGGGAGTGGACAGCACAGACGACTGGGGGAGGGGAATTCCAATGAACATGCCTGTGGATACTTTAGTTTGCATTTTTACATTCATAATTCAAGTGTAAAAAATGTGTTGGTGAATCAAATAACATAGCAATGCAAATCAGTACAGCCATGTCCAGTCAGTGCCTAATTTTATTCCTGAAAACACTATTTTGAGAATCAAAGAATGGATGCGACAATTTATTAAATAACCAAAAAGAACAAGTTAGGGAATGTTTCCTGAGCTGGACCAGGGACAAGGGTGTGCTCTATGGCTAGGTGCTTGGGGAAAGTTTGTGTGGACCAAGAAAAGATGAGTTTCATGACCAAATTTCATGGCAAAATTTGTATTTCAATGTAACATGCACAGAACATTAAATACATGTGAGCTAGTTTCATGTAAAATAAACAATGTACTGTCCATTTTAGTCAGCAATGGGTGCACATGCACTGGCTTGCATGGCCGTAAGCACACTCAGCGAGAACTGGGCATGTGCATTCGCATAGACCCAGCTACTCAGATCATCACCATCATCTTCCATGACGGCCTCCCCAAGTTGTTTCCATCTCTCACTGTCCCTCAGTGCAATAATCCACCCAGCACCTGCAGACGATGCACTCCCATCGCTCCCTGTCCGCAGTAGACATCCTCTTGGGTGCGTTCCCTTCTCTGGCTGCCACTCAGCGGTTGTTCTCGCCCACCGGCCATCATCCTTTCCATCGACGTGTCCTGCCCAAGTCCAATCCCTTTGTTTAACAGGCACTATGACCTCTCTAACCTGCATATGTTTTCTAATACATGCGTTCATCTTTCTGTCTCTCATTGTAACTCCAAGCAGGGGTGCATGCTTCTTTGCGCACTATGAGCTTCTGTTCCATCCTCTTCGTCAGTCTCCGTATTTCTGATCCATGTGTCATAGTAGGTTATATGCACTGAGTAGATGCTTTACTCTTCAGACACATTGTTGTTTTTCAGTATCAGGTAATTGGGCTGATGCATACTCACAGGTAGAATTAAGCATGGAAGTCACGTAGATACGGGTACACAGATAAACTATACACACAAGAGTGCAGTTGCATTTGTATGATTGTACAGATGTAAAACAGGCACATGGTTATAGTTCCAGCACATTTAACAATGATATCTTTGCCATAATAAACAATGAATATGTTTGGCACAACAATATCATCTGAGTTGCATGGAGTGGCTGTATTACTAATCTGCCTAAGGAGGTATCAGAGAAACTTGGTTTCCTTTTCTGAATCATTATTTAACTCTGAACAATTACTACTGTTGTACAAACCACACATTCAGTTGAAGCTGGAATATGCTGTCACATCTCGAGTGGAGCACCCACTTCCTACCTCACTGTGCTTGGTATAATTCAACGTAAATCAGTCAGGATGAGTGATGGTCCAGCTTTCACCGATTCACTCCAATGAAGGCAACGCAATTGAATAAATGCAGAGGGATGCTAACCTAAGTTATAAGAGTTGTGCGTTTATAAATGTATTTTGTCCAGTCACGCGCTGACCAGCGAACAGTCGCATACTTTTTGCTCTTCTATCACTCCCATGAACTGCACTCATTAATTGCTTCCCCATGTTGAGGGCTCAGGCTCCGGGACTGCCTGTTGATCTCTCGCCCATAATGTGTTCACCACACTGCAGGTCACAACGCTTGTCTTGCTTCTTCACCTGCACTGTTCAACTCTCGCATCCTCTACCAACCTTGCTCAATTCAAGAAACTTGTTAACTCTTACCTATTACAACTTTGATATTTCTGTTTGTTGCTCGCTGATTGCCATTTTGAGCATCTAATTAACCTTGATGAAAAAAACACCGTTTGGAATAGAGCTCCAAACAAAACATGAGATAAAAATGCCACTTTAACAAAACATGAGGAGAGTTTACAAATGTACCACTTTCACTCTTGGTTACAGTATTACATGGCAGGCATAGCTGCACTGGAGAGGCAACCCTGCCTTGTGCAGCCCTGCATCTATCTCTGAACTGGTCTTTCATGAACAGACCAGGCAGATGTGAAGCTGTGTTGCGTTTGAAATTTCTAATGGCAAGTTCTCTGCAGGCCTCTCAGCAAGAACTGGTCGTACCTGGGCAAGAAGGGTGGAAAGCAGGATCTGTCTCTAGAGCCTGGGAAGGCGATCAAAGGCATCGTTCTGCACGAGCTCATGCACGCCCTCGGCTTCCACCATGAGCACTCCCGCAGTGACCGCGATGCACACGTCTGGGTGCTAAAGGAGAACATCAAGCCCGGTGAGAGAGCAGCAGAGGAGGAGGGGCGGTGGCGTACGCAGACACACGACAAGTACAGTCGGAAGACGCGGAGAGTTTCGACTGTAATTGTGATGCTTGACTCATAAGGTCCCAATGTCAAATCCTGATCGGGGATCGACTCAAACCGTCATCCCTCTGGGCTGGATAAAATTTGTACCACTTTTTGGTGATCCTATGTTGAGACATGGGATGTGGCTTAGGGCTGGAACCAAATGCGAGCTTTGGCTCAATGCTCGTGTGGGTGTGGAGAAGCTGTTTCACTTCGAAATCATCTACTGTACGTATATTGTACAATGTGTTGTATTTAATGTTTTCTAATAGTTTTACAAATACGTTACAGAATGTTAATGTATTTAATAACATTCACTTCTAAGCACAAGTGAGACTAAGAATCCCAAACCCTTGTGCATTCTGCAATGCACCTGCACTCGTGTGTATTACTAACGCGTACGCTTAATGTTTTTCAGAGTGGAGGCCTCAAATTGTGGATATTAAATCCACTGCTCAGGATTTAGCAGCGCCCTACAACTGCAACTCCATCATGCACTACGGCATGTACGTGCTTACTCATCGAGGGCCATTACCCTACACTAGCAGCACTTGAGTGCAACACGT
The DNA here is from genome assembly GCA_014621495.2 of Entosphenus tridentatus. NCBI lineage: Eukaryota > Metazoa > Chordata > Hyperoartia > Petromyzontiformes > Petromyzontidae > Entosphenus > Entosphenus tridentatus. Next base: position 3,592,907 of record CM025608.2, on the reverse strand, counting down.
ACAGCTGCACACGGTGATGACGCTTGTCCTGTGTGTGTGCATGTATCCAGGTTGGAAGGCTCTTTAGACGAGCGCAATCCGACCATCCTGCCTAGAAAGCCTCTGCTCATGCAGCACATGGGATGCAGCAGCTCCCTGAGCCACGGTGATGTCGTGAAGGTGCAGAAGCTGTACGGATTCGAGGCGCCGCCACCTCCGCCCGTGCCAGTGCTCCCAGCACATCAGCGTGCCGCAGGTGCGTGCCCGAGCGCTGTGACAGAGGCTGCGCCTTCTCCTGTCTCCTGCCGACCAGCGTGGCGCTTGATAGTTGGTGATGCTTAAAAATAAATATCTTGACTTCAAGTTAACTAGTTTTGGTTACACGAGTGCATATTTTTTTATTCTAGAAAATTTGAAATACAGTACATCGAATCTAATGTGATAGTGCAGACCACGGTGTGCATATAAGTCTATGTAATGTACACCTCATAGCAAGAGAGATATGCAGATGTTTTCCAGTTTGCATGGTTACCCAAAGGCTGCTGGATTGCATTAGCCTAAAAGTAGCATAGGCTGATGGCCTAAAAGTATTAAATGTGAAAAGACATCTTAATTTCATTACCCCACCAACAGACGGAAGATGCTGTCAAGACTCAGTGAGCCTCTTCCCTCTCTGCTCCTCAGTGAAGCCACAAGGCACAGACTTCACCCACTCCTATCGCCCGTGTTTCCCCCAGGTTCTCAGCGTCAGTGTGATGCACTGTTACCTTGGGTGTTCGTGACTCTGCTGCAAGTTCTTGAATAATTATTCATAATACAAGCATCTAGAGTGCGCATATGTGTATCTGTGCGTCTGTGTGTACATGCATGTATGTACGCACATGTGTGTTTATACATATGTGTTTATATACATGTGTGTATCTACATGGGGAGCGGTAGTGTAGCAGTTATCGCACTGTGCTACTAACCCGGCGACCTGAGTTCGATCGCTGCTCTCGGCAAACACCAGTGATGATTATCTGAGCCGGTCCTCGGCCTCCCCTAGGTCGACTCAGCCTCAAATGAGTACCTGGTATGGTGTAAAAATTGCCACTACGGAGACAAAGACAGCACTTTCCCCAACAGTCTGTTAAGGCTATAGGGGGGATCTTTCTCTTTTTTTCATACATGTGCTCCAGTGGCAGGAGAGGACAGGGCGCAGGTCCGGGAGGACGCCCCCCTAGAAGAGTTGGTGGGATCCCTGACGAGCAAGGTTAATGCACGACCTGTTACCACACCCCACCCGCTCGATGCCTGCATCACCAATACCAGCACCACTACCAGCATCACTGTCACCATCATCACCTTTACCACGAAGAGAACAAGAGGAGCAGTGCAGTGTTACGTGTCACTATGAAGCGTACCTGACACGCAGCTCATGCCACCATGTCAGTGTGCTTTTAGGTTTGAAAAACTTCACAAGAAACATGTAGAAAATGTATTGAAAATGTTGGTAGGGACAGCATTATAAATTACATATGTTTGAAATTGTTAGGATAACACTTGTAGTGAGAAAATGTACCAAAGTGTGATCGGGATTTAGTTGAAAGCAAGAAACAGGAACAGGATAATGAGGCATTGGTGTGCGGGGCAAGCCTCTCACTTTTCTTTTTTCCTTCCACAGACGCGGAAAAGTGAGAATGAGCGAAGAAACACAAAAGGTGTGCGTCGCTTGTGTTGTTGCCGTGATGTTCATTTGGGACAGCACAGATTAATCTGCCTCTCGTACAATGGATAATGAGTATCATGGATAGTAGGCATCGTGGATAATAGGCATCGTAGATAATAGGCATCATGGAGAGTAGTACTCATTCATAATGGACATCATGGATAGTTGGCATCATTGACAGCAGGCATCATGGATAGTGGGAATTGTGGATAATGGGCATAATGGATACTAGGCCTCATGGATAAGGGGAATGGACAACAGACTTCAAGGATAATAAGCATCATGCAAAATGGGAATTGTGGATATTGGACATCATGATGAGTAGGCCTCATGGATAATGGGCATCATGGACAGTAGGAATGAGGATGGGGCTCATCAACCGGCAGTGACCCTTCTTGCATGATTCGCATTGGGCCGTGGCTTTGTCTTGCACGTGCTGTTCCACTCCACGTGCAAGGAACCAAACTCCTCTTAGAGCAGCCACAGCCATCTTCTGTACGGCGTCGAAAAGGGCCATCATCCACTGCTGGATGATGGCCTCCACAAGCCATCCCCATTTTTCATGGTCCTGAAATACAACAATGCATCGAGTATAACTGCACATGCACATTACCCAGGGTTTGTGACTCCTCCGTAACGCATGGGACCATTGTTCCTGAAATCCGGGAAAGTATTGCAGATTTTTGGATCTCCTCTTGGGAGCCATACTGCTGCCCATCACTAACCTGATGTCCAAGAGGCAGCACGTGATTAGTGGCTGGCGGGAAGGTGTGCAGTGATTCACCACATCAGTGATCCCACAAGTTGTCATGTTTTAGAGTAACAGCACAATGTAAGAAAGTATAATTGTGTTGTGTGATCTGTCTTGTATTGTCTATTGTGTGTTCATTCTCGTGTGTAGTTTTATTGACTTGGTAGCCAACTTGTCATAATTAGTTCAAGAAAAGAAAGAAAATTAACTGCTTCACAGTCAGTTTTATTCAGAACTATGGGTGGACGGAAATTGCCTAAATCACACCAGGCTATGGTTCTAAGATTCAGTATCAATGCCAAAGGCTCAAACAACCAGATGAAAGTGAATAGTCAAGGATGCTCGAAGTAGCTGGAGAAACATCCCAAGTCGGTCAACTTGGATGCCCTGTTAATGCTATTTTAACTGTACACACATATACTGTATATTGTATTGATTTGCGACTCAGGTCTACCTTGAAAAAGAGACGAGTCTCAAAAAATATTAACTGGATAGAAAAGTCTCTGTATATGTGCATGAGAGCATTGGATGCGAGTGTTGCATCCCCATCAGCAGTAGGCATGTAACTATTCACGATGTAGTGCATTCTCATAATTCGGTGTGGCCTTTATATCCCCAGTACTGATGTTTACACACCACACCAGACACTCATTTATGACTAAGTCAACCTAGGGGAGATCAAGGACCAGATCCATGATGTTAGCCGTGAACGAGAATCGATTTTGGGTCGCCAGGTTTGTAGCACATTGCGCTAACACTTTGCTGCTGCTCCTCACTTGCATAGACAAACATCCCCTGATAGCCTTAACAGACGTTTGGGGCAGGTGCTGATAGAGAACACCTATGAAGGCTTACACGGTACATGAGGGGATGGGTGGGCAACACCATGCCTGGCTGTCTCCCTCTCCCTAGTGGCGATTTTTACACTGCACCAGATAGGTACTCATTTGAGGCTGAGTTGACCTAGGGGAGGCAAATGACCAGTTCAGATAATCACCACTGGTGTTGGCCGTAAGCGGGAATCAAACTCGGGTGACCAGGTTCACGCTAACCGCTGGGCCACCGCCCCCCATACTTACATAGACAAAGATCCCCCGTATAGCGTTAACATACTGTTGGGGTAAGTGCTGTTAGCGAGCACCTGTAAAGGCCGGCACAGAACATGAGGGTGGGTGGTCAGCACCATGCCCGGCTGCCTTTGTCTCCCTAATGATAGACACATGTGAGCATAAACAACTGCCATTGCCCACTAAGTTGTGCCAACACCATAGCATACACATCCACACACGTACAAACGCACACATTCAAAGATCCCGCGTATGGCCTAAAGCAACCAAAATTTGCTGTGATCTGCTCAGCGATTTGTGCACATTTGCAAACTTCCATCATTTGTTACAAACCTGAATACGCGGGGTAAGTTCCTGCTGTAAAGGATTTTTTAATAATTAGGGAATGTTTTCGGGATTCTTGTGCTTTTCGGTAAATAATGTAGGCATTGTTGAAAAGAACCAAAAATAATCTTGTCACTGGAATTACCAGAAAAAATATATATGCACGCTTCTAAATACGGGAACCCTGTTGCACAACTACTCGCTCAGATAAGGACAAAGCAAGTTGTAAGTGATTATGTCATGCGATTTGGAGAGTGATTTAGTTGCGCAACTGATCACTGAGGTGTGGACCCGGATTTCTCAGCTACTGACAAGTCACAGGATTGTGGGGTGGGAGCAGGGGGCAGCACTGCACTGTCAACTCAGAGTTCGATTCCTGCTCACGGCAAACATCAGTGGTACTTCGTCTAGGATGACTCAGCCTTAAGTGGGTGTTTGATGCTGTATACACACATCGTTGGTGTGCATCTGTAACCCCGCACTTGGGAATAAAGGGTTGGTGGATCACTACGAGACAGAATGGTGTCAGTTGATGGTTTGGAGGCTGGTTGATAATTATCTAAGGTAGGAGCAGTGTCATCAATATCATTATTCCGATAATAGTGTAATCTTCGTCTATGATGACCATTATAATCATTCATATCATAATCATTGTTTTTTAGTTGCGATAAGGGGTGCTAAGCCATCTTAGGCTAAGCGCTCTATTCCATGCCTTGCTGACGGGCGGATCAACCGTCAGACGCACACGACCACACATGGCCACGTGTGTGTGTCTGTGTTTATGTACGAGATGGGCAACTCGGTCCATAGGTTGAGTGAGCGTGCAGATGTCTGCGTGTACGGATTGGATTTTTAGCACTTCCTCGGGTACTGATTGGCTGCAGGGGTTTGCACCCATTCCTCGTGGCGAATTTGCTCAACACAGTTTCACTCACTATGTGCTTTGCAGAATTCTGCCGTTTTCAATAAACCCACAAAGGGTTGATAACAGTCACTACATTAATTGGGGCCTCACTAACTATTATGGCTGTGATTAAAGTTCTAGTTTTATATATAGGGTTAAATCAGGTTTGTTATTTTTTGAAAACATGCTTCATTTTGTGATGTTGTCCATGTAGCTTGTAATCTCATGTAGCCAAGTAACAAGAGCTTGTCACAGCCTACATGATGTGAGTCATGTTGACCCTGTGCCATCACAACTCTTTGGGGTTAGTCTGGATGACCAGGCCCTGGCTCACTGTTGGGCACAGCAAACTTGTAGCACACCTTTGATATCAAGGACTGATATAAAAATAATGGAGATGGACAGATGTGAGTATCGTCTGAGATAAAGTGGGGTCACCATGGTTTATTAATAAGAATTACCTATTTATCCAGCAGAGCCACAACTGAGTGGTAGGACTTTTTCAGGAGGGGCCTGCGATTTTTTAAAAAGATGTTTTCATTAAATAATGAGTTTATATTATAAAAGTGGGAGAAAACCGGAGCACCCAGAGAAAACTAATCTGCAGGTGGAAACAATAAAATGTTCATGGGGAATCCTGATCATTATAAATGGTGCCTTAGATTGGCTCTATGACACATACAGATTAATGTTCAGACCTAAAGCATCATCACAGGTCTTAAGACTGGCTCAAGAAGACTGGAGATTAGTCAGTTAGACTGTACATCCATGGAGACTCATGAAACATTACCTCTTTTGCAAGGACAACGTCATTGTTAGATTTTGCTTTTAATAATATCGCATTACTATTTATATATGCAAGTCCTCGTATTAAATCTTGGAAGAAAGTTGCCGCTTCAATTAACTATTACAATGACTAACAGGTAAATTCAAAACAGGGATTCGAGACGAAGACCTATGTTGTGGCCAGCTGGCCTTCGTTAAATGTTCTGGTTTACAACTAACAGCTTTAAATAAGATGTGCAGCATTGACAGCATAAACGCAGTCCTGCCCATCACTTCCAGTCAAGCTAAGGCTCCCTGCTGTACAACGCAGCCCGGCAATTTGGCCGAATGTTCTCACTCAGTGACCGCAAGAAAGAAATAAAACCTCATTTTTGTATTAGTTCTTTATTCAATCTCCAGATCATGTGTTGTCTATATTGTACAATCGTTATTGTGTACAGCAGAGCTATTTTTCTTCTTCTGAGTTCTTGAAATATCATGTAATGTCCTTTGACACGTGAATGGAGCAGATTGATCGGTATTGAATGCAATGTATTATCTGTTTCGAATGAAAATATAATCGCACGTTATGCCATTTGTTCCCCATCCCTGATTTGTAAGGAGAATGCTCGTTCGTATTTATACCACTTCTGGATTCTGATCAAATTACCAATCTTTCAGTGGTGGAGTGGGAGAAGAAAACAGAGCCCCTGAGGACAGTTTTACAGCAATTGAAAAAGCTGTCCAGGTAATGAGATTTTGTCAGCAACCACCAAACGGGGAGCTGTGGGACAGCTTGTGAGTTGAGGAACCTGAGAATATGCATGGGGGGTGGACATTAAGGGTGAGGGGAAAAGCAGCAGGTAGCAGCAGAGTTCGAGGCAGAACGAGGCAGTTTCAGTTGAAGTGTACGGAGAGAAGCAAAGAAAGAGCTGGGCTCTATGGTGAGCGTGGTGCATGGAGAAATAAAAATTCAGAATGATGGGGGCTCAAAGATGAGAGGAGGAGTAGAGAGTGACAAGTTGGGAAGAGTGGGGAGAGAGAAAAGTGAGAGCTGGCGTAGAGGAGCGTGGTACACAATAGAAAGGGATAGGGGCCTTGTGTTAGAAATATGGGAGGGAGGCAAAGTGATGAGGGTAGATGGGGATGAAGATTGGGGAGATGGGAAAACTTGAGAGAGATGTGAGGATGATAAAAATGGGTGTAAATGTTACAATGGGCGGAGATAACGGGTTTTTAGAGAAAAAAAAATAAAGTGAGAGTGAACATGTTGTAGAGGTATAGTCACGATACTAAAGGAAGGGTGAATGGAGTGTTGCGGAATTGGTAGGGGAATTTGTGAGGTAGTGGAGACACTGAAATAAGAGTAAAGAGAGGCAGAGTTGGAGGAAAGAAGACAATGGGGAGTGAGGCGGGGATTAAGTGAGGAGAGGGAGGCCAGCGTGTAGGATGCACACCAAGGCAGAGGAAAACGCAGTAAATACCCAGTGTGGGGACATTCTATTCCTGCACATGGCAATATAGTCTCGAGCTAAATACCATTACCGAGGTCTGCTTGCCATGAGAGGGCTTTAGGATAGAGTTTGTGTAGTTTTATCTGTTGATGGAGCCCAGACTCCAGTTGTTTACTATGTTGTCCATAGGGGAGGTATAAACATGGTAGAAGTGGAGAAAGATGAACAATAATTCAGAGAATAATGTCGGTGTGGTCATTGGAATGACATTACAAATACGTTCTAACAATGCAATTTTCTTATCCTGAGTCTCTAGACTCTTAACCTTGAGAAAAGAAATGCTCAACATGCAGCCCAGCCTGAAAAACTGCACTTTTACACAGATATACTTAACTTTATTTACACATACACGTTACATAAATTACAGAAATGTATGTTGTGTCAATTACATAATTAAACATTACTTCAATTACACACATACGAGATTACTTAAGTTACATACATACGCGCGTTGTATGTACGTATGCAGAACTTCTTTCGCACAGTACGTAGCCAACCGTACTAATCGGAGGTGTGGGGGAAGGACAACTAAACACGAAAAGCAGTTCTAAAGACATGCGTTTTCAATCGAGCGTGACTTCAACCACACACGAGGGACTCCCATTACACACGTGTCAATTCGATTACACACATGCTACTTCAATTGCAAACATACAAACACGTTACTTCATATACACACACACACATGTTACTTCAATTACACATGCATACCACTCGCATTACCCAAAACAAATTGACGACTGAAGTTATTTCCGATTCCTGTTGCTGCAGTTATGACAGCTCCACGGTGCCGATCCTGCAGAGGCTCTTGGATGTGCTGTCGGAACAACGATCTAAAGAGGACAGGAAAGACATGTTTGACGCTTTTCAAGAGGAATCTGGAGATTGTACGTACTGTTGACTTTGTGTAGTCTTCTTATTTCTTAAATTGTGTGATGTAATGCATACTATTTACCTTAACATACAAAATAATAAAATACCAGTTATCCAGTTCACTACAGAGGATATTTCTTAAAAAATACGATTGAACAAAATTTTCGTTTTCTAATTATAATTAGTGCAAATAAGTGGATGCTGGTCAATTTGTTTTCGGGCTGTAAAATCTCTAACTTTATAAAAAAAAATAACAATATACGTTGTTCAATGTACTGTCATCAAACTATAACTTAAAAAAAATATATATATATATGCAATAATGGTTTACCACCATGCCCAGGAACTGCCGTGCAAAGTAAGTGTGTTTATCCTGGTCAATATTCTTTGCAATCCTGCAGCACTCCAGCAGTAGAGCTCATGCACTCCACGATTTCTCCCTGCTCCAGTGAGCAAGGGAGTGGCATCGATCCACACGAAGGGCTCTGAGCCAGTGGGAGAAATCCCACCGAGTGGAAGTCCTCAATAGGTCAAAATACCCAGCCACTGTGCTTGCATGTGGATAGGTTCCAATTGTTTATTGGAGGCATCATATACATATATAAACTTTATAACAATGTCCATTTTATTGTCTTTGCTGTAACCTGGTTTCTTGAGTGTAACCAGGTACCCATAAGAAAATGAGCATTTATCCCCAATGGGTTTTACCGGTGCCAAATTAAAACCAAAAATAAAACCTTAATTTGAATACTAATGTAATGTGAGGGTATATCCGGGTGGTTGATTGATCACACCTCGTTATGATGATTGGCTCTACCGGTCCAGGCCCATAGCCAATGGGGAGAGGTCTAGGGGCGTGGCCCTGACGTAATGAAAAGGTGACACCTGGGAGGAGATGATTGGATCTGCTGGCTTTAGCCACAGCCAATGGGGGGACGAGTTGGGGGCGTGATCCTGGGATCGTAGGATGGAATCTGGAAGATTCCATCCTTCCATCCATGGAGGTTACCCAGGACTGGTGGAAAGGTACCACGTGACCCAGGTATTAAAAGGGGTGGAGACGGGCAACACGTGGTCAGATCTGGAACGAACGAAGGGTGAGGCCACGCAGGAGCGGGGGTCCAGGCTGCCACGTGGCAGCAAGAGTCTCTCTCTCTCCCTCCCTCTCACGCTGTCTGTCAACAGCGTGAAGGAGTAAGACAGTAGTGGAATTTATATGAAGAGAGCTGTGAACGAAAGAGAAATAAGGACCCTGATTCCAGAAGTCGCTTCCACGACATTTATTACACTAAGTATGTAAATACACGCCCCAAAAATAAAAATAAATGTGGAATGTTGCTTCCCATTAAAAACAGAAACAAGGCTGATGCATATTCTTCCATGATGGATATGTGTCCTTCCCATCAGTGTTGAGGCTAATCATAGAAGCACCAAAACCAGACGGTGCAAGACAAGCCCTCCTGTCGTTGGTGCAGAAGATTGCCATTGCAGTGTGCAATTATAATGCTGAGGAAGGTGAGAGATGTTTTCACGCTTTATCTCCTGGTTGTTGTGATCCAATGAGAATGAATTGTGTATCTGTTTTGGATAAAGACTCAATGTTGAGCAGGTCCATTGGTTTGTTAGAAGGCTGACTAATTTCCCTGTAACATAAATACTACTGGGATAAATGTGATTGACCTTGCAGTTTGCTTCAGTTACTTTTTACGATCACACACCTGGCAATTACAAAGATGAATAGGCCTCCTGAAATGCAATGGAGATCTCGCTGTGATTTACACCAACGTGGCTTTCTGTAATTGAAGTAACTGAGATTCTCATTATGTCTGTGAACATGAATACAAAGATAGAGACAGTAATGTGTACACATGAATACAAATGCATACAAAACAATTTGCATACACATACACGTAAAATAACACCTGCATACATACACATATATACACAAATGCATGCCTACAAATACACAAATACATGAAAATATGCATAAATACAGAGATAGCAGATACAGGGAGACGGTCATCATAATCAACTCCAGCCAACGTGTCTCCATGATGAAACAGGCACAGATAGGTAAGCAACTCCATTGGCAGAGCTAATGGAGGAATTTCCACATTCCTCTACCAGGTAGGACAATCCATTATGTCCACTCCCAATGCCATCCCTGATTTCCACTCCCAATGCCATCCATGAGGTTCTCTCCCAATGCCATCAGTGTCCACTCCCAATGCCATCCGTGATGTCCAATCCCAATGCCATCTGTGATGTCCACTCCCAATGTCATCCGTGATGTCCACTTCCAATGCCATCAGTGTCCACTCGCAATGCCATCTGTGATGTCCACTCCCAATGCCATTTGTCATGTCTACTCCCAATGCCATCCATGATGTCCACTCCCAATGCCCTCCGTGATGTCACTCCCAATGCCATCAGTGTCCACTCCCAATGCCATTTGTGATGTCTACTTCCAATGCCATCTGTGATGTCCACTCCCAATGCCATCCATGATGTCCACTCTCAATGCCATCCATGATGTCCACTCCCAATGCCATCAGTGTCCACTCGCAATGCCATCCGTGATGTCCACTCCTAATTCCATCAGTGTCCACTCCAAATGCCATCTGTGATGTCCACTCCCAATGCCATCCATGATGTCCACTCCCAATGCCCTCCGTGATGTCCACTCCTTCCATGATGTCCACTCCCAATCCCATCTGTGATGTCCGCTCCTTCCATTATGTTCACTCCCAATGCCATCCGTGATGTCCACTCCCAATGCTATCTGTGATGTTGATTCCCAACGCCATCCATGATGTCGACTCCCTATGCTATCTCCAAGATGCGAATAACATGGATCTAGTTTCCACCAAGAATTTTCAATATCTGCCAAATTAGGCCTATTTCTTCAGTAAATCATACACTTTTTAATAATTGTAATCCAAAAAGTATGTTCTACATTGATAATAAGGTTGAGGAAACTATTTTTTTTCCACTTTTATAGGATTTGTAATTTAACTGGCCATACAACTTCTATACAACATGCTCCACTGTCATAACAATAATAATCATGTCTGTGCCAGGAGGACAGGCAGGAGTCTCTTCAAAAAATGGGGACATTTCCGGAGACCTCTCAGAGGAGGTTGTGGAGTGGCCCAGGCACCAGGATGGCAAGGTGTACATCCCCTACAACATCTCCATCGCGTTCAGTGAGTGCAGTGCAGCATGGCTGACATTACCTGGGTTTTTTGGCTTCAGGCTGGGCTATGTTACATGAACCTCATAGTCGTAGGTTGAGTTTCTTTGCATTTCACACGTTGCCTATATTTATCTTTAAGACACATTAAATTACCTGCATCTTCTGGCCTGGGTTGGCTTACATTGCATGGTTAACTTGTAAAATATAGGCTTCTGGTTGGATAGGTGGCTCACAAATAATGCAGCTTGTTGCATGTTCTATATTTGCAGCTGGTCTAACAATTTGTCAGCGTGCTTATTGATGATCCAGTTTTCTCACTGTGTTTGGTTATATTTCCACCTCCACCTTCAGAGTTTCTTCATAAATTACCATACAGTGCTAAAGAGAAGATTAAATACTGGGACATGATTCACAAGCAGAATCCATAATATTCTGCTGGCATGTATGTTGGGGAGAGAGAGGGATGATATCACATATCTATGGGACCTTTTTGCCAGTACCAAAAGTATGAAAAAATAAGAATAAGGTGCTACAAGTACATGTGGTTAATGCAGACTTGATACCTTGAAAAAGGTATCTATTTGGTGTTTAAACATACAGTAAAACCTTGGATTGCGAGTAACTTGGTCTGCGAGTGTTTTGCAAGACGAGAAAACATTTTAAATAAATATTAATTTGATAAACGAGCAAGGTCTTGCAATACGAGTAGTACGTATACGCTTTGTCTGCCGAGCGTCACGTGATCACAACTGATATATACGAGTGCTTTGATATACGAGTGCTTTGGATTACAAACACGTTTCCGGAACGAATTATGCTCGCAATCCAAGGTTTTACTGTATAAATTATTTCTTTACTTTAAGCTTTCGTGACTGCAGGAAATCATATTATTTGGGTCTTTCGGCATGTGGCTTTACCTAAAGACCCAAAATATATATATATTATTGCCTGAAAGGTTGAAACCTATTATGTTTTAATACTTATTATATCACATGTTAGAACCTGCATTGTGATAATTAATAACCGAGTATTTCCTGAGAAAGTATTTATTACTGAATATTGTTAATAACACATGTGTTTCTTCTGGGATGTCACCTAGCAACCTATAATATAATGAAATACTGAACTTTCTCATATAAGTTAATTATGGGTACTGTTACACGTGTACTCATTTTCATTTATGACGTAGTTTTTATTTTTTACATAGTGTTGATGTTTCAATTTAAAGCTTTCATGACTGCAGGGATTCATCTTCTTGGTTCTTTCGGTAAAGTCACGTAGAATGGAAATAATACAATAATAAAATTAAACATAATAAAATAATTCTCACGACGTTTCGGCCACAACGCAAGTAGCCGGCCTCAGGTGAAGACCAGGTCTGTCGGGGAGACAGCGTCTGAATGAAACAGCACCATGCTTGGAGCGTATATTTAAGCTGGGTTGGAAGGGGGGGAAGGGTGCCTTGACAAAATAATTTGCATATCAAGAGGAATTTATCATATTTATGGGAAATGCAGGTATGTGATTAGTACTACTTATGCCCGTGCATTATGTAGGATTAGCAGCATCAAAGGGAGGGGATAGGGGTAGCATTAATAAAGGGAAGGAGTGTTAATAGTATGTAGCTGGTGGTTTTAGTTACTGCAGACCCTGCCAAGTCATGCGCGTTTGCTTGAGCTCACGGGGGACATTTTATTTTACGCGTATAACATGGAATAGATATACACATCACGCTGTCGATTTCTCTTCACAGTGTGATGTCCTCTTCCCCCCCCCCACTCCAATGCGTGCAGTTACTCATATAAAGTCCTTAGATATTAATTTTATTTCATTAAAACGGTTACATAGTATTATTCTGGCGAGGGCAGGGGGATAGTGGGGGGGGGGTAGCAGCCCAGCTCGCAGCCTGGCAATGTCTCACCTCCTCCGGCTTGCCAATCTAGGCGAGGCCGCGGGCTCTGCACGGGACGAGGCGTCACCACGCCAATGTAAAGTACAATTTTATTCAATCTTTCGCTAAGAACTCAGGTTTATTGTTTACTATTATTAAACAAATACGTTTACAAATATTACAATGATAATATTTGTGTGCACATAACAACTCTGCTTCATTATTTACTATTGTGAAACTAATACGTTGCCTAATACTCTATTACTATTATAATATTCGTGTGCAGAAACTACATGCGTGTGCCTAAAGTCGATGTCTGTGGGTGTGAGTCCATATGTGTTTGTGTGCGTGTAAATCGATGGGTTTCTACGTGTGTGTGTCCATGTCTGTGTGTAAGTCCATGTGTGTGTCTGTCTTTTTCAAACGGACAACGCCCTGTGTGTGTATCAGTCCATTTGTGTACGTATCTGTCGCTGTGTGTGTGTTAGTCCACATGTGTGTGTTAGTCCATACGTGTGTGTTTCACTCGATGTGTGTAAGTCAATGCGTGTGTGTGAGTCTATGTGCCTGTTAATCCATGTGTATCTAAAGTACATGTCTGTGTGTCACAGTCCATATGTGTATTTGTGTGTAGGGAAATGTGTGGGTCAGTCTATGTATGTGTGTGTAAGTCCATGTGTGTGTATCTTAGTCGATGTGTGTGTGTAAGTACATGTGTGTTTACGTCAATGTGTGTGAGTCCATGTATGTTTGTGTGTGAGTCGATGTATGTGTGAGTCGCTGTATGTGTGTACGTCGATATGTGTGTGTAACTCCATGTGTGTGTATCTCAAGTGGATGTCTATGTGTGTGTGAGTCCATATGTGTGTGTGAGTCGATGTGTTTGTGTGTAAGTCGATATGTGCGTGTGTTAGTCGCTGTGTGTGCATGCGTCCATGTTAGTCAGTGTAAGTCCATTTTTGTGTGTCTGTAGGTCCATGTGTGCGTCTTAGTCCATCTGTGTGCTTTATAGACCTGCTCAAGGCCTATGACACCATCAGTAGGCCTGGCCTCTGGGTTGTTCTTCATGCTTTCCGAGTCCCTCACCCACTGCTCACCATCCTTAAGGACCTTCATGATGGTGAGCGGCCCCGCGTCAAACTACGTGGCCGTGAGTCAGAGCCATTCCCTGTACACCTTGGGGTGCAACAGGGATATCCTCTGGCTCCCACATTATTTAACATATATTTGGACCACGTATTTCGTGAAGCCTTCAATGGCTGTACCGCTAGAATTTCCATCTGGTACAGATACAATGGGAGGCTGATCGATGCCCGGGTGCGGTTAAGGGATGGCTCCCTATTGCTCAACCACGTTATGTATGCCGATGATCTGCTAATTGCTGCTCACTCGGAGGAGGGGTTCGAGGTGCTGCTGCTGAACCTGGAGCTTGCCACCAAGAGGTGGGGCCTTACCATCAGCCCCACCAAAACTAAGCACCTGCCTGGGTATTTTCTACCATCGGACACTCCACTCCCACAACTCCCAATTGGTGATGGGCCAGTTGTGGAGACAGTGGAGAGTTTCCCATACCTTGCCAGTGTGCTAATGACCGGCTCTGGTTTAACAGCAGAGGTCTCACTCCGAATCAGTCGAGCCACATTATTTTTTCATTGGTTGCGTAACACTGTGTGGAAGCTACCTGGTCTATCACTCCGCACGAAGCTTCAGGTCATCTCGGCCACGGTCATTCCCTCCCTTCTCTACGCTTGCGCCCCCCTAATGAAACATCTTCGCCGGTTAGAAACATTTAGGATGGCCTGCCTACGATCCATCCTGGATTTAACCAAGTTGCATTTTGTGAGGAGCTCACAAATCCTTGAAAGATGTGGACAAAGTCCCATCGGTGAGCTCCTCCGCCAGGTAAGGCTGCGTTTCCTGAGTCATGTAGCCCGCATGGCCAGACACCGCATGCCTAAACATCTTTTGTTCGGCCATATCGAGGGGGTTAAACGGCCCGGTACGGGCTAGAGAAGACATGGAGTGATGTGGCACAGGAGAACGTGGAGCTGAGTCGTCTTGCCGATGACTGGTACCAGCCATGTCAAGATCGGCCTCTGTGGAGGAGCTTCCTGAAGGACGCTACTGGGCAGTTGGAGGCAGTCGCCCTCCAACAACAACGGAGGGCGGAGGAACGACGCTCACAACAACGAGCGGAGCACCGGGTGGCTAAAGCACAGCAAGTTGCCACAGTAGGGGGCACAGGTGGTGCATCAGCCAGTCGTCTCAGTCAGTCGACCTGTGCCATCTGGGTCTGCTCCGTGACCTCCTGCCAGCGGGCGTTCGACACTTTACGTGGCCTCAAGGTGCACATAGCCTGGCACAAGCGTTGTGGTGATGTCTCCGCCACATACTGGCGAATGGCGGTTGTTGTTCAGTCTATGTATGTATTTGTGAGTCGATATGTGTGTGTAACTTTACGTGTGTGTCTGTCTTTTTCGCCCAGGCAACGCCGGGTACTCACCGCTAGTACTTTGATAAAGTCTTTGCAACATCCTTGGGAAATGTGAGAAAAGTCGAATGAAGCCTCCCTATTACATTCCCATTTCTGGGATTTCCCTTATCCAGCGAGTCATTTATTTCAGTCCCAGGATATCCCCATAGATACATTGTTAAATTATCCCACCACAGGTGTTCCCAAGTCAAGTTTTCCTCTTGCCTACGCTAGCAGGTTTTTCAAACCCAATGGCCACTCTGACGTTGGACATGGCAGTGCGTCGTGTTGTATATGTCGGGTTATGAAATTTTGATTAAAATTATAAAAATAAAAATAGTAAAAATGCGTAAATCGCGGAAATTATGCTAATGTATGTTATTATATGCATACATTATGATGATCATGGAGATAATCGTATTAATTTTTGCGAATGCTAGCGATTATGTTAATGTGGGCAGTTATGATAATTAGGCTTAGCTTCGTTATCCAGAGCTGTATCAATCGGGATAAAACGATTATCTTTGATTAAACATTTATTGATTATCTTAGTGTGTTTATGTTATGTTAGGTCTCCAAATTCATCTCTCAACGCAGGATACAGTTCTTATAAATAAGAGTTTTGTATGGACTTGGAAAGAAACACTCAAACACTTCTATGTTAAGCAATTTTAATTCTAAACAAAAATATGACACTCTAATATGCGAACTCATGCTCGGAATTATCCACGGCATCATCGGGGAGATTTCTCTCGGTGAGCAGCACTCTTAACCATCAAGGCTTGCGTTGTTTCACTTTGGCAACCGCACATATAATTAATTCCACCGCGTAACGAGCATATCTGGCGGCAGGTAGAGGCATGCAACGATAGTCATACGAAAGGCAATAAGCAAATTATTATATCCCGAAGGCAAGGTATATATGTCAATTAATTAATTGTCAAGATTATGCAATTAACGAAAATGAATGACTAAAACACTTCTAACAATCTTATTCATGTAACTCAACGGCAGCAACCGCTTTTCACGATCAGTTGATATTTAACGCACCACCTTGGAATGGCAACCCTTTTCGAAACACAAAGATAACTTTTTGGGACATTCTTATTCGTCCGATATGCGTGTTGTGTGCGTGTGTATTGTTCCCTTGATAATTATTGTTTTAAGTAGAGGCAGGGCGCTGTGTCGGAGCTTGTGGGGTGGGGGAGGGGTATACAACTAGCGGCCAGAGAGGTTTTCTCTCGCTCGGGCGTGGCAGTAGCGGCCCGTCGCCGGCTTTATCCGCAGCTAGATTGAGCGGCGTTGGCACGATGTCCTTGAAGAGCCTAGGTCGCTTGACACTCGGTGGCGCCCGGGTGGTGCTGTTCATGCACTCGTTCGCTGGCGGCTGGCTCCTTTGTGCTCTATGGCCGTTGCAGCTGTTTGTCCACAGCTGGATGACGAGTCGGCACGACGCTCGCCGTCGTGGTGCGCGATGATTTCGTCGTCGGATAGCGCGCAGCTCCTCTGCTGCTGGATGTCTTGTCTGTTCTCAGCGGGTGCTTGTCGGTGTGTGTGTGGGTCGAACCCACGGCGCTCTCGCTGGCGCTGACACTCTTGCTCACGGGTGGCTGGTCAGGCTCTTTCCCCTGCTCCGTGCTCTCTCCTTGATCGTGCAGCTGCCAGCTTCACACGGGCACCCGCTGATGCCCCTCCCGCCCTCACTTCAGGGCTGCGCTAGTTCAGGTTCTTTCACGAGAGTGATAGCTGGAATTTTGCAAGCTTCGCTCGCACTTAACCACACCTCGCCACTTCGTTCTGCGAGAAGCGACACCGGCCATCGGTGTCGGTGTTTTCTCCCTCGCGACAGCACTGCCAGCCGGAGCAAGGCTGAAACCAGCCTCGACCCAGACTGAACTCAGACTTCTGCAACTCTAATGACCCCTCCTCGTCCCATCTCTCCTCGAAGCACGACCCATGGTTGGTGTCGATGCCTCGGCAAGCCTCCGCCCCAACTCCCTTGCGAGCCTCCCTTGCGAGCCTCCCTCGCGAGCCTCCCTCGCAACGCTGCGTCGCAAGCCGAGTCACAAGACTGTGCGCGACTCGAACCAGACAGAACTGCTTGATGTGCGTTTGTGCTTATAAAACCCAAAAACGTGAAACCCCCCCTCCCCTCTCCCCTCTCTGCGCGTCTCTTGTGAGAGAAAAACAAACAAGAAAAAACAGACGCCCTCCGCGGCCCCTCCTTGCGGTCTCTCCCCGTGGCCGCCCTGACCCCCTACCCCTGAGTGGGGTCATCCCGAGGCCAGACCCCTCCACGGATTTTATGGCTGGCCTGTTTTCGTGCCGAACCGTGGGAAGACAAAGGTGGCCGGGGAGGCTTTGGTTCTATGGGATACATATTCTTTTAGTTGTGCGTGGTTGACCTATTTTGACTTTCTATTCTTCTGGATGACCGTTGTTCTAATACTTAATAATTATTATTCAGTTTGTGATTTACCCCGGTTATTACCACGTATATTCCTAGAGTTCATTGACGTTTGTTGTCAATCTGTATACAGGGATTGCACTGTTTTACTCGAGTTATATTTTAATGTCCTGAGATTAAGTGTAACTAAGTTTCCACTTAAGCTTTCTTGACTGCTGGAATTCGTATTCTTTAGTTTTTGGTAAGGTCATGTAGATAGAAAGATACAATACAAAATAATATATATGCGGTGAGTACGAGTAAAATAAGGTAATTACTAATAAAAGCCCCTATTGTAGGCTGCAGTCTTATACCGTTGGTTGGTTCTTTTTGTTGAGTTTCTACTTTTACCGTTAAGGAAAACCGTTAAAGAAAACACGAGTTGTAACAGTTGTTTTTTCTGCTCTGCACGTTATCCGTGCATCTCCAGACGTCTTGGGAATGTTAGGCCATCGACCTTTCGTCCATCTGGATATCTCTAGATAGTCTCTGACCTCTCTTTGCTCCGAAGTCTTGCCGTTTAATGGCATTCCACGTTTTCCAGATGCCTGGTGTGGCCTGTGAGGAGTAGCGGGTTGTTTTCATTATTTAATTAATATATATATAGTGGCCTAATTATTCTTAATATAAATTTTTGGGAAAAAGGGGCATAAATACAACAGACACTACACATGAATGGTGACATGTAGCGACACAGCTTCTGTCACCCCACTCATCTCCCATGCTGTTGCTCAGTCAATGTATCCAAATAAATCTCCATCAATTTCATTCCATGGATCTCCCACACACTGTGCCTCTTTCACTCCACGCATCTCCCACACTGGCCATCGCCACCTCTTTCACTCCACGCATCTCCCACGTCTCACTAGAAACCTCTACCCACTGTGTGAAAATGTATATAGTAATTCGTGAGCACCGGGCCTTGTAAATTGAAGTCGTGATGAGCCCAGCATGGATATGTGTGGAATTGGGATAAGCAGAGAGATGCATAGCATGAAGATATGAGAGATAGAGGCAGAGAGCCACAGTTGAGATGTATGGAGCAAGAAGGGAAGTCAGAATCGAGATATTTGCAGCATCCGAGAGGCAATGAGCATGAGAAAGAAGGAGAAGCTGAGCAATACACACAGAAAAATAACTAATGTACACTGTGGTGGTGAGACGTTATCTCCCTCACTCGGTATGCAGGAGATCATGGGTTCGTTCCCGACCCTTACACCTGTATATATGGATTTTGCATTTTCTCCCTGTGGTTGCGTGGATTTTTTTCCGAGTCCTCCAATTATTCCCTCTACATTTAAAAACATGCGTTTAGAGTATTTGGCTGCAAAAATGTCCACATGATAAGCCACTACGTGGAACTATCATTTGTGGCCAAGTCACTTCTGAAAAAGGTCAGTAAGCTTTACCTGTTAAATTCAAAATAGTTAATAATTACCTATGCCTTTTACGGCAGGGAATAGCTTTCCCTCTTACAACATTAACCCACATTTATCACTCAATATAGCCATCCTTGAATAACTTCATATTGTGTAAGTGCATTTTTTTTACAAAACAAATTATTCCATAAAATATGTTGAGTGTTGTATTGCGTAACTTTTATTTCAGATGAAAAGGACAAGAGTGAAATTAAACAAGCTATTGCGGAGTTTACAAATAAAACCTGCATCCGTTTCATACAGAGAGAGGAATCACATGAGGACTACATCAACGTCCAAGCACTGGAAGGGTCAGTGCCATTTGATTCAACTCACACCCAACTTCCGCATGCGTTGTGTGGCGTCTGTACTGTAGCGTTCCTATGCCTGTGGTTCCTCAAGGCGCGTGGCATGAGAGGTCAGTGTAAATAAGTCGTGATGATGATGGCATCTGTCTAATCGTGGTAGTGTCAATAGTGTGAATGTACACAGAGTATAAGAACAGCCTTGTTTCTGGGTGTGAATTACACAACAAAGTGAATAAATGTTAATTTTAAGAAAATCTAAATATTCCCAAACAGTGGTTAATTTGAAATGGCACTTGTACTCGAGTACTTATATGTGTGCATGCAAAGTGCATGGAGCAAAATATGAACAGAAAGTATTCATATGGAGAGCCGATGGGTCTTCAAAATGTGCTTTAATCATGATGGGAAAGTCGACTGATTATAGATGAGTGGGTCACTCAGTCTTTGCAGAAATCCAACTCTTCAAAAATGCTTCAGCTAGAGTAGTCCAATATACATTAAGACTTTTAAATCACTGTTAGTTTAAAGGTAATTCAAATATATTCCCCAACAACAAGTCATGCAGATGCAGAGGTAGACCAGGTGTATGGCAGAGATTAACAAGCTTCCTAATGAGAGCAAACATACTACACCAGAGTAGTGTGGAGCTTTAATGCTAACGTCAACAAGAGGAACAGAGATGAGAGGATGGCTGGTAAATGTGGCATCAGAAAATGCAATGAAAGAGGAGAATGCCTCATAGAGTGTGCAGCTTGCAGATGTAGTGGATTCAACCGAGTCGCAGACGTACTCTTTGGAGGCAACACATTTATTAATATCAACACACGAACACAAAGGGGTAACTGCCCCTTACCAGATAACAACCTATGGTGGTGGACCACCAGGCTAGCTATACTAATTTCACTGGGAGTTAGCTACAACAGACCAGACCTCAGCCTAGGTCCAGGTCCACGTGTTTGTGACTCATCTCGGACGTAGAACGTAGAACGTAGATCTTCAGATGACGACAGCAACGCTGAACCCCGGTCCCTGTGGGGACCTGGTTTATATGCTCACTGGTCGTGGCTGGCTCCGCCCTTGGCCACGACCACCTTCGAGAAACCTTTCGTCGTTTCTAGACCCGACACGTGACCAACCCCCTGGGGCCCCGTGTATACTTTACTGGTCACGTGTCCTTCAGGGTCAACCA
This sequence comes from Entosphenus tridentatus, assembly GCA_014621495.2. Classification (NCBI taxonomy): domain Eukaryota; kingdom Metazoa; phylum Chordata; class Hyperoartia; order Petromyzontiformes; family Petromyzontidae; genus Entosphenus; species Entosphenus tridentatus. The sequence continues at coordinate 3,572,101 of CM025608.2, read as the reverse complement.
GAGCGCTATGCTCCCATGGCCCGCACTCTCACACCCTACCCTGTAGGGGTCGACACTGCATGCAAAGTGTGGTGTCAATCAGCACTGTCGACCAGTACTCACCGAGCCCCTCCAGGGCCGGTACTGCACCCCCATGTACGTGGCGCACGCGATGTCAATACATCGCAGGCCGTGCTCCTCTCGAGCCGGCATCATACAGTGACACTCACGATGTCACTACATTACCCCCCCCCCCTTCGTAGTATCCAGCCGTCCCGGCTGTCAACTTCCCGCTAAACGAACCAAGTGAAAAGGGTGATAAAAAGTGAGTAAGGTGATTAAAATTCTTAATGTGCATCAACAATAACAACCACCAATTAAATACCCAAGCCCACCTATACAATATATACTATCTACAAATGTATGTAGATAACCAATGGGGAAAGGGTGTAAGTATAGAATAACAACGCGAGGGGAAAAAAAATTGCAGTAACTCGCGAACGATCGGAATCACCTCCGTAACCAACATCTCCCATTTTCACCGTGTAACAACACAATAAAGACTAGGTTCAGCCAATAGCCGATACAGCTCACCGAGTGCGACAACCAACTGACAGTGTGGGAGTTTGTGTGCATGGAGATCACGAAAACCGAGTCTTTGATCGAGTCCTTGTGGCCGGGCCCTCAGGGGAGGTGGGCCCACTCACCCTGGAGGTCCCGGGGGGAATATGCAAATGTGCCATCGAACCCAGCTCCTCACAAAGAGAGTCGGCCGGGTTGACGGGTTCTCCTCTCCCGAATCCAGTGGAGATGGCGCAGGCGGCGGCTTGGGGGACGTCAGGCGCACGGCACCTGAGGACGGGATCAGATCACTCTGCTGAGGACCAACCTCAGCGGGCACACACCTCAGCTCGCCGGACACATCTGATAATCGGCCCCTGCGGTGTAGAGATGGCACGAACTCGTGCAGAGCGATGAAGGGCTTGAGGTGGGAGGGATGTACAAACCAACTCCGCCGCCCCAAGTGGATCTCGACACACTGTGGCCAAACGACCCAAATCACATCAACCGGCCCTCTCCAGGGTTTGAACAATTTGGGCAACGTACCCACCGGTACATGCAGACAGTGCAACCAGGCCCTGTCCCCAGGCGCCCACTCGTGTGTAGAAGCACAGAAACCCCTCAGCCACTCATTGGCCAATTGGCGCAATTTGGAATTTACCCTGGAAGCTTCCTGTGCCTCAGAAAACTTTTGAAGGGTGAAGTGCACGGAGTCAGAAATGTAAGATTTAGCCTTGTTGGGCGTGGCCTGTAACTGAACATCAATCGTGGGGTCGTGTTCTCTTCCATACATAAAAAAAACAGTGAGTAGCCGATCGATGCGTGAGGGGCCATCCTATATGCAGCTAGGACTCTGGGAATGTGCAAGTCCCAGTCGAGTTGGGACTCGCTGACCTAATGGCTCAACATGGAGATCAGAGTCCTGTGCAGCCGCACAACCATGCTGTCCGTCTGTGGGTGGTACGGTGACGTGCATACTTTCTTCGTTCCCAATAAATCGCAGAACTCGTGCAACAGTTTGAAATAAAAAAAACTTGCCCTGATCAGTCAAAAGACGTGTTTGGGAGCACCCTTGTCCATTACATAACCATTGAGGAATGCCTCAGTGATCGTTGCCGCTGACTGGTTGGGGAGCGGCCAGGCCACAGGCCATTTAGAAAAATACTCGACTCCCACTAGCAAATATTTATTCCTATGAGGGGTAGTGGGAAACGGACCAAGGATGTCCAGAGCAACTAATTCATTTACGCGGGAAACCTGAATCGATTGCAAGGGTGGACAACAGGGTTTCGCCGGCGGCTTCCGTCGCGTGCACTGCACACACCTTTTGAGCAAATTAGCGACATCCTCAGTCATGCCAGACCAGAAGAAGTCTAACTTGAGTGTGGCCAGCGTCTTCTGTACACCCAGGTGCAAGAGGCGGCGCTAGTGTACTACCCAAATAACCTTACCTCACAGGGCAGTGGGCACAACAATGTTATAACGGCGCAACCTTCCGTCCCAATGCATGAGTAAGCCGCCTCTAAGAATGACAGAGGCTACACCCCGTCGATCCACTCCCACATTGGTTTCTCTGACACGGCGTCGCAATTTAAGCAGGGAAGCGTCCTCGGCCTGGAGGCGCTCCCATTCCTCATGGTCCAACCCAATGACAGCGTCACGCACCCCCGGACCTCCGGCTACCTCAGATGTTACAACCTCGGCCGACGCCACAGGGGGAGGGGGCGAGGGCACATTGGGTGGCTTGCAGTGCCCGGAGCACGAAAAGCAAGCGCATCCATCGTTCATTGGCAATCGTGAAAGGGCTTCAGCGTTCGTGTGCCGGGAGCCCTTGCGATAGGTAACTTTAAAGGAGTAGTCCTGGAGGACCTCTAACCAGCGTGAAAGTTGGCCCGATGGTTGATCAACACGCAGCATGTGCTATAGCGCTGCGTGTTCAGAGCGCACCTCAAAGTGTCTACCATACAAATAGGGGCGATACTGTTGCACAAAAACCACACTGGCCAACAGTTCCCGGCGTGTGATACAATACCGCTGTTTGGACAAAAACAGCACTCTGCTTCCATATGCGACATCACTCTGGATGCCATTGACAACCTGGGACAGAACAGCTCCGATTCCGGTGTTACTAGCATCCATATCAATGATGAACGGCAAGGAAAAGTCGAGGTAGTGGAGGGGAGGGGCATTCACCAAGCCATCCCAGATCGCAATAAATGCGGCCTCCTCCGTCTCCCCCCAATGGAACTTATGACCTTTTGGCGTCAAGGCATGGAGAGGTTAGTGATGGTAGCGAACCCGGTGACAAAACGGCGGTAATAGCATGCGAATCCTATGAAACTGCGTACCTCCTCCACCGACGTGGGGGTCGGCCAAGTTCGAACACACGCAGTTTTGTCTGGGTCGGTCGCAGCATCATCGGGCAACGGCCCGATGATGCTGGTTCTAACTATATGTGAAACATAGTACCCATTTAAATGTTGGGAAACTTTGTTCTTCAACAGTATGGAATTATTTGGTTTCATGATGGTCGGCGTATTATTCAGTCAGCCTTCGCATCCCACCACTTATGTTGAATTTATTTAAATTTGCTCTGGATGTTATGGAAAAGACTTACATCATTAATTTATGTTCCCTGGTGCATACGGTAAAAGGATTTATCAGTGAAGTTAATCTTGATTTGAAGCTTTCGTGACTGCAGGAATCCATACTCTTTGGTTCTTTCGGTAAAGTCACGTGACTTTACCGAAAGAACCAAAGAGTAGTGAAGTTAATGTAAATAGGAATACCAGAGATCCCACCTTGTAGCTGTTCACCCCGAGCAATAAATGCCCTGATAGTGCATTTTCTTTGTGCTGTTCACCTTTTTGGATCTAACACTTTGAGCCTACGCTCTAAAGAAAGCTGTCTCTGGTGTGGACCAATCATTTTCAAATACAATGCACATATTGCAGAGCATTTTTTTGTGTGAATGTTCACCACAAGTATGTGTGGTTAATGCAGACATGATTCCTTGCAACATTTTTCTGTTTGGTGTTTTAACATCTTAACACCTGTTTTATTGCCAGAAAGGGTAAATCCTATTATATTATTTTGATACTGGCAAGAAAGGCCCCATATTGAAGTTAATGTATGTATGTAGAACTTATTTCACACCGTACGTAGCCAACCATGGTAATCGGAGGTGTGGGGGAAGGACAACAAGCTAAATAAAGTGCATGTCTCGTGGTGAGCAGTCATTACATTTTGGTATCGTTCTCAGCTAAGCAGTCTTGGTGATACTGCTTAGCTATGCTCAATGTAGTGAGGGCATCTTGATCAATTGCATAATGAAGAATCGCACATTCATTATTGACATTCGCGACTGAGTCAGATAAGTTGCTAATTTGTTTCATATTACTGCAGAGTTGCTCTTGTATGTCTTCATTTTGTAAGCGATTTACACACAATTGTTTGCTTGGTTTCAATGTTAATCGCAATGTTGTGATTGTTTTGCAAGTGATAGTTGGGAAGGGATGATGTGATGGTTACTTTAACAATCTGCACCATGCTTGGCAGCAGTGATCCGTACATCTTTAAGATCGCATCATTGAACAAGGATGTAGTTTATGAGATGCCATTGTTTGGATCTTGGCTATATCCATGTTTTCTTTCTTTTATTCCAGGAGGCAAATAAAGGTGTTTGTGATCACATTGACTGAATATGAACAGAACATTACTTTTTATTTTCCAGTACCAGGAGGTCCAATGATATGATTCCAAGTTTTAGAATCACTTTCAACCCTGGCGTTGACATCTCCCATGGTGATGCCTGTCCCTTTCAGGAATAGATATGATAAGTTGACTTCTTCTTTCGCATGGCTGATGTAGATGCAGAGCAACAACTAGAATTTCACATAACTGCGTGAGGAGCATTTGTGCATCAGGTATCTGCATCTGCCATGGTTTGTGCGGATGCAATTTAGGGTGCACCGAGAGCTTTATGGAAGATCAAACCCAGGGATCATCTGGGTTGAGTCTCTTACATCAAGGCATTTTTTCGTGAGTTCTTTAGAACTCAATTCAGCTCTCCAAGCTTTATCGGGGTGGAATTTGCATTGTTTAAGGTTACGTGCATGGGTCCAAAAGGACTTCAAGTGATGATGAAGGATGTTATTAAGGTCCTGATGAATGGGAAGGCGACTGTTTTTCCATGATTCGTAAGAGTTCCAGGAGAGTTGCAGCGTTGTGGCGGATGGATGGGGGAGAGGTGTGTAAAAGCACAGGCAACCAGGGTGTTGAGGTCGACTTGAGGGTTCCTGTGATACACCGCATTGCAGTGTTCAGTTGGACATCAGTAAGTCGAATATGACTACTACCATGATCAACAGTGGACTGATCATGGCTGATGATGATTACTACAGTGCTGACTTGTTGGCTGTGGATTGTCGGTGTATATGTGTAATGAGAGCGCCATCTCCTGTATTATGTTGGGTGTTACTTATGCAGTTATGGGTTATCTGTGGAAGGGGTTATATCTAGAGCAAAGGTGAGGGGGCGGAGCCACCCAGGAAGCCTCTTGAGCGTTCCCAAAAGTTACAAGAGGGGCGGGGCCAGAGGCGGGGCTTAGTCGCCAGGGAGCACATATAAGCATGAGCCGGAGCAAGGTGCGAGGTCGGTGTTCAAGATTAAGAGGAGCTGCCCGTCGCTGCTGCCCCGCCATCTCCATTGGCCACGTGGCGGCTCGACCTTTAGCCACTCAGCCGCTCCCTAGCACACGGTCAGCCAGCGGCGTGTTGGCGAGCAGGTGAGCTCCACGTGGTGCGGGGCAGCGAGGCCGCCTGGGCAGCGAATATTCCGTAGTGAGATGAGAGACAACCAAGCTGTACCAAAGATTTATTAATAAATAACTTAAAGTGCTTACCGTGTCGGAGCCACTTATTGCATATGTGTTCTTTTGTAAATTATTTTTATTGATCCAATATCAACCAAGTTCGGATGTTATCTGAGGGATCCCTGCCTTTGACAAACTCCATATGGGCAGGACCAATGACCTCCGGAAGGGCTTTCTCAAGATGCCGCAGCAGGGTTTTAGCATACAGCTTATAGTCCGTATTCAAGAGAGAGATGGGCCTGTAGCTCTTCGTCTGGTCTCTGGGGGATCCTGTTTTATGTATTACGGTGATTGTCGCCTCTTCCATGGAGTCCGGGAGTTTCCCTTGTCTAACAGAATCGTTTAAAGTGTCATTGAGGTGTGTTTGGATCGGGGGGCCCAGGCTTGTATAGAACTCCAATGAGAAGCCGTCCGGGCCTGGGGCCTTCCCTGCAGGGGAGGAACCCAGGGCCTCCATAATTTCGGAGAGCTGTGCGCCTTTTGAGTGCGCCTTTTGAGTGCGTCTTTTGGCGTCATCTGGTCGAACACCATATGAGACGAGGCTCCAAAGAAAGCTGTCTCTGGTGTGGACCAATCAGTTTCAAAGACAATGCATAAATTACCAGACTATTGTGTTTTTGTTTGCATTTGACTGCAAGTATTGCAGTTAATGTAGACATGATTCCTTGCAAAAGGTGTCAGTTTTGTTGCCAGAAAAAAAGGGGAAAAACCCTATTGGTATATTTTGGTACTGGCAAAGGAGGTCCCATGATATAGGCTATGTTTCTCATTCAGTGTATATGTGTTCTAATTGTAATACACGGTGCTGTGTGAGCAGGAACTGGTCGTTCCTAGGCAAGAAGGGAGGGGCTCAGTCCGTGTCCCTCAAGCCTGGGGAGGTGGACAAAAGCATGGTTCTGCACGAGCTCATGCACACGCTCGGCTTCCACCACGAGCACTGCCGCAGCGACCGCGATCAGTACATCAAGGTCCACGAGGACAACGTCATGGAAGGTGCCTTGAGATTGAAGTTACAAAACTGTGTCATGACCCAGATGTGGTGGAATTCATTTGTTTTGGGGGAGGGGGGGACAGACACTGACACATAATGTAAGAGTGAACAGAATGGTGTTGTACTGCAGATTATGTAACTTCATAAGTGCTGTGTGGTGCACGATGACTCGGAGGCAGATTTCCAGGTAAGGGCTAATACCAGTTTATTAACACAAGGGGTAACGCTACACACCAGAGGTAGGTGTTCCTACACTCGGTCCTTCACGCGGACCTCGGGCTCTATCTGCTGCTAGCCTTGGCTATCTCTTGGCTCTCTCACTCGAGTCGGGACAGGGGCTCAACCAACACCACCCGACCGAGGAGAGCAGCACTCCACGTAAACCTAGCCGGCTATTGCAGACTTCCTTGAGCCCTACCCCTGGCTATATCTTCGGCTCTTCTATTCGTAGAACTCGGACGGGGGATCAGCCAACACCATCCGGTCACGAGCAGGAGAGACCTCAGACGCTCACCATCCTGGGCTCCCACAACGACACCGCTTTCGTCACGGGGTCCCCCTTAAGTATTTCCCGTGACAGGACATCATCATGCCTCACAGCTACATCTGTGAACAAACTTAAGTTTCAGGATTGAATGGAGGTTTCTCATGGTCATTAATAACTGAATTCCCAAATTAATTTCTGAAGTGATTTCACAAAGAGGGAGCAGCCACCACAAAGGCCTTTTTTCCATAGCCTGAATCAAATCTAGGGATTTTTAAGAGGTATTAGAAGGAGATTCTAAGGCTTATTTGTTTATTATTGGTTCAACAGATCTATCGGGTATTTAGTAGATGTATCTAAGATAACATTTTAAATAGACAGAGCCCAGTGGATGTCTCTACATACAGAGAGGGAGTTTAAGTTTGAACCAATAAAGGTCACAGTGCAAAGGGAATGACCGAATAGTAGAGACTTTAGCTTATTTGATGCAACCTCAGAAGCAAATTGATAAACAACATCATAGTTATCTTTGCTCTTGCCATATCTAAACACATCCAGTTGTTATGTCTATAGGAAGTCAATCGAAAATGTATAAGCAATGTAATAATAGTGGGAGTAAACTTAAAATTTGAGTTGATCATGCACAAGTATTTGTACTCTCAAATTCTTCGATGTGTTGATTATCTAGACCAGCAGTTCCCAACCTGTGGTCCGTGGATCCCTGGTGGTCCGCGAGGCTTCTACAGAGGGTCTGCAGAAAAGAAGAAAAATAATAACATCCTCAATGGTGAGGTGAATGAGGACTTCCTCTTTTGAAAATAGTTGCCTACACGTGCAACAGCAGAGGATATTTTTCTAAGTTTTGAATAATTTCATATAAGAGAGTGATATTCATTGGTTAAAATGTCACAATTAGCACTGATGTGAAGTTGTTACTCGCTTTAGGCTGTGGCACCATTCGCAAAATCCATCCACTGTAGCATACACAAGGAGGCGCTAGCTACAAAGAAAATGCCTGCTGACCTGAAGGCGGTTTCTGAGGAATCCGTGTATACAATACAGTTCATCAAGGCTCATCCTACGAATTCAATAATATTTGCGGCTCTATGTGACGAGATTGGTAGTAATCACCATCAATTACTTATGCATACTGAAGTCTGCTGGCTTTCTCAAGGAAAGGTGTTCACATGCCTGTTTGAGTTGCAGAACGAATTGAGGATTTTTCTACTTGACTTAGATAAACAAATTTCCTTAGCTAACCAATTTTGCGTGGTTAGCTAAGTTGGCATACTTGGCAGATGTTTTCAGCCACCTAAATGTGCTTAACCTAAGCCTACAGGGATAATTTGTGACTGTTCCAGGTTTAGGACAAACTAGAAGCTATGATCACGAAATTAGATCTGTGGTCCCATCAACTTTATCAAAGTAAAATGTGACATTAGGGAACTCCTGCAAAGCCTCAAAGTACAGCTGAACAAGCACTTTCCTGTCCCTGGGTTAAGAATACGACTGTATTCTGTCTCTGTCCAGACTTATCGAAATGTTACCATGAGGTTACAAACTACTTCAGTGACATGTGCAAAACGAACCTCTCCCTGTCGATAGAAGAGACCCTCTCGGGCCTGAAACCCAGCATGATAATTCACCACCAACATGCCCAATATATCCAGAAAGACCATTTTGGGAAACTGAAAATAACACGAGCCCCCCACATGGAGACAGTGGTATAACACATTCCTCGCAGCACGTGGGCATTGAGCACCTCAGTCACAAATGTAAGTGAAAGGAGAAGGAATTCGAGGCAAGATGGCCCCCCTTCATACAGAGCCTTAATTCAACTCGTCAGATGGGGGGGTTGGTAGACAAGGACTAACAAAGAGAGATGGAACCCTTCAGGGATTAAGAAAAAACGAAACTCGGAGTGGTGGAGGGAGGGTATAAACCACATATACACCGCCTGTATGTTATTTGTTTATAGGGTTATTTAGTTACATCCCCCCCCCCCCCCCTATTATAAAATCTATCTTACCCCGTCAGGACGCCCCCGCTCAAATAGGGCAGCGGACCCCTTCCCCCCATGTGCCATCCCTCCCCCCCTACTAAAATATGGCTCAGCTATGTCGGGATTACTTTTCGCAAATGATGCTGTAACGGGTCTGAGCATTATTTCATTGAAGAAAAACGACTGGATTGGAAACCCCTTCGTGATGTCTTGCCTCACGGCAGATGTGGAGCGTATGTACACGGGAATTTCCTGTTTGTGATGCTAATTTTGGTCACGTGACCAGCAAGTTGCGATGTTAGATTTTCAGTGAACCACGCGGGCATCGGCCATCTCACTCATAATTCAAAATGGCGGCATGCATCGCATCTCAGTGAGGCCACAGCCACACTTGTCCATTGTGGGAGCTTAAGAAGCATTGTCTGTAAGTTTGTTTATATTCCTATAATATTGGCAATGCTGTTGTAATGTTGGAATGACCGTTATAGTGATGTAAATGCCTTTATGGTGCCGTTGGGTTGTTGTAGTAGATGCGAGGCTTAGTTAGCAACGAAACCTGCGACTTTCCTTATTGTGGATGTTACTTGTGATTTAGTAGGTTGAGTCAGACTTGTGCCCAGGTGGCTGTGTTGCGATCCTGAGAGTAAGGATGACGAGGTGTCTCATCCACAGTTTAGTGTTGTGTGTAATGCTGTACATTTGGGGTGTAGTGGGATGAATACACGATGTGCCTTTATGCAACGCACCAGCTTGTGCTTTTGTGTAGTTGTTCAGTGGTAATGTGGGGGCCTGGTCCGTCCAGGATCTATTGTTATCTAAGACAATGTTCTGATGCTGTGGTGTTCATTGTGTTGGTGTTTCCGGGTTATAACAGATGCTGTATCTATGTTTTCTCACCAGTTTTACCTTGTTAAAATCAATTAAATGACGATTAGAGTTGGACATTCATCCTGGCTCCGAGGGTTTATTGAACGCAAGGTTATCTACTCGACTAGCGGTGCAACGCAGCGCACAGCGAGGCCGAGATAGGTCTGCGCATTATTTCATTGAAGAAAAACGACTGGATTGGAAACCCCTTCGTGAACATTGATAATGATGTCCTCACAAATCTGACATCGAAAAAGCAAGACAGCCAAACATAACTTTCACGTGCCAACTCTGTAAAGCTGGTCTTCACACAACAGTACATGACTGACTTCTGGCTACATATTGGTCCTGAGTACCCTGAACTGTCTGACAAGGCAGCGAAGTACATGATACCTTTCACCACAACATATGTTTGTGAAAGTGGATTTTCCTTGCGTGTTGCATTAAAATCAAGTGCTGAAGTATGCTGGATTAAAGGCAAAATCTATCATTGCTCCAACCTGACATCCTGTCTTTGAAGTCAGTGAAACAGCACCAGCCATCTCATTAAGTTACTCAATATAAATACATTCTCTCACATGTGTAGTGATACAGTGTCGACTGCTGTCTAGCAGCAGCAACTGCGGTGGACAGTTAGTGCACACGCCGTTGAGCATACACACGGATGTGCCGGCAGGGCAGAGGAACTGGGGCAAGGGTCACGGAAGACCTCATTGAGAAGCCCCTGGAACCCGCTAGTGGGTTCGAGAAGGGAGGCGCGGCCAGGGCGGAGCCAGGCCGTGCCGAGTAGGATATAAGCAGCGGAGAGCGAGAGCTCTGGGCTGCTGGTTCTGGGAGTAGACTCATCTCGTCATCGCTGTCGTCTTCACCGCCTTCGTTGCTGCTACCTTCACTCGATAATTGCGCAGCCGGATAGTTGTTGGCTGTCTCTGTCGACACCGTCAGTGTAACGTGGTTAGGGTTGTGTCTAGGCTGGGTTGTACGACATCGGGAAGGAGAGAGGCGAACCTGTTGAACCTAAGAGTGTTAATAAAGGTGCCTCCTGCAACTACCTTGTCTCCGACTTGTACTGCACTATACATGTACTGCTATTCTGTCCAAATGTGTTTGTTGAGATAATGAATACGAATTTCACAATTTAAGGTATGTACATTATAAATTATTAAATCTTTATTTGAAGCTTTCGTGACTGCAGTAATCCATACTCTTTGGTTATTTCGTGACTTTACCAAAAGAACCAAAGAGTATTATAAATTATTACTGAGTGCATATTATTTATTTGTTATTACGTTACATTTCCATATTCAATGGAGTGTAAAAAAACACTCATAGCATGTGGCATGTTGTAGTTTCACACTTGAAAAGGTTGGGAACAGTTAAACTAAACTTAACCTGGGTTGGACACGTTGCCGGATTTTTCTTATTGGAGAAAAGCATTACTTTGGTTTCATTTGCATTCAGAACCAACTTGAGGGATATTAGCTGATGCTAAATGAGGTCAAAGTCACTTTGTAATTCATTGTACACCTCTTCTGGTGAATTTTCAGCTACCATTATTTTAGTATCGTGAGTACAAATGTTGAAAAAATATCCAGTTGCTCTCAAAACGCTCATAAAAGGGCATCGCTGATTGTCTGCGGTCTGCTGAGTCCACTTAGGATTGCTTTGATAGTCTAAAATTGGTGGCCACGTGATATCGTAAACATATCGTTAGTTGAAAAATGTATCGTTAAGAGAAACAATGGTACCCTATGGGAGGTGGATGGTTAATCAAAAAATTGTTAATCGTTGGCATCGTAAACCGAGGGACCATTGATTATTATTGGTGTATTTTTTCTGTAATTGTGAGGCAATCATTTGATGTTGCCAATAAAATGTCCATATATTCTGAAAAATGTAAGATTGAAGTGAAAAAGTCAAATCATCTCTGGTTAAATAAGTACTGGGGCAGCACTTACTTTCATTGGTGGCCCTGAGCCAATGGTGGAACATCCAGGTTCACGTGCTGGGAACCACTCTGCACAGATTGATCACTTTTGATTTCTCACAAAGTGCAACACATTCACTGACTTGACGAGAGTTTAACCCACACTGGGATTTGAACTCACAACATTTGGATTATGAGTAAACTGCTCTTACACACCATCATCTGACTGGGTAAGATTAAAGAGTAAACTTGAATCGAAATTAGTTATTGTTAAATGATGTCTATGGTCTTATTCTTGTGTCTTTCAGATTATGTCTGCCAGTTTAAAAAACTCGAGCCTGGCAAGCAAGACTGTGGATTGCCATATGATTACATCTCCATCATGCACTATGGCAGGTGGGCATCTATCACACCGAGCCCTCTTCCAGCACTGCGGTCTATGTTTACATTCCTGTCACCGCACCAGCCACAGCTGGACATCTGCGAAAAAAAAAAGCTTTATAGCTCATCATATTCCTACAGTTTAAATACATATTCTGATTCACATCACCAGTGATGGTCAGAATTGTGCTTTTACATTGAAAGATCTGCAATGACGCATTAAGAGATGCATGCTTGGAATAACACTGAGAGCTAGGCAAGAGGAAGACATGGATCAGAAATCATACAAAAGTTATAGACAGCATTATACCCTTTAAGAAAAGTAAATGGACATGGGCAGGACACATCACTCAGGGATAATAGCTGGTGGAGGAGACCAAGGACAGAGTTGCATCCAAAGGAGGGGATATACCCGAGAGGACATTCGCTGTGGTGATGAAGCAATGAAATCAGCCCGTGTGCAGAAGTTATATGGATTGTTGCATTGTGATCCCCTGAGCAATTGCATATGGGCATATGGCATGGGTAGGCCTTTATCCAGCAGTGGATAGATCACAGCTGCTGATAACAACAGCCTCAAATAAGTCGCAGGTGCAGTGTGTAAACATCGCCATTAGGGAGACAAAGGCGGGTGTGGTTTTGTCCATCCATCCTGTATTGTTCTGGCCTTCATAGGTGCTCGCTAACAGCACTTGCCCCAACAGTCTGTTAAGGATATATGGGGGATCTTGCACTGTGGTTCTTCATGTGTGGTAAGTGTTACATTTGATGTTTTATTACTTTATTTAAAAATAAAAAAAATTGTTTCTCAAATCAAACAAGTTGTTCGAGAGTAACATTATGGGGCTGAAATGTAGCTCAGTTTTTAACATGGAAGGAGCCAATGGGAACACGATGATCGTTTAACGAGTTTTCGCTTTAAGAGCAATGTTCCTGGAACATATCTTGTTCGTTAAGCGAGACGCCTGTAATTTATTACAATATACTGACAAAAATCAATACGGTACAGTGTAATCTGAGGTATCATCACCATGAAACAGAGGGGGAAACCCGAGTATCACTGGATGTGGAAAGTTCAATAGATAATCTCAAGACCTTGAAGTATTTTTTTTTATACAGTAATTTCTTGCCAACCTCGAGTTTTCCAACCGCGAGCATCTCAATTTGAGCATACACAAATTGATGGTCACGTGAGTCGTTGACATCAAAATCGGCCCTACTGCGTATCATCCACCATGTGCAAGGCCTATTTCCCATAGGCCCCTGTACTTTACCAACCACGAATTTACCAACCGCGAGGGTTTTCAGGAAGCTAACGTTCGTGGTTGGTAAGGGATATCTGTACCTTTGTATACAATGTGTAAAACGCGAGAAATAGAGGGCAATAACATACAATGAGCTAAAGATATTTACACAGCACGTGTAAACAGCTTTAGAACTGCTGGTACATGTGCCCAGGGCGACTGCTACCGTATAGGTTAATTAGCACATGAGAAATGTATTTTAGGAAACTGGCTTACTCGATTCTGGCTTTGAGAGATTTGACTGTAGTCTCTAAATTAAACTGCATCCTAAGACGCTTCACAGAAGCAGTCGGTATGTTGTCAAGAGGCAGTTAGCCATAGGCCGAGGTCTTGAGCAAGAGGTGATGGTTTCTAAAAATTGAATGGTGGTGCGAGCAATCGACTTGATGTTGGAGATGACCGTGTTGAGAGTGTGACTATGGAGTGAGTGGGAGATGAGATTAGTTGGTTGGAAGAGATCTATCAATTCCAAGAGTGAGTGGGAGAAGGTATGGATGGAAATCGATGGATCGTCAACATGGATGTTGATATGACCAGCCCTAAATTTTAGGTGAGGTCAGAAAAGTTGGAAGTTTAATTTAGATTCGGCTTTGATGTACATGAAAAAACAGAGGTTTGATGCAGGTCAGAGTTGGATGGATACATACTCAGAAGAAATGACATTTTGGAAATTATGGTAGCAAATTTTAAGTTGTGTATCGAGATGACAGCAATTCCACTCCTGCTGGAGGAATGAGTATATGTGTAATAACACGCTGGAGACGGCTTGTGGAATCGGTCCTTTTATTTCACTTCTTGCTGTTCACAAACACTCCCCGTTGCTGGCAGGCAACGGGAAGCGGGCAGATAGCCACCAGAGACACACCGCCACGTGGCACCCGGAGCCCCAATCGCGCGTGGCCCCTCTCTCTCTTCGCTCCGTGTCTGACCCCGTGTCTCTCCTCCCCTTATTTAATGCCTGGGTCACGTGGTACACTCCAGCCAATCCTCAATAGCCTGCGCCGAATGTTCCAGATCCCCCATCAACTCCTGGGACCACGCCCCTGACTTGTCTCCCCATTGGCTGAGGCCAAGACCAGCGAAACCAATCACCTAGCTGACATCCCGTGATCACGCTGAGGCCATGCTCCCAGGCTCTCCCCCCATTGGCTGTAAAGCGGGACCGGCAAAGCCGATCACCACGTGAATCCGACATAGGCTCTTATTACATATGCATATAAGTTGTAGCCAGGGCACAAGCTTCATGTAACGCATGTAGCTCAGAGCCTGTGTACCAAGTCTCGGCGAGACGGAGAAAGTCATTGTGCTCTCCTGCAAGATAATGTGGATGTAAAGTGACTTTGACTTTATTGGGTGTTTATTAAGATGGGAGAAATTAACCAGAAGTGTATGGTGTATCTCTGGAGAAGGCCTTGTGGTAACGAGGTTGTTGAGGTAGACAGAACCATCCTGTCCTCGGGGATGCTAGGGATGCTTTGCGGTAGTGGCTGATTAAGAAAATGGGTATGGCACTATCAATGATGGGCATTTTGGTGAGGGGAAGTAGATGCAGCTGTGTGATGGTCTCGGTAGAGTGGGAGTAGAAGTGTGTGGGGAGAGGTAGTATGGCAGTCAGCACACTGCGCTACGAACCCAACAACACAAATTCGATTCCTCCTCACGGCCAACACCAGTGACGATTATCTGAATGGGTCCTGGGCCTCCCCTAAGTCGTCTCAGCCTCAAATGAGTACCTGGTACATTGTGTAAACTTCGCCTTTGGGGAGACAAAGGTGGCCAGTGTGGTGTTGGCCACTCACCCCCTCCTGTCCCGTACCGGCCTTAATAGGTACTCGCTTTACAACACTTGCCTCAATAGTCTGTTAAGGCTTGTTGTATATGTCGGGATTATGAAATTTGATAAAAATTAATAAAAATTAAAACTAATTAATTAAATTTCGAAAAATGCGTAAATCGCATAATTTATGTTAATGGTTGTAATTATATGCATAAATTATGATAATCGAGGAGATAATCGTATACATTTATGCGAATGCTTGCGATTATGTTAATGTTTGCAGTTATGATAATTAGGCTTAACTTCGTTATCCAGAGTTGTATCAATCAGGATAAAACGATTATCTATGATTAAACATTTACTGATTATCTTGGTGTTTTATGTTATGTTAGGTCTCCAATTTCATATCTCATCGCAGGTAACAGTTCTTATGAATAAGACAGTTTTGCATGGACTGGGAAAGAAGCACTCGAACACTTGGTGTTAAGCAATTTTAATTCTAAACAAACATATGACAATCTAACATGCAAAGGCAATACTATGTCAAGAAATTCATGAGCAAGATTATGCAATCAACTAAAATGAATGACTAAACTCTTATTCATGTAACTCGACGGCAGCAACTGCTTTGCACGATCAGTTGATTTGAACGCACCACCTTGAAATGGCAACCCTTTTTGAAACGCAAAGATAACTTTTTGAAAATCTTATTCGTGTGCGTGTTGTGTGTGCGTTGTCCCCTTGTAAAATTAATTAAATTTCTTAGAGCCGGGAGTTGCGTCGTTAGCTTGTGTGGTGTGGGAGGATACAACTCGCCGCCAGAGAAGTTCCTCTCGCTTGGGCGTGGCCGCAGCGAGCCCGTGCTTTCTCTCTCGCTCGGGCGTGTCTCTGCTCGTGCGCTCTCTCTCTCCACTGCTCGATTGAGCGGCGTTGGCACGACGCTCGCCGTCGTGGTGCGCGATGATTCCGTCGTCGCTGCTGGACGTCTTGTCTGTTCTCACTGGGTGTTGGTCGGTGTGTGTGTATCAAACACGCGGCGCATTCG
This sequence comes from Entosphenus tridentatus, assembly GCA_014621495.2. Classification (NCBI taxonomy): domain Eukaryota; kingdom Metazoa; phylum Chordata; class Hyperoartia; order Petromyzontiformes; family Petromyzontidae; genus Entosphenus; species Entosphenus tridentatus. Next base: position 3,555,910 of record CM025608.2, on the reverse strand, counting down.
ATGGCACTCTCTCTCTCTTGGTGGCAGCTCCAGGCTTCTCCACTGCTGGATGATTGTTGAGTCGGCACAATGCTCGCCTTGATCGCTGCCAACTTCACATGGACACCCGCCCTCACTTCAGGCTGTGTTGGCTCAGGCTCTGGACGACGCGGCTGTGCGCGCTCACCGGCTTGGAGCGCACTGGCGATGAACGATGGCTCTTGTTGCTCATCCGCTGCTGCTCGACCTTTGCGATGCTCGCTTGGTCGACGCTTGGCGATTTCCGCCCTTTCTACAGGTTGATTGTTTGTTGTCACTCGTCACTCTCTCTTCTCCGTGCTTTCCTTTGTTCGTGCAGCTGCCAGCTTCACTCGCACTTAACCACATCTTTGCCACTTCGTTCTGTGAGAAACGACACCGGCCGTCGGTATCGGTGTTTGCTCCCTCACGACGCTCCGTCCAGCCGGAGCACGGCTGAAACCCAGCCTCGACCCAGGTTGAACTCAGACTTCTGCGACTCCAACGACCCCTCCTCGTTCCATCTCTCCTCGAAACACGATGCGCCCCAGCTCCCCTTTGCGAGCCCCGTCGCAACGCTGCGTCGCAAGCCGAGTCCCGAGACTGGGCGCGACTCGAACAGACTGCTCACAGACTTCTGCGCGTTTGCTTAAACTTAAAAACGTGAACCCCTCCCCTCTGCGCATCTCTTGCGAGAGAAACAACCGAAAAAAAACCAGACACCCTCGACCCCTCCTCGCGACCCTTTCTAACCCCCTAAGTATTTATGGGGCCATCTGTTTGTGCCGGACCGTTGGAGACAAAGGTGGCTGAGGAGATTTTTGCAATACATTTATGTGGTCCTGTGTGTTACATTTATTCTTGATATTTCTTATGAGTTCCCTCGGTCTTAGTATATCGTGGTTATTATTCGGTCTATGTTCAATGAATATTTGTAATGATCCTCGTTACATCATTATTTGAAGGCTTTGCCAAGTTTGGTTAAGCGTTTGTTTCCAGGGATTGGTATTTTATTCTGAGTTATATTTTAATGTCCTGAGGTTAAGTGTAACTAAGTTTCCACTTAAGCTTTCTGGAATTCGTATTTTTTTGTTTTTAGGAAGGTCATGTAGATAGAAACATACAATACAAAATAATACATGCGGTGAATACGAGTAAAATAAGGGAATATCTAATAAAAAGCCTCTTGTAGGCTGTTTGATTCTTTTTGTTAAGTTTCTACTTTTCGTTAAGGAAAACGTTAAAGAAAACACGAGTTGCAATAGTTGTTTTTCTTTGCTCTGCACCTTATCTGTGCATCTCCAGATGTCTTGGGAGGTTAGGCCATCGATCTTTTGTCCATCTGGATGTCTCTGACCTCTCTGTGACCAAATTCTTACCGTTTAATGGCCCTTCCACGTTTTTTTTTCTTTGTGTGGCATGCGAGGGTTAGCGGGTTGTTTTCATTATTTAATTTTAAAAAATATATATATAGATTAAAAAAAACTTTTTTTTTTATAATATAAATTTTTGATAAACAGGGCATAGATACAACAGGCTATATGGGGGATTTTTGTCTTTGTGTGGTAGAGTTGGAGTAAAAGTGTGTGGTGGAGTTGGATTGTGGAAGATGTTGGTTGAGTCTCTTTCTATATCATCTCATGTAGCGAAATGTGAAATTTTCTACATCAGAACATAGGGCTTTCACACCTGGAGAAACAGGGACCAATACGACTGCTGTGCTTGAGTGCAAAGAGAGTGGCTGCTGAGTAGGTCTTGATAAGGAGAATCGTAGCCAGGTTTAACTTTAAATGAGTCATTTAAAGGTGCCATACAGGACCCCGAGTTCTCATACTCTGATGGTGCATTATCCTTGAGTTCTGCGCCTTTTGGCGTCATCTGGTCCAACACCATGTGAGACTAGGCTCTAAAGAAAGCTGTCTCGGGTGTGGACCAATCAATTTCAAGGACAGTGCATACATTATCAGAGTTGTGTTTTTTGTTTGCATTCCGACTGCAGGTATTGTGGTCAATGCAAACATGACTCCTTGTAAAAAAGGTGTCAGTTTTGTTGCCAGATAGGGTAACATTTTTTCATCATATTTTGCTACTGGTAAATGAGGTTCCAATGGTGTAAATGCTTACCCCGAGCTCTCATACTCTGATGGTGCATTATCCTTGAGTTGTGCGCCTTTTGGCGTCATCTGGTCCAACACCATTTGAGACTAGGCTCTAGAGAAATCTGTCTCGGGTGTGGACCAATCAATTTCAAGGACAGTGCATACATGATCAGAGTTATGTTTTTTGTTTGCATTCCGACTGCAGGTATTGTGGTCAATGCAAACATGACTCCTTGTAAAAAAGGTGTCAGTTTTGTTGCCAGATAAAAGGGTAAAAAAACAATTACCATTGATTAACTTGTGATGTTGAAGATTATAAGAATACAACAAAGTTCCGTGCAAGAAAATGTCACCATCTGTTTCTGGCGTAACGATGGTGTGATAGTGCCTCCCAGTAGGTTTCAGAGGACAGTTAAAGACAGTGGTGCCATCCTCCATTCTGAATCTGGATGGCCATTTGTTCAGTCGTTTTTAGTTCCACTACTTCAGCCTCTCTTCGAATGGAAGGATGAGTAGGAGGCCCATTTATTCCTCGGTGGTTTGACCACAGTCCCAATGCAGAAATACCTGTTCAACCTGGCAAATGGCCTTACGGAGTGTGTTCAAAAAACAAAGTTGATGGCAGCAATTTATACCTGCATCAAACACCAGTCTGCAAATAAAAAAACCCATCTACTAGTAGTTTATACTCTTTGGTTCTTTAGGTTAAGTCACGTAGATAGAAAATGTATAGATCACAACGTTTCGATCGCAACACAAGCGATCGTCTTCAGGTGAGAGAAAGCTACAGAAACAAGGTTTTATATAGGCCTAAGATGGGTGCAGCCTCAGGGTAAGAGGGTGGGGCTAGAGATGGTCTCCCTGAGGCTGTAGAAGTGGCTATTGTATTGTAAGAGATTAGCATGTCAATACTAGTAGTTTGTATAGTTCATAAAACCCCACCCTGAGAACGCAATACAAATATCGATCTCCTTAACAAAGCCTCCTCGGAGGTTTCACCTCCGACTGACACTTGTGATAAAGGTGCACGGGGCCAATCCCTAACCCCTGCCATCAGTTTAATTTTTTGGAAACCTCACCGCAAGTCACCATGATTTAGCCTCAGTACTTAACAGTACACAATTCTGCATTACTCCAACCAGGGTCAAGATGAACATACATTCATCTCTCAGGTGACATAACCAGTTTTGTTTCCTAGGTTTCTGCTCTTTACCCTGTCAATAGATATGTAATAAAAGATGTCGACGACACACAGCTTGGTCTCCGTCTCTGTCTTTATTCTTGTTATGCCGCTCACACTCCGCCGATCCCGACAGTGGACCGGCTGTTCAGCTTGCGTGCCCCGCGCGCTCTTTCCGTCAGTCGCACTCCCCTCTCCTCCCGCACACCGTTGGCTGACGGTGTGCTTGGAGTCGTCTCCAGCCACGTGGCTGATGGCGCAGGAGACCTCCCACGGCCCAACGTGGTCCCACTTCGTGACTATCCCAACTGCCTCGAGCCTCTTCCGGATCCCCCTTATATTCCCCTTTCACGTTATCCTGTCTCCACCTTCCACCACGCCCTTTCCGAACCTTTCAGATCACGCCCTTCACTTAGCGCTCCCCCGGCTCCGCCCTTAGGCTCCGCCCCTGATCTTCCAGGCATCCGATTGGACCGGAGGTGGGCGGCGGTCCTTCCCATACGCCCACATTACTGGGCCCCGCCCCCAATACTCCGGGCCGTCTGATTGACCCAGAGCTGAGCGGCAAAACCTCGCTTACGTTCGCATTACAGATATATAACATCAATAACCTCAATTGTCAGGACTAAAAGTAGCAAATTATCAGATAAATAAAAATATAGTGGCCTTGGGGACAACCAAGTTGAGTGTTGTATTTTGGTTACTAATTCTATTGGTAATAAGGCATTAAACATTTATAGTTTAGCCAGCTGATGAGACAATGTTATAAGTTTAAATAAGGTGGCATGCAGTTGAGTGAATATGCATGAGAATCTATTCCAATGGACAAATCGTAATACCAAAAATTTAAAATTTCCTCGGTCAACTTGTTGTATATGTTCGATTATGAAATTTTGATAAAAACAATAAGAGTAAAAAATAATAATTAATTAAATTTCCAAAAATGCGTGAATCGCATAGATTATGTTAATGTTTGTAATGTATGCATAAATTATGATAATCACGGAGATAATCGTATTAATTTATGCGAATGCTTGCGATCATGTTAATGTACGCAGTTATGATAATTAGGCTTAGCTTCGTTATCCAGAGTTGTATCAATCGGGATAAAACGATTATCTTTAATTAAACAATTACTGATTATCTTAGTGTGTTTATGTTATGTTAGGTCTCCACTTTCATATCTCATCGCAGGCTACAGTTCTTAGGAATAAGACAGTTTTGCATGGACTTGGAAAGAAGCACTCGAGATACTTTGTTTTAAGCAATTTTATTCTAAACACCTATGACATTCTAACATGCAAAGACAATACTATACGTCAAGAAATTCATGAGCAAGATTATGCAATCAACGAAAATGCATGACAAAACTCTTATTCACTGGCGAGATTATGCAATCAACGAAAATGAATGACTCAACTCTTATTCATTGGCGAGATTATGCAATTAACGAAAATGAAAGATAAAACTCTTGTTCGTTGGCGAGATTATGCAAGTAGCGAAAATGAATG
>CM025608.2:3482959-3524104 GCA_014621495.2 Entosphenus tridentatus | reverse complement strand
ATAGAATAGTGGAAAAACAAAGTGTTCATATAAATAGCAGTTGCCTGGCTTAAGATAAACGTTCAATATGCAAAGGGACGTGTGCTCCTTTTATCTCTTCTCCACTCCCTCGCAGTCCCACCAGTTGAAGAACATGCTGCTCCTAACCACTCACAGCACACCCCTTTAGTTACAACCGACAACCTGGTTTTATACACCTGATGCATCACCTTAACCTACTTTGTGTCTATAAAACATAATAAATGCAAAAGGTACTGTGAGCCATGTTGCCCGAGCAGTTTGGCTGTAGGCTTGATGGCAGTGTTTAAAAGTGGTATCACGCTGCAGATTGTAAAATTCCATAGGCTGTAAGCTGCTGATTAATTAATCTAATTTCAAAATGCTCTATTCATGACTTGAATCAGAATGGGCATTTATAAAGAATATGGAACAAAGAGGCCTGGAGAGACGCATGCTTGGAATTACAATGAGCAACAGAAATAAATACCTGAATTGGAGAACATTTACTGGTTAATTACATTCTTTTTACGAAAAAGAAAAGTCAGTGGACTTAGTCAGGATGCGTTGCGAGAAGGTATGAAGGCCGATGTTTGAGGTGGCAGACAAATTAGCAACCAAACAGGGAACGCACCTGAGAGTATGCCCACCACAGAGGTGGGGCGATGACGTGGCTTGTGTGTGGATGCTAGGAAGGTCTTTGTTCAGCAGTGGATTGATTGTGGATGATGATGCTTTTGAAAGATGTAAATACGTGTACATATCAGATTATCACAGAAAGCTTCAATAATGCGAGACCGTTTTGAGATTGAGACTTAACCAGAACAGTGGTAGACATCTTCTATTGACCGTGTACGCTTATAGCAGCAGCAGTAACCTGCTCACCCACAGAGCGACAAAGCATGAGACACGTGATGGCACCATGTTGACACACAGCAGTCCACTCTCAGCACAGGGGGTGGCATGAGGGATGCCCTATGTGTTCTGGCATTGAGTTATCAGCCACAAATGAAGTATTTTTCACGACTATAATTAGAATAAACATGTTTAATTCAAATAAATGTGAATCATTTTGAGTTAATCTTATGTGTTGACGTTCACAGCATTGATATTAATGGTGCAGTGTTCACATCATTGATGCTGTGCAGCACAGGGAAATCGAGTGACCGTATAGCCCCAACCGCATGACAGGACCGGCTTGTGACACCTGTGCCTGCTGGACAACCTGCCCACATTACCTCTTACAGCAGTGACAATACACAACAGAGCATAGGCTATACAACCAAATTAATGCTACATATAACGTCGAGGCTTTCACGACTAATATTATTCGTAATTGATTTTGGGTGAGATTGCTTGAGTAAAATATGTGTCGTACACCTTCCAAATGACCCAGCTGATAAATAAAGTTGTCAGGTGATCAAACGCGCCGATTTATACTGCTTCGACACTCCGGTGTGCTGGAGAGCAATCCGATTTTGAAAATGTCCTCCAGTCTTGGGCCTTAAGTGGGTGGTGTGATGTCAACAATGTGCACACACAAGAGAGTAGGAGGTGGCAGGAAGTGACATGGATGTGTGTGAGTGAGCGTGTGCCTTAATGTTAACATATCTAGCATGATTTGTTGCTTTAGGTATTGATATGTCTAGCATAGTGGGTGGCATTGGATGTGTTAATATGAACATATCTTACAATTTACAATTTAACATTGCATAATTTAAGAAAAGTCAGAAACATCCAGGTTTCACTTCCTGTCACTGCGTGCTCTCTTGTGGATGCACATTGCTGACATCACACATTTTCACAATTATGACAACTGCCTGATGATGCTGAGTGTAACTACGAGTGAAACGTTGAATCCAATTGTTCAGTGTTGTGGATTGCTCTTCAACACACCGGAGTGCTGAAGCTGTAATAAAGTGGCACGTTTGTCCACATGATAACTTTATTAATTGGATGTGTCAGGTGGAGGAGTGTGTACGACAAACATTTTACTCACACAGTTTTACTAAAATAAATCAATTATTAATCATGTTAATGTAGTTTTGCAGATATCTATAACTGTTTTAATACCCAGGGGCATGCAAGCAATAGTGCAGTCATACGTTGCGCTTTTCACAAGTTATTAAGCCTAAATTGACTGCACTCAAGTTGCATCCTTGACCTACGCCGTGTGCAGTAATGCTTCTCCGCGGCGTGGGAGGGGCTCTGCAGTTCTCAGGGCTCCCACTACCCAGTGAGGACTGTAACCCACACCCAGGTCGTGCAAGTGCAGTGACTGCTGTACCTGGTTTAAATGTCTACAATCACGTCACCCTCAATTCACCCTATCTCATCGGATCTCAGAAGTCAAAGAGGATTTGAGCAGGGATAGCACTCGGATGGGAGACTGCCTGGGAATACTAGATTACTTGGTTTGAGATGTGGTTAGGAGATAGCAGTAAAGAAATGGATTATTGGATAAATATGCTTGTAGTTTTGGATATTATTCCCCTGTATGGGTTATCTGCAGGTACTCTGGTGTCTTACCACATGTTAGACAGCCACTAATGGAATTGGCCAAACATTAAAATGCAGGACTTTTTTTTAAACGTCTTAGGACTCAACTGTAAGTGGGATTATAGAAGATATTATTGTAATATATTTTTTTTTAATTGGTATTTGCTGCTGAACAAAAATACCATAATTTATTATTGTAACAATAGCAATATGACATTATGCAGTGGTATTCTAAAAGAAAAAAAAATACAATTTTCGGAAATAAATATTTTTCGGCTGGCACTTCCTCGTCACAACACACATTGGCATGCATAACATTCTCTCCAACCATAGTGTTCAATTGCATGACACATTTGGATGTCCTGTTAATAAATTAACAATAAGTACATCTCTGTATTTCAGCTCAGAAAAACTCCTCGTATGCCGTCATGTGATTCAAGACGTTGCCCACCGAGTGCCTCAACCATCACCACGCAGGCACCGCGGTGCGCCCTCAAGGACGGCCACAGACAAAGTCGTATTCAGAGTAAATTACCATTGCTGAATAACTACGTCTTAATATCCATTACTTAATATCCATTACTTACCATCCATTACTTAATTACCATTACTTAATCTTAATTACTTAATAACCATTGCTATGTAGCTTTATTTATGCAGGTTTCCCATTTGTGATGATTTTTTAAAAGAAAAAGTTAATGTGATTGTGATTTTTTAAATTAAGCCACTAATCTAATGGATATTCGAGTGTTTTATGCCACGTGTGCAAATGGTACAGTGCCCATTCAGTGTCTATGCAAATAGTGACATAAATAATATGCGGTGATATGGGGGATGGGTTTTGCGGATCCTAAAATCCCTGATTTAATAACTCCTAAAATTCAGAGAATGTTTGATGTTTGATGGGTTTTGAGCTGCGAGACTACAAACATCTGTGACAAATTCGCGGATATTAGAAACATTCAGGCACGTGGCTGAAAATAAATTGTGAAATGTGAACTTTAGGAGTTATTAAATTACAAAAAACTCGAGTTAAAAGCACGCACTGGAGGTGCTAAGTGCTCTGAACTTGCACGTTTCACGCACACACTGACACACACGGATACTGACACACAGACACTGACATGCAACAACCGCCATTCGCCACTAAGTGGCGGTGACGTCACCACGACGCTTGTGCCAGGCCATGTGCACCTTGAGGCCACGTGAAGTGTCGAACGCCCGCTGGCAGGAGGTCACGGGGCAGACCCAGGTGCAGGGGTCGACTGACTGAGACGAGTGGCTGATGCACCACCTGTGCCCCATACTGTGGAAACTTGCTGTGCTTTAGCCACCCGGCGCTCTGCTCGTTGTTGTGAGCGTCGCCCCTCCTCCCTCCGTTGTTGCTGGATGGTGACTGCCTCCAACTGCCCAGTAGCGTCCTTCACGAGGCTCCTCCACTGAGGCCGATCTTGACACCGCTGGTACCAGTCATCGGCAAGCCCACTCAGCTCCACGTCCTCCTGTACCACATCACTCCATCTCTTCTCTAGGCTGTGCCGCGCCCGTTTAGCCCCCTCTATCCGGCCGAACAAAAGCTGTTCAGGCATGCAGTGGCTGGGCATGCGGGCTACATGGCCCAAACAACGCAGCCTTGCCTGCCGGAGGAGCTCAGCGATGGGACTTTGCCCAGATCTTTCAAGGATTTGTGAGCTCCTCACACAATGCAGCCTGGTAAAACCCAGGATGGATCGTAGGCAGGCCAGCCTAAATGTTTCTAACCGGCGAAGATGTTCCATTATGGGGGTCCACGTTTCGCAAGCGTAGAGAAGGGAGGGAATGACCCTGGCCGAGAAGACCTGAAGCTTCGTGTGGAGCAACAGACCAGGTAGCTTCCACACAGTGTTATGCAACCAATGAAAAGATATTGCCGCTCGACTGATTCGGAGTGAGACCTCTGCTGTTAAACCGGAGCTGGTCATGAGCACACTGCCCAGGTATGGGAAACTCTCCACTCTCTCTACAACTGCCCCATCACCGATTGGGAGTTGTGAGGGTGGAGTGTCCGATGGTACAAAATACCTAGGCAGGTGCTTAGTTTTGGTGGGGCTGATGGTAAGGCCCCACCTCTTAGTGGCATGCTCCAGTTTCAGCAGCAGCGTCTCCAACTCCTCCTCTGAATGAGCAGTAATTACCAAATCATCGGCATACATAACGTGGTTGACCAATAGGAAACCATCCCTTGACTGCACACGGGCATCGATCAGCCTCCCATTATATCTGTACCAATTGGAAATTCCTTTCGGTACAGCTATTGAAGGCTTCACGAACTACATGGTCAAAATAGATGTTAAATAATGTGGGAGCCAGAGGACATCCCTGTCGCACCCCAAGGTGTACAGGGAATGGCTCTGACTCCTGGCCACATAGTTTTACCCGGGCCCGCTCACCATCATGAAGGTCCTTAAAGATCGTGAGCAGAGGGTCAGGGACTCCGAAGGCACGAAGAACAACACAGAGCCCAGGCCTACTGATGGTATCATAGGCCTTGACCAGGTCAATAAAGCACAGATGTAGGTCTTGTTGGAATTCCCTACACCTCTGCTCTAGCAGACGGACAGAAAATATGGCATCTGTGCAGGACCGCCCTTTCCTGAAACCGCATTAGGGCTCCGCAAGCCTCTCCTCAGTGTGCCTAGCAAGGCGATGTTGAATAATCCTTGCCATGACCTTTCCTGGCACACTGAGGAGTGAGATGCCCCTATAGTTGTTACAGTCTGTGCGGTCCACCTTAAAGAGGGGGACCACCAGGGCATCCTTCCAATCCTGCGGAACCCGTCCAGTGGTCCAGACTGTTGTTATGATGTCATGTACATGACATCATAACAACAGGGCAGTCTGTGCACAAACGCCACCCTCCCTCAGCATTTAGCTTGGGAGATCATCTCTGCCCGGTGCCTTTCCTGGTCTCAGACTCTGGATCGCCTTCAGTACTTCCTCAACAGATGGCACCTCAGCCAGCCACTCAAAGGGGGTGACTTCTTCCAATATTTGAGGCACCGCAGCCTCAGCACGGTCATCCCCACTTTGTGCCACGATATTTTCCTGGCTGAGGGATTTCCCCTCCCCCAGGACCTCAGAAATGCTCAGCAAATTTGCAAACCTGTTCCTGGGGGTCGGAGATTGGATCACCGTTTTTTCCCCTGATGGTAATAGGTGTGGTGCTGCAGGTTACTTTTTTATGGTGTTAAATAGGGATTTGTGATCGCGGGCCATTGAGGCAGACTCCATCTCCTCAGCAACCCGCGATCACCACCCATCCTTGCAGCGCCTCACGGCTCTCCGAACCTCCGAGCGAAGGCTGCGGTAAGCCTCCTCATTCTCTGACGTGGGATGCTGTAGACGATTAGAGTGGGCCTGTCGCTTTTTCTCAACCATCCTGAACACCTCTGTCAGCCAGGGTCTCTGGGGAGGTCTGGACCGCATACCCAAAGCAGCCATTGCAGCTGCATGAGTCACAGTCCTAAACCTCGCCCATTTACCCTCGACATCAGGAGGAGTGGGGGACGATGCCAACCCCAGCCGCAAGCGATGATGAAATTCTGGCTTGCAACTTTCATCAGCTAACTGAGACCAGGCCACCTTATGTTGGAATGGGGTCCTGGGTGTACACCCACCACCGGAGTGGAAGAATGGCAGGCGCATCTTACAGATGACTAGTCGATGGTCAGAGGACAGATCAGCTCCACACTGACATGCACACACTGACCCACACACACATTGACATATACACACTAACAACCGCCATTCGCCACTAAGTGGCGGTGACGTCACCACGACGCTTGTACCAGGCTATGTGCACCTTGAGGCCACCTCCTCGTGGTGCCGGACGGGCAACGCTGTCGTGGACAGTGCTGTGGGTGGGAGGGCCAATTCCGATTGGCCTTTTCCTTCAGGGCGTTGGTAACCACCACAGCGGCCAAATAGGGGCTCTGGACGGGTTCCGAGAGGCTGGTAACCCCTCCATCTTCAATAAATTACCACAAAACCACGTAAAAAATATCTAAATAACATTCACACACACAGACACACACATGCACACACTGACATACACACACTGACATATACACACAGACATGCACACACTGACACACACATCCGTTACCCTGTTACTCACCACTACTATTATCCATGGCAGCTGTAGGATCAGCGAAAACTCCTATTATCCAAGCCTCTTCTTCCTATTATCCGAAATAATCTTATTCCTCTTATCCATCATAATTCATTCATATTACCCTAGATTCTTCGTAGATAAATGGAGTCATGGAAAATTCATCCTTTTACCTGCAGCTTATCCATATTATTTTAAATGCTTACTCTTGGTTCTTTCGGTAAAGTCATCGTGACTTTACCGAAAGAACCAAAGAGTATGGATCCTTGCAGTCACGACAACTTCAAATCTAGAATATTTTAAATGCTGTATGGCGTGACAAATAAAGCATAATTCTTACGTCAAAATGAGCCCCAGGTTTTTTTTCTCTGAGAATAATGTTTCTCATGCATAGCCTGTATCGTGCATTCTGTTACATCAGAGGTCATGACGTATTGTCAACTTCAGCTGCGCTTAAAATACTGACCCCTCTTCAAACCCCCACAGCTACTGAAACACGATGCTAAATAACTATTGTAACTCATGCTAAACGTTTAATTAAAATAAATAATATATATTTCAATACCTGTGGATATCCATGGGTTATCTGCAAGCATTGACCACCGTTTCCCAACATGCACTGCACTCTAGAACGTTGATTACCCGTGGTTTTTTCATGGATAAGTGGAATTGCGCTGCAATTTCATCATTTTATTCGCGATATACAAGTTTACCCCCGCGGATAAGTGGAGTAAAACCACGAATAGGATCCGTGATATGGGCCCCCCATATGAAATGGATAAGAGGAGGTATGTAATAATGTTGATTACTATTGTTTTTCAATACTTTTTTTCTGTTTAATAGGGGAATTTATACATATCTTATGGATGACTGTTTTTATTTCTTGGGAATATGGTTGTGTTTTTCTGAATATGTTGGGATGTGTATTCTCATTAAGTAAAAGGGCACTCTCTATAGTAGGAGACAACACAATACTTACCTGCAGAGTTTTGTGGTGACCTTGGTTTATGCACAGCAAAAGGCACATTGAGATATGCAGGCAGAGAATGAAGCGGCTAGCTGGTCTAGCAGAGCGCGATTTTGAGAGGGAGGTCACAGCCCAAGAAACTGCAGGGACGGGAGTGCGGTGTCGTGCCCATTGCACTGCCGATACTTGTGGAGCGGCTCGCTGGAACGGGGGGCTTGAGAATTGTGTTGCTGTTTATCTCATCTCATCCTTCATTCAAGCTTTTTGTCATTGATAGGAAGATCTTGAGAAGACATCGATAACGGTTCATGTATGTTCTCATGACTCTCCTGTGTTATTGCTTGGTGGCACCTGGGTACAGAACTCGAAACATATTCAACATTTGAGCCAATTCAGACAGTATATTTGAAAAATGTTACATATAAATAATATTGCGTTGTTGGTGTGTTTTTTTTTAAAGTCCATATTAGCAGGTACGTACCATGCGCCTTGTATTAGCTTGGTCGCTCTAGGGCAGTGGTTCTCATCGTTTTTGTCCCCGCAGACCCTCAACCCTCAAAACTCTTTCGTGAAAAACCTTGTACACCAATTGTATAGCTTTCACTAGTCTTGATTTGAAGCTTTCATGACTGCAGGAATCAATACTCTCTGGTTCTTTCGGTAAAGTCACATAGATAGAAAAAAAAACACGACGTACGGTCGCAACACAAGCGTCCATCTTCAGGTGAAAAAATTAGCTGCTGTTGTGGCTTTATATAGGCACGGGTGGGGGTAAAACCACATACAACAACAACATCCAAGACCTTCTCAATGATGGCTGCTATACCAAAATTAACAGATACCCTACCAACAGCTTGGCTACTAATACCAACAATCATCCATAATTCGACTTCCCTAATAGAACACACCAAACAGCTCTCTCTAAAACCTTCAGCTGCTAGACCACCCAGATTTTACGGCCTTCCAAAAATCCATAAAGAGGGTACTCCACTCCGTCCTATTGTATCCACCATTAACTCACCCACTTACAGACTGGCACGATATATGTCTGAGAATCTGCTTCCCTGCACGGGCAAAACTGCCTCAGTACTGCCTTATCAACACTTACTTCACCTGGAATTGTACTTTATACAAACAGAATGAAGGTACCCCAATGGGCTCTTCCCTATCACCAGTGGTAGCGAACATTTTCATGAAGAAATTTGAGACAGACGCCATCCAGACATCCACCCGACGTCCTTGTGGAAGAGACACGTTCGTCATCTGGCCACATGGCCGGATAGCACTATACCAATTTCTCAACCACATCAATTCCATACACCCATCTATCAAATTCACCATGGAAGTGGAAAATGATGGTAAGCTACCATTCCTGGATGTTTTCATCGAGAAGAGACCTTATGGTTCGTTGGGACACTGTCTACAGTAAAGCCACCCACACGGATTCCTATCTAAAGCTTGACTCCCACCACCATCCAGCCCAAAATAAATCCCTCATCAAAACACTACACCATAAGGCCCGTTGCATCTCCAACCAGCACCACCGATCCAGTGAGCTTGAACACGTATGCCAGGTTCTCAGGAGGAGTGGATATTCTGACTGCACAATCCGCAAAGCTGCATTCCCAACCATGGGTAGAGAACCATCTGAGGACCCAATCAAAACCATCACCTTACCATACTTAGCAGGGGTTACCAAAAGGATTGTCAAAATCTTGAACAAACACAAGATCCAAGTTCGGTTCAATACAGTACATAAAATCCGTGATTTCATCCCATCGGTGAAGGATGCGATTACGGACATGCAATGACCTGGTGTCTATAAGCTGAGTTGTGTCTGCGGCAGCAGTTACATTGGTGAAATGAAGCGACGTGTCTCAGACCGGGTTCGCGAACACAAAGCGGATTTGAAACACGGCAGAACCAACACCTCGGTGGTGGCGGATCATTGTTTCAACGCTGTGGGCACACATGACATTGTTTTCTCCGAGACCAAGGTGCTCTGTAAACTCTCGGGCCACCATCAGAGATTTGTTCATGAAGCCATCCATATATACAAACACAGATAAAACTTGAATCGAGAAGATGGATTCAGATTAGGCAATCATTGGAAGGATGTAATAAACCGCGCCAAGTTTTAACTGCTATGATTTTCACTCATCCACCCGGTTGTCGTCCGATTACTAATTCGAGCTCCTTTACTTGCTAATTTCTCCAGCCCCACCCTTCCCTGCTGTTGTATCTATGCCCTGTTTTTCAAAAAATAATATTAAGAATAATTTTTTTTAATGTGTTTCTTTTTACATATATATATTTTCTTAAAATTAAATAATGAAAACAGCCTCTACTCCTCACAAGCACACCAGGAATCTGTGAAACGGGGAGGGCCATTAAGTGGCAAGATTTCAGAGCACAGAGAGGTCAGAGACATCCAGATGGACAAAAGGTCGATGGCCTAACCTTCCAAAGACGTCTGGAGATGCACAGATAAGGTGCAGAGCAGAGAAAAACAACTATTGCAACTCGCGTTTTCTTTAACGTTTTCCTTAACGAAAAGTAGAAACTTAACAAAAAGAATTAACCAGCAAACAATAGGGGCTTGTTATTAGATATTCCCTTATTTTACTCGTATTCACCGCATATATATTATTTTGTATTGTATGTTTCTATCTACATGACCTTACCAAAAACTAAAGAATACGAATTCCAGAAAGCTTAAGTGGAAACTTATTTACACTTAACCTCAGGACATTAAAATATAACTCAGAATAAAACACCAATCCCTGGAGACAAACGCATAACCAAACTTGGCAAAGCCCTCAAAATAATGATGTAACGAGGATCATTACGAATATTCATTAAACATAGACCGAATAATATCCACGAGATACTAAGACCGAGGGAACTCATAAGAAATATCAAGAATAAATGTAACACACAGGACCACATACATGTATTGCATAAATCTCCTCGGCCACCTTTGTCTTCCAACGATTTGGCACAAACACATACCAGCCTGAATACGTATTGGGGGTCTGGCCTCGGAATGACCCACTCAGAGGGAGGAGGGGTCAAAGGGTCGCGAGGGGGGGGTCTGTGCTGGCATGGCTGGGACGTCTGTTTTTCGGTTGTTGTTTTCTCTCGCAAGAGACGCGCAGAGGAGAGGGTGTTCACGTTTTGAGTTTTAAGCACAAGCGCACATCACGAATGAGCAGTCTGGTTCGAGTCGTGCTCAGTCTTGCAACTCGGCTTGCGACGCGGCGTTGCGACGGGGCTCAGAAGGGAGCTGGGGCGCGTCGTGCCTCGAAGAGAGATGGAACGAGGAGGGGTCGTTCGAGTCGCAGAAATCTGAGTTCAACCAGGGTCGAGCCTGGGTTCAGCCGTGCTCCGGCTGGCGGAGCGTCGTGAGGGAGCAAACACCGATACCGATGGCAGGTGTCGCTTTTCGCAGAACGAAATGTCGAGGTGTGGTTAAGTGCGAGTGAAGCTGGCAGCTGCACGAACAAAGGAAAGCACGGAGAAGAGAGAGTGACGAGTGACATCAAGCAATCAACCTGTAAAAAGGGCGGAAATCGCCAAGCGTCGACCAAGCGAGCATCGCAAAGGACGAGCAGCAGCGGATGAGCAACAAGAGCCATCGTTCATCGCCAGTGCGCTCCAAGCCGGTGAGCGCGCACAGCCGCGTCGTCCTGAGCCAACACAGCCTGAAGTAAGGGCGGGTGTCCGTGTGAAGTTGGCAGCGATCAAGGAGAGAGCGACGACGATATCATCGCACACCGCCGAAGGCGAGCATCGTGCCGACTCAACAATCATCCAGCAGTGGAGAAGCTTGGAGCTGCCACCAAGAGAGAGAGAGCGCCTTCGAATGCGCCGTGTGTTTGATACACACACACACCGACCAACACAGTGAGAACAGACAAGACGTCCAGCAGCGATGACGGAATCATCGCGCACCACGTCGGCGAGCGTCGTGCCAACGCCGCTCAATCCAGCAGTGGAGAAAGGGAGAGAGCACGGGCTCGCTGCGGCCACGCCCAAGCGAGAGGAACTTCTCTGGCTGCTGGTTGTATCCTCCCCCACCCCACAAGCTAAGGACACCACTCCCGGCTCTAAAAAAAAATAATTAATTTTACAAAGGGGACAACGCACACACAACACACACACGAATAAGACTTAAAAAAATTATCTTTGTGTTTCAAAAAGAGTTGCCATTTCAAGGTAGTGCGTTCAATATCAACTGATCGTACAAAGCAGTTGCTGCCGTTGAGTTACATGAATAAGAAATGTTTTAGTTATTTATTTTCGTTAATTACATAACCTTGCCGATGAATCTATTGACGTATACTTTCGCCTTTGCATCTTAGAGGTCATATGTTTGTTTATAATTAAAATTGCTTAACACCAAGTGTTCGAGTGCTTCTTTTTTCTCAGTCCATGCAAAACTGTCTTATTCATAAGAACTGTTATCTGCGATGAGATATGAATTTGGAGACCTAACATAACATAAAAACACTAAGATAATCAGTAAATGTTTAATCAATGATAATCGTTTTATCCCGATTGATACAACTCTGGATAACGAAGCTAAGCCTGATTATCATAACTGCATACATTAACATAATCGCAAGTATCCCCATAAATTACTACGATTATCTCCGTGATTATCATAATTTATGCACATAAATACATACATTAACATAATTCATGCGATTTACGCATTTTCCCATTTTTTTAATTAAAATTCATAATCCGGCATATACAACATTGCACACCACAAACCCTTCCCCCCTCTCCCCTCGTGAACTCCCAGAGCCACGACTGGACAAAACTCCCGCCCCCCCCCTTCCCCGTGCCTATATAAAGCCACAACAGCAGATTATTCTCTCACCTGAAGACGGACGCTTGTGTTGCGAACGAAACGTCGTGTTTTCTTTTATTATTTTTTCTATCTACGTGACTTTACCGTAAGAACCAGAGAGTATAGCTTTCACTACTCTAAAATAATTGTGAAATGTTAATTAAAAAAACATAATTAGCTTTTTATTGATCAATATAAATAAAGTTTAACATCTGGCAGTATAATTTATAAGTACAGTACAAAATAGAGGGTTTTGTGAAAGAGATCGCCGTGTCTGTGACAGTTCCGTGGACCGCCCACGGCCTTGTGGTCCACGGCTGGGAACCACAGCTCTCGGGAATGTAATTCAAACCGGATCAGTGCCTTGTGTTAACCTTGTATTCTGATAACCTCATCAAAATGTGCTCGGAATGATACAAGCACATCCATATATTGAATAATTCAGTGTATGAGTATATGGATATATAAAATCCTGTTTGTGACGCCAAGTGTTGTGAAAGTGACATGGCCTCATGTCTCAGGTCGACTCGGCTATTTCAGGGTTGCATGACCAGAGCGTTCATTATATCAGTGTTTACCTCACTTTCTTTCCTACCTCAATGCAGATTTCCCTGTTTTGCGTGCGGTGTAACAGGTTTCTACGTTTATTTTGTTTAGCCAGTTAAGAACTCAAAATACAAGGATAGTGGCATTTGCAAGAGTTACCAGGGGCATTCGTCTGCCATTAGAGGGTGATGATTGTTATGTTTAATCCAAATAGAGTAATTTACATGGTAATTTTCGAGTTTGGAAAATCTGAACCCTTACGCCAGCACAGAGTGGTCTGCTCTTGCCAAGTAAAATCCAAGGATCTCTAGCATCCACTGTAAAGCAGATGGTGCTACTTATGGTTAATACATCCAAGGTATTATCCAGGAAGGCCACTGGGCTCGAACCGCAAACGTCTGCAACAAGTGCCAAACACTGCAGGGCCATGGCACCGCCCATGGGAAAAGATGGACCAAATGAAGAAACCCTTCATTAAAGGTTCACGTCTATGCTTCTGGACTTCAATCAGTCAATTGCCTTGTTCACTTCTAGACTGTGTCTTAATACATTCACTCTCATTGGACAGACAGTGGCCAATCCGTGTACAATTTGATTTCACAATTTTGAGGATTCTACACATTATATAAATGTGGCTAATGCTCTACAACACTCAAGAAGTACACAAAAACCATTAGACTGTAAAATCCTGTTCTTTTTCATGGAATTGTGAGAAATTAGGAACGCGAGTTAAAACAGTGGCACGTGACCATTGCATTCCCTCTATGAAGACACAAAAGTGTCCAATTGATCTGAAACAAGCGCAGTGGACTAAACGCACCGGTGGGTGATGGTGCAGCGTGCCTGCATTCCACCACGGCCAGGCAGGGCCCACATGCAAACGCACGCAGCTCTGGCAGCCTCGTTTACTTCCAGTCGTGTTTACAATTGAAAATACATATGTCATTGAGTTCACAATTCACTTAATGGTATATATATGCATACAATATACGCATTCATTAAACGTATTGGCTATCATGACATCATTCGAGCTATGAACACTCGACTGCTGGATGAAAGTTTCTCCAAACTACCTTCACCTCAGTTCTGCAATGCGACAATCCGTCCCGCCACTGCACCCAAGCTGAGTTCCTCGCCCCGCCTGTGTGCTGGACAACCTCTCGGCCGTGTTCCCTCCTTGGCTGCCACTTCCATAATCGCCTCAGCCACCAGTCCCGTCCGTTTCCTGCACAAGCCCATTTTTAATAACCATCAATATGGTGTCTGAAACTCGTGTTCTTTTAATCTACGTGTACCTCAGTATCTCGCTGCTAGTCTACGCATGCACCTCTCCATGCTTGCATGTTCAGATGTTTATTATGTTTTGTTAGTTTCATTGTGTATGTTCCATACCATAGCAACAGGCTCCAGCCCAAATTGGCAGTCAACTGGAGTTGACTGTGAATGTTGATGCGGGTTGTGGATGGGGGGTTGCAACCCCACATTCACAACCACCGTCAATTCACAACCACCACCAATTACCCACTAACGTTACAAAAACAAAACCCTACTCACATTGCAACCACCACCCCAAATCCACAACCGCCACCCTTAATTTACGTTGCTTACCAGTTGGCGAGTGTCTCTCAGGGTGTATGTGGAGCAGGAGTGTAGTGGTTGGTGTACTGTGATACGAACCCCAGTTTGATTCCCACTCACGACCAATACAATCCGAGAATACTGTACATATAAAAACTACATTTTAACATTGTACATTTAAACACTGTACATTTAAACACTGTAAATGTAAACACTGTAAATGCCGCACCACCCTTCACAATCCACTGCTGGATGAAGGCCTCCCCCGCGCCGTGTCGCCCATGGGGGCTGCTTCACTCGGCGTGCTTCACCGCGCCGGTCAACGCCGCCTGGTGAAGTTGTCGAGGGCCTGGGGCCAGGCGAGACGTCACTCGCCACTGACGTGAGCCGTGGCCGGGATCGAACTCGAGCTGGCGGGTTCGTAGCGCAGTGCAGGGGCCACCGTGCCACTGCTCCCTCCCCACTGCCATGCTCGTCGGTAAACCCTCGTCGCCAGATGACAACGCAGGAAACACGTGGACTCCACCTGTCCCGTCTGTGTGGGATAGAGTGTGACCCCCTCGCACGAGTGGGTGTTCTCTGGGTGCTCTGGTTCCCTCTCACGTGTGAGCACTCAATCAGTGGCTGAAAGCGTCTTAATATAGAGGGAACTGCAGAGCGGCAGTTAAAACGATTGTGCGAGTTTATTCAATGACGCCACAGTTAGTCGGTCGTGTGATGTGGGGTAAACTGCGGATACCCCCATCCCTTACAAGCATTGAAGCGTAGCTCGAATATACCCCTAGAGGGGCTCTCTAGAGCTCCCTCTAGTGAAGACCCTTCCACCAGCACTTCCGTGTGCGAGCACTTGCAGCGCTGCACCTTTACCTCTTATCATTTGGACAAGAATGGCAGTGAAAGTCTCTACCTTCAAAAACACATCGCCACTTAAATTTTCTAGTTGGTTTGGCAAGAATGCTGCCAACTGCATCGCCCCCGCACCGAGACGAGTGTCCCCCCCCTGCACGTGCGTCTCGCGGCTCGCAGCCCTCGCGAGGCGCCTGCGCGTGAAGGCGACGCGCCAGGCGCCTGCGCCACGTGCGGGCGAGTGGAGGTCGACTGCAGGCAGAGGGCGAAGCCGCCTTGTCCGGTGGGGGGGGGACACGAGCGGAGATCGTGCACGGGGAAATGTGAGCAGAGGGGTTCAGTGCAGTTACTAGGCCGTAAGGTGAAGACGTTTTACGTTTAATCCCGTTCCCATATATGGGGCACTAAATTCTTTTCATTCTAATAAAAAGATCTATTGCTTTTGGCTGTGAAAATAAAAGTTCTCCATGTCTAATCCTGCAGTTTATTTTTTATTACTGTTTAAAGTCGGCAATATTTCTTTCCTCGCGTAATCATATTTTGATCATCAGTGATGAGGCTTTGCGTCACGTGCTTCCCGCTAGACCAATAAGGTGGCCGCTTTTTTGGGACGAGAGGTAAACATTAGTCCAAGATGTCTGCACCCTTGTTATCAATATCGAGTAGTGAAGAGGAGGAAATTATGGCCAGATCTCTTTCAAAAGTCCGTAAAAAGTATTTTAAACAATGCTACATGCATCTCACATCCATAAAGAAAGAAGAAACAAAGGATTTTACACGCACACGGTGGGATACATTCAGAAACTGCGTCAAACGGTGGCTTTTTTTGCAAGGTGAGAATCGGAGAATAGCAGAAACATACAAACATTGTCTAGAAATCGAGTTTGACAATGTTCCCGAAGACGCTGGGTTTCACTCCACTTGCTACAGGCGTTTCATTGACAAAAAGCGCTTGGATGCAGCCGAGAAACGGGCCACACAGCGTCCTGAAGCTCAAGATCAAGGCCAGTCTGTGCCATTGGGTAGTAACGTTAGTATCGCTGCAGTTGATTGTCCCGCAAAAAAACTTAGGTCCAGGACCGGCCTGCCAGTAGCTTGTGCTGGTCCTGTGCTTTCTGCCTTGTGCATAATTTGTAAGAAAACGGACAAGTACATTACTGTGGGAGGCAAACGCCAGAAGGACCATCTTTCACAGGCAGAACCGTTGTCAGCACGTAGGTAAAAACAAAACACACACAAACACACGTTTGAACTTTTATTCCCTTATGCTGGGTACCATGGCTAACTTTCAATTACAATTACATAATTTATGTAATGTTTATTTTACAGTCAGAGACAGATTTGCATTGTTTTGCATACAGCTACAGCCAGAACACTCAATATTGTTTAACTCTTAATACAGTTTTTTATTAGTTTAATTAGTTTTTATTTATTTATTTACAGGCAATTTGCTGAAAGCTGCTGAGATGAAGGAAGACACTAGCATTCTTGTGCATATTCGAGACAAAGACTGTGTGTCTCAGGAGGTGGGATACCACAAGTCCTGTTATAGACAGTACACCAGGTTCTTTACAATGTCTAGTGCATCAGTTACTGTGACCTCAGAAGAACAGTGAGTTAGCAATATTTTATATTAATAAATATTAATTAATAATTCCCTCACATTTTCACATTTCAAAAGTAGGAGGTTGGCCCGTGATTTCCCCCAGCTGGTGTTTCACTCCCTCAAGAAGCGCAACATAAGTGAGATGGTTTTCGTTGAGACATTGTCTGCAGATAAGCTGATAGACAGGCTACCTCATCCATCAGGTACAGAAACAACAGAGTCAACTGAGGTAACTAGCGAAAGTGACTGAAAACAGGGCTAGTGCAAAAGCTGGTCCACAAAGACCAAGTTCAATGGCCTCCATCAATACTGCAGAGGACACGAGGACACTTTACAGTACGGCATTAATATTAAAGATGCTTCTGTGTGACTATCCCGGTATGAAATGCCCGTGGCCACCCACATCAGATGACCTAAATGTGAGCGAGGCAAAATCTGTTGTTCCAATTGAACTGTACAATCTGATTTCCTGGATTATTGGTGCAACTGAGGAACCAACACTGGCCCATTATGTTGATATTCCAGATGATTTGAACCTAAAAGTGATATGTATCTGTCAAGACATTGTGTATCTTGCATCTAAGGGTCGGAGGCAGACCCCTAAATCATTGTGTCTTGGTCTAACGGTTCGCCATTTAACAGGTTCATCACAAATTGTGTCACTTCTAAATAGACTAGGACATTGTGCAGCATGGGACACAGTTGTCAGTCTAGACACTAGCCTTGCCCAACTTCAACTAGTAGAGGGCAGAGACAAAATACCAAAAGGGATTCTCAAAGAAGGTTCCTACAGTACTTGTGTGGGACAATATTGACTTTGGGGAGGAGACACTGTCAGGTCGTGGAACTACCCACCACACAAATGGGATTATGCTGCAAAGTTCTGTAGTTGAACCTGTGTCAACAACAAACAGACAACCACTACACAAGGGAAAAACCTCATTGAAAGTACCCCCTAGCATCCCTGTCGAACAGTACCATCAGTCTAATAGACAAGGACCACAGAACTTGTTTCATCAGGAAAGTGTTCCATTACATGTGGACACATACAAATTGAACACGGTGTCTGCTGTACAAACTGAACTGGCATATGTTTTTGTAAAGTCCATAGATGCTGAAAGATGCACAATATCAAGCTGGACAGGTTTACATACATTAATTCAAGGTGATGGCACTCTGCAAAAGTCAGCATTGTATTATCTTCCAGTCATTGAGGCTTCACCGACAGAGATGTCAACAGTAAACACAATTCTGAAGCGAAGTGTCCAAATTTATAATCAGCGAGAACTGGACCATATAGTGTTAGTTTTTGACAAAGCTATATATGCCAAAGCTCAGCAAATCCGCTGGAAAGATGATGACTTTACTCAGCGTAAAGCGATTAGACTAGGTGAATTTCACACATGCATGTCCTACCAAGGCATTCTAGGAAAAAGGTTTGGAGATGCAGGACTGCAAGACATAGTCATTGAGTCCAAAGTTGTTGCCCCAGGATCCATCAATGGAGTGATCAGTGGTCATCATTACAACCGCAGCATGAGGGCACACAAACTTCTGTATGAGAGTCTGCAACGCATGAGACTTCTCACCTTCTTAGATTCTCTGCCACAAGAGGAGAGATATGAGTGTCTGGATGTCATCAATGAGATCAAATGTGCATTCCCGGACAGAAAAATGGTTGTTTTGTGTGCAAATGAGATATTTGACAAAATGTGTTCGAAATATGAAGACTTTGTTAAAAGAAGAAGTGCAGAAAACCCAACGTTTGCCTTCTGGAGTTCATACATCGACATGGTACAGATACTCCTTCTATTTGTGAAAGCAACACGAGAATCGGATTGGCAGCTTCACCTGTCAACAGTGCGCTTGATGATGGCATGGTTTTTTGCGTACGATTGTGTAAATTATGCTAGGTATTTATCTTCTTACTGGCTGGACATGATCAATTTGCCCCTCACACATCCTTCTTGCCACAGTGAGCTCAGTGTTAAAGGCCAGTGGACTGTCCAACGTCAAAGTGTCCATGGATTTGCCTCGATTGCTTGTGACCAGGCCATTGAGCAAACATGCAACAGAGATTCCAAGACAAAGGGTGGTTGGACATGGTTAACACAGAATCGGGCTGCAGTATATCGCTGGATATTGTCGCAACATGAAAGGGCTGCCATAGCAAGACAATGTGAGGCAATGGCAGGTAAATCTCCCGATATAAGGAAACGAAAAGACCTTGACAGCACACGAATTCATGCTGATGAAAGGGCTGTGACCAGAATAAGCTTGTACATAGCACATGGAGACCTGTGTCACTGCGTGACTGTAATGGAGGGTTTACATACTCTCTCTGCTGTTGAAGATCTGACATGTGATCATGAGGAATGTGACACCAGGGTGTTTTTATATGCACAACATGCTGCACAGGAACATCAAACTGTAGTCATCAAGAGCCCTGATACTGATGTGGCAGTGATTGCTTTAAGTCTGCAGCCAGATTTA
The DNA here is from genome assembly GCA_014621495.2 of Entosphenus tridentatus. NCBI lineage: Eukaryota > Metazoa > Chordata > Hyperoartia > Petromyzontiformes > Petromyzontidae > Entosphenus > Entosphenus tridentatus. The sequence continues at coordinate 3,504,564 of CM025608.2, read as the reverse complement.
CCATGTAGGTTGTATTTTTTCACGGGGGTTGGCAACAAAACAAGGCTCATTGACTTAGCTAAGGTGTTGTCAGCTCTTGGCACAAGTGTCTGTTTGGCACTTATTGGGATCCATACCTTCTCAGGTTGTGACTCTACAAGTGCCTTTTATGGCAAAGGCAAAAGAAAGGCATTTTCTGTTGCTTGTGAGAAAGAGGAATATCTGACTGCTTTTACAAATCTTGGAAGCAGTTTTAACCTAGACCAGTCTACCTTTGAGCTACTTTGCACATATGTGTGCCACCTGTATGGCCAGTCATCTGCCGAAAATGTGAACGATGCAAGATACAAAGCATTCTGTATGGCATCGTCAGCTTTTCCAGAACTATCCATGCCCCTTACAAGTGACGCCCTGTACCAACCCTGCAAAAGGGAAAACTACCAAGCAGCCATAATGAGACATTCTCTGAAAAGGTATAATGTGTGCCCCTTCACCCGTTGGCAATGGATGGCACCTCGAGGATGGTGAGTTAACAGTGACCTGGATGACTAGAAATCCTGCCCCTAAAAGTGTGTTGCAGGCAGTCCACTGCAGTTGCAAGCATAGCAAATGTGAGACTGGAAGATGTTCCTGTATGTCTGCAAGACTGTCTTGTACTGATTTATGTCGGTGTCAAAATTGTGCAAATGTTTCACAGGAAACAGAAGAAAGACCTACATGGGATTATGGCTCTGATAGTGATAGGGATGATACCGATGAGTAAATATGCGCTGTGTTATAATTTAAGGTGATTTTGAGCTGTAAAGAATCTGTGGTAGAATTGTAATTTTTTTTGGCAGCATTCCAAAACAAGGGGACAGTGTAGCATTTCGAGTCATTTCAGCCAACTTGGGCCAAAGTGTGCTTATATTTGTATCTTTCTGTGATTACACAGTACCTAATGAAAATTTTGATGTACAAAACATCACAGTTTTGCTAAATAAAAAATGTTTATGTTAAATTTTGCTTAGTGCCAATCCGTGAAGTTGAAGCATATTTTCTACAAATGTGCCATATTTCATGGTCTACATTCACACTTGAGTATATAATGCACCAAAACATGTCTCAAGTGTTTAGGTATATGTATAAGTGTCAGTTTGAGAGATATTTGGTGTTGCTAAAATGTATATAAATAAAGTTACAAACAAAACCAGCAGCATAAGATTTTCGTTTTTTCCAATTCACAATTATATACATTTATGGATTTTGAAAAAAAACTGCAGAGTATTTTGCGGAGAACTTTTTACATAAAGTCGAAAATGGTTTTGTCTATGAAAAAATGATTTTCGTTCCCAGGTGTGGGAACGAAAATCATTTTCTAGACACTTTTTCCTAGTTCACCTTACGGCCTATTTGGCCACATGGCCTGCCAGCTTTGAACCAATTTCTCAACCACATCAATTCCATACACCCATCCGTCAAATTCACCATGGAAGTGGAGGATGGTAAGCTACCATTCCTGGATTTTTGTTTGAGAAGAGACCTGACGGCTCGTTGGGACACTGTCTACAGGAAAGCCACCCACACAGATTCCTATCTGAAACCTGATTCCCACCACCATCCGGCACAGAAGAATTTCCTCATCAAAAACCTACACCATAGTGCCCACTGCATTTCCGACCAACACCACCTAGCCAGTGAACTGGAACACGTACAACAGGCACTCAAGATGAATGGGTACTCGGACCACATTATTCACAAAGCTGTTTCTCCAACCATGGAGAAACAACCCCCTGAGAAGCCGAGCAAAACCATCATGTTACCATACATATCAGGTGTTATCAAAAAGATTTCCAAAATCTTAAACAAACACAAGATCCAGGTCCAATTCAATACAGTACACAAAATCTGGGATCTAATCCCATCAGTGAAGGATGTCATTCCTGAAATGAAATATCCTGGATTGTACTAAGTGAGTTGTACCTGCAGTAGCAGTTACATTGGGGAAACGAAACGACATGTCTCGGACCGTGTTTGCGAACACAAGGCAGATCTGAAACACGACAGAACCAATACCTCTGCTGTGGCTGACCATTGTTATAACGCTGTGGGCTCGCATGATATTGTTTTTTTCCGAGACCAAGCTACTCTGCAAACGTTCTGGCTACTATCAAAGGTTTGTTCATGAAGCCATCCAGATATATAAACATAGACATAACTTCAACCGAGAAGATGGATACAAATTGACCAATCATTGGAAGGATGTTATTAACCAGGTAAAATCTTAACTGCTTTATGGTTGTGTCTATCATATCTGCCGGGTACTAGTCTATTTTATTACACGCTTTTATTTAACTCACTCTGTTGTCATATCCTCAAATCTTGCAACTAAATTTTAACCCACTTTCTAATGTGGTATCGACTGCAAACTTCGTATACTTATGTCGTACTGATGACAATACTATATTCTATCATAAAAAATTAAATAAAAAAATGTAAGCAATCTTTTTACACGCTTTCTATTAACTCTGTTGTTGTCCTATCCTCACTTCCCAATGTGCTATCGACTGCAAACTTGGTATACTTATGTCATACTGATAACAATACTATATTTTATCATAAAAATTTAAACAAATATTTTTAAACCATCTTTTTATATGTTATGTTTCGGCTTGGGTCTAATTGTCCACGCTCAACTGACGTTGGCTGTAAATCACCACGGCCCCTTACGCTATGGCAAGCTTCGGGGCCACTTCCTGGAGTCGTGGAGTTCTGCCATTACGAGTACGGTACATTTAATTAAAGCGTGTTTTTAAAAAAGTATTTTAAAATATTACTTATTTCCGAATTATTCCCCCCCGCATCCCCAGCTTTCTCGGCCTCCCACTTCCAGCCCCGCCCACTCCCCCCCCAGCCTTCCGTCCCCTCTCCGAGTGCTCACGCAGCGCTCCCCTCCCCCTACCCCACCCCCTCTCTCCCCCCTTGCCCCTCCCCCTTTTTACCTATATAACCTCTTGCCACGGCAGCTCTCTCTCCCACTTTGGAAAAAAAGCATTCTTGCTGTGGTTTTCCCGCCTGATGATGATTGCTTGTGTTGCAATCGAAACGTCGTGATTTCTTTTATTTAAATGTATTTCTAACTACGTGACTTTACCAAAAGAACATTAACTTGGTGAAAGCGAGCTCTCTTTCCCAGCGTTGAGCCTCATGTTGTTGTGAGTGGCTGTGCTGTTGGACGCACGAGTCATATTTGACAAGGGGATGGTGAACAAGGAGTGTTCACCAAACCGTTGTTAACGACTCCCTTACGACATGACAGCTCTGCGTCGTCTGCTGTGTCTCAGTGCTATGCCGTCTATGTGGCAGCTGTGTCCATCACGGCGGGATGTGCCGTGTCACAGTGGGATGTTCTGTGTCTCGTTGCTATTCCGTCTCTGTGGGAAATGTGTGTGTTATAGTCAGTTGAGCAGCATTATCTCTTCATCAGTTGCGTAATGCTGCGTGGAAGCTACTTGGCATGTCTCTCCACATGAAGCTTCGGATCTTATTAGCCAGTTATGGCCACATCTACGCCTGTTTGAGACTTTCAAGTTGGCCTGCCTACAATGCATCTCGGGTTTAACCAGGATGGACTGTGTGAGGAGCTCACGGATTCTTGAAAGATCTGGACACAGTCTTATCAGTGAGCTCTTCCGGCATACAAGGCTGCATTGGCTGGGTCACATAGTCCACATGCCCAGCCATCGCATGCCCAAATAGCTTTTGTTTGGCCGGATAGAGGGGCTAAACAAACATGGCAAGGGCAACGGAAGAAAGTGATGGGGTGATGTGGTACATGATGTGGAGCTGATTGTAATTGCAGAATAGTGGTACCAACAGTGTCAAGATTGGTCTCTGTGGATGAGGCTTGTGAAGTACGCTTTTGAGCAGTTGGAGGCAGTCGCTCTTAAGCAATGGGGCAGAGGAACGATGCTCAGAACAATGAGCGGAACGCCGGGCAGATAAAATTCTGCAAGTTGGAAAAGTAGGGGAACAGGTGGTTTATCTGCCATCTCAGTCAGACAACCCATGGCACCTGGGTCTGTCCCATGACCTCCTGCCACTGAGCTTTGCACATTTCACGTGGACCAAAGTGCACCTAGCATGGCACAAGCACTGTGGTGATGTCACTGCCAGTAAGTGACGAATGGCGGCGGTTGTTGTTGGTCTGTCTCAGTGATGTGCTGTCTCTGTGGAAGCTGTGATTGTCACAGCGGGATGTGCTGTGTCTCAGTGCTATGCTGTATGTGGAAGCTGTGGGTGTCACAGTGGGATGTGCTGTGTTTCAGTGCTATGCTGTCTCTGTGAAAGCTGTGAGTGTCACAGTGGGATGTGCTGTGTCTAAGTGCTATGCTGTCTCTGTGAAAGCTGTGAGTGTCACAGTGGGATGTGCTGTGTCTAAGTGCAATGTTGTATGTGGAAGCTGTGAGTGTCACAGTGGGATGTGCTGTGTTTCAGTGCTATGCTGTCTCTGTGAAAGCTGTGGGTGTCACAGTGGGATGTGCTGTGTTTCAGTGCTATGCTGTCTCTGTGAAAGCTGTGGGTGTCACAGTGGAATGTGCTGTGTCTCAGTGATACACTATCTCTGTGGGAGCTGTGAGTGTCACAGTGGAATGTGCTGTGTTTCAGTGCTATGCTGTATGTGGAAGCTGTGAGTGTCACAGTGGGATGTACTGTGTCTCAGTGCTATGTTGTCTCTGTGGCAGCTGATGATGAACGTAATTAATTCGCACCTCACCGCTGTGCAGGCTTCTGTGTTTACCTCTCGTGAGATGTACACAATACACATTAACCTGACCTGCATTAGAGCGGACAGGACAGGTTACTGACGACGGACTTTGGTGGAATGTTAGGAATGGAGTTGAGTAAAATGTATTGTCACCTGTGTTGCGTCAGAACTGGTCCCGTCGCATTTACCAACACTCACAATTCCTATCGCTCCCTTCAGTCTCTTGCAGCAAGAAGTGCTGCACCGCGTTCACCACAAGGAGGGTAAAGGTTACAGATGTGAGCCCCTTTCTCTACGGCAGGTGTTTTTGTTTGCTCTTGAGCGAGCGTCGCGGTGTCGCGTTGCGCTCGCCTGGCCCACGCACTAAACACTCCGAATGTGTGGGAAGCCCAGCCGGGTTGAGCCTGGTTCGTGATTGGATGGGCCACCACCACCGCATACACCCGGGTGCTGTAGGTTGCTGCGGGGCTGCGTTTTCAGAAGAGGGCAGTGGATTAAAATCCCCACGTTCCAACATCTTTGCTCCCTGCCTTAACCAACCCGCACTGACCAGTGTGGTGAAGTATGGTTAAATATCCCACACAATTAATATTTATTCTGAATACATCATTTTTTCCAGCAGTGGATTGACTAAAAGGGCTGTACTTGTCTGTCAACTAACGTGCAAGCAACGTTGGTAACGGTGGCAGAGGACTGCCTCGAGAACCTGCCAGCTAAGCTTGCAACATTCACGTACGCAGTAAATACGTATTTATTCATAATTGAAGCACAAGAAAGCACAAACAGAATAAATACGTTAAATACAATTCCAAAGTTAAGGGAAACTGATACCATGATAATTGTCACATGGTGAAATGTAGCCTCGCATCGTAGTGTATGTGAAACGTGATAACACAGTAACGCGAGTACAATACACACCCCCACACCTCTACACCATGAAGGAGGCTCAACCAGGGTTGTCTCACCGATGTCCCACAGCCAAATTCACCCAAACTCATCTCAAGCTGCCGGCTGACTTGGAGCCACCGCTGTCGTTCTGCCCGGCCTCAGCACCCGCGGGATGCACGTGGGGTATGCAGCCTTCAGCTGCACGGTCACCGCCGAGGCGATTGGCAAGCAGGCGGCAAGCTACGCCGGTTCTGGAGAGGTAGCACATGCCCCTGTACCCACGGTGAAGTACCAACACACACTGGGCACTGGTGACACGTCACGGAATGACAAAGTAATTCAAGACGCGCACGGTCGCTAGGCATGAGAATGGCCCTGCTGGGCACAAATAAAACGTGACACCCGGCCTCATGGCTTTTATTGAAACAGTGACACCGCAGAGAAGTGGTGCGCATCTTGCGAGTGACAGCGCACCTCTGATTATCGCGATTGGCTATGTACGGTGCGACAGAATATCAACGTACATAGAAGATGAAGCTCCGTGTGCGACTCGGTGCGGTATAAACTAGTCCAGTGTGCATGTAGCATGTCGCTCGCTCGCCATTGCCGTGAGCAGCACGCGTTGCCTAAATCACCCGGATCGTGCCTATGCCGCCAGACCTCGGGAGCTGAGCTGGGTTGAGTACTGGGAGGGGTGGCCACCAGGGATTCCGAGGTGTGGTTGGTGTGGGGCTTTGAGGCCAGGAGACGGCAGTGCTGAGCGCCACTCCACTATCAGGCCATGCGTGGGGTGTTTCCGGGTGATCTGGATGCCTCCTGCATGAAGCCAAACACTCGTGGATGGTATTGGCCAAGCAGCCCAATAAAGGACCCTTTGTAACAGAGTATCAAAGCCTTCCTTCTGGAGAAATGATCATCGTTGCAGTTTTCAAATATCCACGTTAAATCAGGCGGTTGAGGGAAAACTGAAACATTCAGGCAGATTTGTTGCATTTTCTGGCAGCCTAAGACTACTGCCTGGATTTTCAGCAACTCTCTCTGAGTGTTCATGCAGTCGATATGAGAGTTCATGCATTCTCTGTGAATGTTCAGATAGTGCATGTGAATATTCAGGCATTTTACCTTAACTTTGCTTTGTCTATAAGCTGCCCGTAACATTTCCGGTTATGTGCCTTTTTATGAGTGTCATGTAAATAATGATGTAGTGTAGATATAGTTATGCCATTTTAGCATGTTCTCTTCCTAACAAACTAGACCAGAGCTGCCCAAACCTTGGCCCCAACACAAACGAAATCTGGCCGGCCAACTCACTGACTGTGGCCACCCAAGCCAAAGAGAAGCAAGCGACCTGCGTCACAAGAAGAGCCCCTGGAGGCACTGAGGCCGCCGTGTGGGGCAGCTCGAGGGCCCCGCAGGGACGAGGCACGTGGGGTGGAGCTCAGTGGGGCTGCAGCCTCGCGCCTCGCCTCTCCAGCTTGTCCCCAGTCTCCTCTCTACCCCTCTCCAATTGCTCTCTCATCTGCATTGTCACCACAGGGCAATGAAACCAAATTAATTGTTGTACTGTACTGTGGTGCATGCTCTATGATCCCTGCTTGCAATCTACAAATGGCTGTACATGATCTCTTGTCTACCTCCTGGACACAGCTCCATCCTCTCTCATAACTCTATTCTGTAAGCATTTATTCTCTCATATCTCTTGTGAATACATCTCCTACCTCTCTATTACATCTCTTTTTATGATTTCTGAATACGTCGTCTGCCTCTCATACATCTGCTGTGAATGCACATATTTTATCATTTCTGTTTTGAATACATCCGTGAATCTCATATCTCTCGATGTACCCTTGTTTGCATCTGAACTGTAGCTATCTTCTGAATATTATATATTTCCTATAACCCCTTTTATATATTCAGAATATAACTTTTATACTATTTATGTAAAGATACCAAGTGAAAATAGGCTGATTTATACCATTACCAATAAGACTGCACCACAATGCATCATCAGTTTGTATGCGTGACTGCTGATGGAGTTGACCAGGGCCCCAACTTGTAGAAGCAGTGGTTTGGCCAATAAATTTTGGTTTGTAAAACCCATCGACCGAGGGGCTGCAATATAAGTTACATTTTCTATATGGAGAGATGGAACAGAGGTCTATGTCTTACCACGTTGCTGCTCAGTGACCTACACGGGGGTCAAACGATCACGGAGATGAAACGAAGGTTCTGACGTTAATGCCAAGTGGCCTTCAGTACATTGTGTGTATAATACATGATGTGTATAATACATTGTGTGTATAACACACAATGTATTATAATTAATCTGTAGTATTGTCATGACATCACGATCACTCGGATAACTCTTCTTCATATATCCTTGCTCTCATATCCCACCTCCTCTCTCTCTGTATTTGTTTGTTGCATTGCTGTGCCCCACAGCTCTCTGCTCATTCGTCAACGCGGCCCTTGATACAACGTCGGGACACCCCTGGGCTCGACGGCAGGGATGGACTTCTGCCTCGGTGGCTCTGGTCGCGCATTCACCAACTTGGGGCGTTTACCTTCTTCTGCGTTGTGGTGACAATGCCACGAGAAGGGACGATGGCCGTGCTCGAGACTAAGGACAGCCAAGAGGGGGATCGCACCCGAGATGACATCCAGAGCGGAGATGGAGCGATGAAATCAGCTCGCCTGCAGGCGCTGGATGGATTATTACAGTGCAGGACTGTGACAGAGAGAGATGGCTTGGGGAGGCCTTCATCCAGCGGTGGATTGATGAGCTGTGGCGGCTTTTAGTCAGCAGCACTACCGGCTGTCCAGCTCACGTGATATGTCTTCTCCTAGGTAGTGTCTTTCATTTGTTAGGCACCGTACGTGGTTCAAGCGTGCACACGGACCACAGCTTCGAGAGACAGGCTTCGTGGCAACACTGGGAGCGACATCGGCACGCGATTGATTCAGAGAAACGTTACAACGGCAGCTGCACTACACCACAGATCGCTGTGGCCTTCAGTGTGATCATTATCGTGCGTGTGTTTGAGTGACTGTGGGCGTCTGGGTTACACTTCCTGGCCTGAGTTGACCTGCAAGGACTTTGCACCTCAGTACACACAACCCTTCACCGTGGCAGCCACGGTGGCACACGGGCAGCCACGTGTCACTGACGAGAACAGCGCCGCGGTCAGCCACAGAGGCTGCTTCCCAGTGCACGCCACTCTGTCTACGTCTCTACTACTCAGCTGACTTTGTCTGCAGTACGGTTGGCTACGTACGGTGCGAATGATTAGCACGGGTAGCTATGTACGGTGTTATAGAGGTTCAACATACATACATGCAGTAAGGTATGTGGGTGTTGTAACCAGCAGGAGATTATGGCAATTGTAATTGTTAAAGTCTTGTTCCATGGCCATATTCTACAAACAAGCAACTTGCATAGTGGCAGTGCACAGACAACCCAATCTGTGCACCGGCTCTCTCAGCCTGGCCCGGCCGACTGCCCTGCCCGCCTCCCTGGTGAGGCTGCCTGCCGGGCTGCCTACTTAGAGGGCTCGCAGGGCAGCAGGGGCTCAGAGGACAGAAAGGGCAGCAGGGGCTCAGAGGGTAGATCTGAGGGCGCTCGATCTGGGATGCGCAATGAATGGGGAAGCACGGCCCACCCACACTCAGCAAGCAGCTGTGGCAAATTAGGAATGGACCACTCTTTTAATTATTTCCTCGTGCAGCTAGTGATTAAAGGGTGGTTTTGTAAAAGTCCTTATGTGCTGTGCAGTACATCAATGCACATGTGTACACCAGCATGCGATAACTGAGTTGGGCCTGTGGGTGGCTGGCAGGGTTATTGATGAACCAGACTTGTACACCAGTCACGTGGTTAATGACGACTCGGTTGAGGATTGTTGCGTGTGACACACGTGCTGTTGCATTTTACAGATTTACCACAATAAATGTGTTTGCCCTCGATTTGGAGCACCTGCCCACGTCCTTCATTTAGAGTGTGCAACACAGCCCCTCATGACGAAGGGCTCCACCATCCCACTGCTGTTCATGGTAAACCAACAATTGGTACTCAACAGATGTGAAGCAGTTCACAGAGAGCAATTGAGGCATTATAGGAGGTGACAGTGTTGGGGCACGCCTCGTGGTGGAGAGGCCGGCTACCCAGCAGCAGCAGCACAGCGAGTGAGTGCATCGCCTGCAGAGCGTGGCTGCACTCACCCGCCTGCCTTGGTGGTGCAAGGTCGCCGCGCTCGGCACCAGGGGCCCGTGGCGCTCGTTGGCTCGGCTCATCACGTCGCTCAGCCGGTCGCACTCGTTCACCTCGACCGTGTAGACGCCACCGCAGGGCAGCAGCAGGAACACGCAGCCAGGCCTGTGACATACAGAGAGACGCGTGAGCAGCGTCCCACCGTGACGCACACAGAGATGGGAGCAGCGTCCCACTGTGACACACAGAGACATGAGCAGCGTCTCACCGGCACTCCCTTCCCCCACTTACTTTACCCACAGTGACCAGTGTGGTGAAGTATGGTCACACAATCCCCATGACTGACACGGCATGTGGATTCCTTCATTCAGCAGCAGATTGGCAAAGTACTGTGCATGAGTGTTAATAAACCGGTGTCAATGGGCAATCTGAGCGCACGGCGCTGACGGCTTTTATACGACAGTCAACACAAGAGAGAACGCCGTGTCGAGATGCCTTCCTGTGGCCTTCATCTCCAATTCTACATCCTTCGTGGGACTCAGTCTTTACAAAGGGCGACCGCAGTTGACCTTCCAGTTGACGATTGCTTCAGCAACCATCGAGTGATGATGGGCTGAGGTATGTGAGCTGGCTGCTGCAGTGCCACCCAGCCCAACATAAGCTACCAGGTAATAATTAGTATTCATTACAATGGCTGATGTATTCACTTCATTATTATCGCGTCAGACACACAGAGGAATGATGGGCTGCATCAGCCTCACACTGGGATCAGCACCCTGAGGCTGGCGCTTGTAAGGGGAGTGGTGCTCTAGCACAGCGCCTCCCAGCTGGGTCATCTGTGTGCGTCATCGAACACAGAGAGACGGCCATGGCTGAGCCAATGAGGGACTGCTGTTAATTATATTTGTGCTTATTGAAGGGCTAGGGGGCTGAACTTTGCCACACATTCAGTGAAAACTACGCTCATAAAGTGTTTGTGTCGACTACCTGCTGTGACATACAGATCACGAGCAGAGAAACTGACGAGGATGGAATAAAAGGTCTAACATGCTCACAAGTGTTTTATTTTACCAGGTAAGCCCCACTGAGCTATATAGCTCTTTTTCAGAAGTGACATGGCCATGAATGATAGCTCAACGAAGTGGCTTATCAGGTGGAAATTTATAGCAGCCAAACATTCAACGCATGTTTCTAAATTTGGAGGGAAAAACCGGAGGACCCGGAGAAAAATCCACGCGACCACGGGGAGAGCGTGTAAAATCCAAAAATACAGGCGTTAGCATTGGGATCGAACCCACAACCTCCAGGCAAGGTAGTTAACATCTCACTACCAAATTCAAGGGCTTTGGTTTTTAGAAGTTCTATAATAGAGCTGCATTCAAGAGCGGCTGTTTGACCAACTCGTCTAATGAGAGTTTCAGTCTGTGGGAGGAAAACGGAATAGACAGAGAAAACACCGAAATACGAGGGGACAATTCTCAGAGCTCCGCACAGATGGATTCAAAAAGTTTACTTGATTTGCTATCTCCTCACCCCCATGCAGCTCGGAGAATTTGTGAGTTTCACAAGCGTGCGTGATCCACCAACCCTCGCCTCCAAAGCCACGGATCTCAGGCGTGCGCCAATAACTCTCCGTGTCCCAGCACACGCTGACCACAAACCACCAACTTGGCTGCTGGCTGCCATGCTTATCGCTTGCGAGCAGCAAAGTGCTTGCTCAGTAATGTTACTTGGCTATTTAACATAGCCGCATTCACTCAAATAGCTTAATTAATTACACTGGTCAACACACTTTTTCTGGCATAAGGTATTCCAACGGTTATAATGTAATTTTGGGGTGCTGATTCCAAATCTGGCATCAGTTTTTGTCTATCGCATCAGGTTTTTGAGATATCAAATATTGCATTTTCAAAAAAAACTGCGGAAGAAAAATATTAAATAAATGTGGATATTTACATAAAATGATATTATAAACACACTATCCTAAAAATACAGCACCATATTTTAACACTAAAGCAGTCACTGACTCGCAACAACTTGCAATCATAAGTGACAGAGTTAATTTCGGGTAAAATCAATGAAAATGGGGTATGCCGATAGCATAAAAATGAGATATGATAGGGCAAATCTGAGATCAGATTTGGAATCGGCACCCTGAAATTAGTCTAAAACAGCTGCAAAAGTCCAGGCCAGAATTATTTTTTTGTTGACCAGTGTTATGAATGTCCTGCATGAAGTCAAAGACAAACATTTCAGAGTATCTACGTGTACTGTACCCGGAATGTAACCGGCAACCTGAGTTCGACTCCTGGCCATGACCAACATCAGTGGTGATGTCTGGACTGGTCCTGGGTCCACATGCACCAACCCACACCGACCACGGTGGTGAAGATGGTTTAAACAGCCGCCATGACCGGCACGACGTGGGGAGGCCTTCATCCTGCAGAAGTGACAAAGGGCCGTGCATTACCACCACCCCCACCACTACGTCTACTACGTGCACTGCAGTAAACTGCAGGGTGCAGTGCTGGGGGCTGATTGACGTCAAAGAAACGATGCATCTATGGACAGCCTGTCCCGTGGGGCTTATCGGCGTGTTGCCGACTGTTCATCACGGTGCAGGGTTTGGCGACTCTCCCCGACGCCACTTCTCTGCGACGTGAACCGGGCCCCGTGCACGTGCCGGCTACGTGTCCACGTAACCCGTGCCGGATTGCGCTGATGCCCGGTGCCCTCGCCTTACCGTGGCTCGTGCCGCGCCGCGTCTGCCATCATCCCCACGTCGACGCCCGGGCCGGCGAGCTCCATCTCCACCGCGGGGCGGGGCGGCGGGGGGGTCCACGCGGCCACACGCCGCCTGCGAGACGAGCGGTGGCACGTGTGAGAAGTCGTCGCTGGGGAAGCCGCTCGGAGCCAAAGTGATACCTGAACTTGGCGCTGCTGATATGTTGTTCTCATACGCGGTAAGTCATGCAATGTATGTTGACCATCCTTTGCGCTGTATGTAGCCAACCGTGCTAATTGGAGATGCGGGGGACGGGCAACAAACTAAACACAAAACAGAGTTCTAAGGAAATTCGTTTTCAATCGAAATGTAAAAGTGCACATCTCCAGCAGCTTCCTAATATCGGAAGGAAGAGCGTTCGAGACGGCCGCAGAAACGCATCTGAAAGCGCACAACGCAGTGGCCTTCTTTGTTCGATGGCCAGCCAAAGGCCGCTGTGAGGATGACCGGAATTCGCGTGATGGATTATGCTCATAGACGAGATCAGCAAGGTGTTGTGGTTCATTTGTGGCAAGCACGTTGCGCATAATGAGCGCGACCTTAAAAAAACATGTTCATTATTCACAGACCCGCATCTATCCACTGCTGGATGAAGGCCTCCCAACACCGTGATGGTCATGAGGATTGTTTGACCATACTTCACGCTGGTCAGTGTGGGTTGGTGAATGACTGGGGATGGCCAGAACCGGCTCAGATGTCAATCACCTTTGATGTTGGCAGAGGCCAGGAATTGAACTCAGACCACCACGTTCATCGTGCGGCACACAAGCTACTTCTAAAGACTACCCCCCCCCCCAATGTGTCTGCACGGGACACACCTAGACAATTAGCTCGAGGGCGAGTGAGCGGTGTTAGCAAAACTCGTTTGGCCAGAGAGGAGAGGGCGTGGAGCGGGTGTCCCAGGCGCGCACTTGGCAACGCTGAGCGCTTGTGGAGCAGTCGGTGGACTGCACTGGGAATGGGACGCTTGAATTTCCAGCAGTGGCTCAGGAAAGGCTCGGCCCTTTCAGAGAACCCATTCCCGTGCACCGATTAAGCCAGGGGGCCCCTCCTACAATCAACGTTAAGTAGGAGGCACGGTAGATCAGCTCATGCTGTCTGCAGGATACACCACCGTGCTCCCCCCTGGCATAAGCCATGGCCGGGAATCGAACTCTGCTTGGCAGATTAGCGCAGTCTGCCATGCTAACCTCCTGTCCATGGCCAATTATACAGACGGATTCTATGTGTGTGTGTGCCTGAACATCACTTGCCCCAAGTATGTTGAGGCTATACAGGTTATCTTTGTAAATGTTATCTCATGCGCGGAGCGGTAGCACAGTGATTAGCACACTCCGCTATGAACCCAGTGACCTGAGTTCAAGTCCCGCTCAGGATCAATAACAGCGGAAACTATTTGATCCAGTTCTGGTCCTCCCCTAGGTCGACTCAGCCTTAAATTAATACCAGGTGTGATGTGTAAACATCAGCAATGAGGAGGCGTGGTGCTAGCCCCCCCGCCCCCGTGTTCTGTGCCCGCCTTCATAGGTGCTCGCTAACGCCACTTGCCCCAACATTCAGTTCAGGCTATACGGGGAATCTTTGTATTTGCTGTGTTTGTAATCTCATGCTCAAGCAGTCACGCCGCGGTGTGACCCTGCAGAGCGGGGTGCACGTGCTGTGTATCTTTGCACACGCGTGGGGTGTGTTGATTGTGAATTGGTGAGTTGTGTTGCTAGTCGTGCTTGTGAAGCACAACCTCTAATCATTTCATTCCATTTCACGTGGAATTCCATGAAAAATAAATTGGCCGAATATTCATCAGCCTCGTAAACATCGATCCGAGATGGGAAAAAACGGCGTCATTAATCGTTGCATTTTGTATCCATAACACTGGCGTCTCGTGTCGGTGCCTTCGATCCGGTGCACTGCGTTTCCCTCCCACGCGCGCGTTTCCCAGAGAGGAAATGACTCTGACATCCGGTGCAAGGCTCTCGTGAAAACAACGCCTGTGATGCGTCTCTGCCTAACTGTGGGTCTGCGGACATTGAAACCTGCAGGGCAGGCGTCCTGATGGCTGAGTCGCACTTCTCTGAATGTTATTTTGGCTGTTCGCCGTGCGACACTGAGCAGGGTGCGGTGGGGCCACACCTGTGACCACACGGAGCGTGGGAGGAGGCTAGGGTTGGTGCATCACGGAGATAATTATCGAACTCCCAAAACCCCTGCGCCGCGAGAGGTGATAGTGCAGCAAATGGGTTCATGAACCCATCCGTGCAGACCTGCGAGTGTTATCGGCTGTATACGCTGGGGTTTCTGGGGGTGTTAAGAAACCAAACCACTCCCCAGAAGCGAATTTGCCAATCACCACATGCAGGACTCTCCTGAAAAAATAATCTTGAGACTCAGCTCTTTATGGACAAATTAAATGATATTGTTGTATTTTCATGTCCTAACAGTCATTAGCTTAGGCCTATAATATACTGTTAGAATACACTGTATAATCTGTTAGAATACACCATGTGTAATAATACAATGCTATATTAGAAAACACTGTACAGTGATAAAATAAGCTATATATACCGTGTTATCACACACTGCATACTGTGTTACCATAACCATGACTTTGATGTATAATGAACTCGTACTGAACCGGCTTTGGCCGGTTTCTGTCGGCTTTAGCCTCACACCCCTCGGCAGGCGAATTCCTTTTTAAAGTATTTAACACGAAACTTTAAACGATGTAGAACTTTAAACAATATAGAACTTTAAACAATGTAGCACTTTAAACAGTGTAGAACGTTAAACAAGGTAGACATTTAAACAGTGTAGAACTTTAAACAGTGTAGAACTTTAAACAATGTAGAACTTTTAACAATGTAGAACTTTAAACAGTGTAGAACTTTACACTGATTCTGCTCATTGGACTGGAACCCATCTACCTCGAGTCTGTCATTTTTGGGAGGCGAATCTCGAAATGATTGTGTTCAGCTTGATTGACAGTTTTAAGCAGACTCGCCTGTGCTTGTGCCAAATTCAGGCTCCATAACCCTTCGAGAACATCATTTGAATTCACATCACAATCCCCGTTGTGTCCTCTACTCATGACTGGCAGTGGACTTCACGTGCTCTCCACTGGCGTTATGAAAAGCGCCAGGCAATAGCTGCGTAACACGTGAAGTTAGACTTGGATTCAGCGCCCGTTAAAGCCGCCGCGTGATAAAGGGTCCTAGGCCGAGGTTAAACACAGAAGATGTTCACCAGCTCGTTCTACGCGTGGACTCGACGAGGTGTGCGCCAGTGGCGGCTCTCTGGCCCTCCTCACCCCCTCGCTCCCAGCCGGCCGCTGCAGTGCCAGCGTCGCGACCGTCCGCAACAAGCGACGCCTCGCGCGCGTTCTTACCTCGGCCGATTGCCCGGTGGGGTCGGGGACTGCCGCCCCTGCAGCACCCCACGAGACGTGCGCAGTGCGATGCTGCTGCTGCCGCCTTGTAGGGCCCAGCCGTGGGAAGGAAATGAGCAGCGAGCTTGCCGTGACCGGCACCCCGCCCTGCGCCTGTGCGGTGCGTGCGTCTCCAGGAAGCCGCTCGGCGCGCTGCGCGGTCACCATCTCCAATTGCGCGTCAGGGCCGGGCAGCAGCGCCCCGCGGGCTTCACGGCGTCGGAGGGAGAGAGGGAGGGGGCTGCCCCTGTAGAGCCGTCGCACAGTCACTGCAGAGGCTCAGACACGAACACGGCGGACTTCATCGTCGACCTTTGCGAGGCTAAGAGGCGACCTTCTGAAACGAGGGTTGGTGGATCACACAGATTGGTGAACCTCCAACATCTTCCAGGACATTGTAATATAGCAAGTGGGTTCGTGAACGCGTCTGTGTGGACTTTTGAGGGTTATCCCCACCTGTACGTGGGGTTTTCACTCACAAAACATTCATTCTGGAGTGGTTGGTTAAGCATCCCAGTCGAAGACCCTCTTGGTAAATCTTCTTGAGACTAGGTGAGGCCATCGTAACTAAGTAGCAGTGTTCTTACGGTATCGTGATTATTATTATTGATGCAGAACCTCGCACCGCGACAGGGAATGTTCCTGGGACAATGGCAGCACGGGAGCCCCCCAGCACCACGTGGCGCTCCGTGGCGCTCCGAGCCAACAGAGGCTGCTGGGATCAGCCAAATAGAAATCACGCCGTTTGTTCTGCAGCCATTGGTGGCTGGGCTCAGACGGATCGAACCATCACCCGAGGACGGTGATTTAATCAGCGCAGGGGCTGTACGGGAGCGAGATAGACATCGAGACCAGGAGGGATGGTGACAGCATGGCATGGCCTTCATCCAGCAGTGGATAAATATTGGCTTTCTGGATATGAAGACAGCCTTGCCTGTTCAGTGCTTGGCTCGATAATTACCCACATTAGCTGGCTGAACAATTCGACGCTTCGTGACCATGACCAATCTCAATTGTAATTGGGGGCTTTTATTTGCCACTCACTTTCAAGCTTTCCCAAGTCATTTTGTTCGTGTGTACACCACTACTTGGGATACAAATGCGGCCCGGCGAAGTGCTCGCCACACCACCGCCTTGTGCTTATTTAACGCAGGTAAAAAATAAAAATAGAAATAATAATAGAAATAAAAATGATTAATCACGACGTTTCGGAGGCAACACAAGTCTCCGTCATCAGGTGGGACCGTCACAGCTAGATTTACTGTAACCAGTGGTTATTTATTTTTACCTACGTGACTTTACCGAAAAAACCGAAGAGTATGAATCCTTGCAGTCACGAAAGCTTCAAATCTAGAATTATTTAACGCACTTGCTCCCAGTAGTCTCCGTAGGCTACCCGGGGGATATTTACCTTTGGTGCCCACGGTGGTGGCTGCGAGCATTGCCCGCTCTGCTCTGACCCCCTCCACCAGAGTCCAGCTGCTGTCCGTGCAGCAGCGACGGCGGCGTCACGTGGGGGCACAGAGGGTCACGGCTCAGGAAGGGCCGTGCGAAGCCCAACAATAAGATTCGTGATGTCATCATAGCTGGAGGCAGGGCTGATTCATCAACCCCATTGTCAAACCCGAGGCTCCCGAGACGTCCATCCAATTGCCTGTTAACTATCCCACGAACAAGAAGTGGAGAAGGTGGCAAAGCCTTTGCCGTCGCAGCACCGACGTTTTGGACCAACCTCGTTTCTTCCATTAACATCGTAAATCTTCCTTCAAAAATATTCTGATGCGGAAGATTTGTGCTGGATACAGCCACGTTTACAAATGTGATTTGTAACTTTAATCGCTACCCATTTATGGATAATTCAATTTGAATGTGCAATTGTATTGAAGGACTGCGTTGTTTTGGTTTTGTTGCCCAGCTTGCATTTGAAAATGTCGCAGAAATTAATGTACTTTTTATTTAATATATTTATATTTAAAGACTTGCTTAGCTTTCCTATACTTTGCACTCCTATCTGTTTGTGTATTGTTTGCTGTTGTAACTTTCTGATCCCGCCCCCTCCTGAACATCTGTGAAAAAGAGCTTCATAGCTCATCGGATTCTTCCGGTTTAAATGAAGATTCCGAGTCTGACAATAGAGGCGGTGACCCCCACACATTGACGTCTTGCGTCGGTGCCGTGTGCAACAGTCCCCAAGTCCCGTGTCCCGGCGGTCGGGGCCACTGAACTCGCCGTTCTCAGCAGGGGCCCGGCGCGCGCCGCCAGTGCCGGAGTCGCGGACTCACCCCCCCCCCCCCCCGCGAGGGCTCGCGGCTCCATCACCAAGCGCAGGCCCCGCACGTGCGGGGTGCATGCGCGTCAACGGCGATCCCAGCGCACCAGTAGATAGGGGGGCAGGACTTACTACGGGAGAGGGGGGGGGGCTCCCGTGTAATCTTGTCTAGCGGGAGCCATGATAACCTTCATAACGTCAAGTTCAGTGGCTCGCCAGACAACCCAATTAGCTATGAACGGGGAGGCACTGCTGTTCACGATGGGGACATGGTCCCCTTAAGCCCCCTTGTATATCGGGTTTACATTGAATTTGTGTATTCGAATAAGTACCGTTATAAATCCACATTGCTCGGGAAATCGCGCTGACAAGCGTGGTAACCACAACAATTCGCACAGCGTGAGAAGGTCCTCGACCAGCAGTGGATTGATAAAAGGGCTGTACATGTCCATTGGATGTACCCAGCACAATGCCCTCTATGAAGGAGCACAGTCGTATTCACCACAGCTGGGCATGTCCACCACGCATCCACGCTGGTGCTGCTGTTGCTGCAGTTGGCTGACTGATGTCGCCAACGCCAGATCACTCATTCCACGCCTTGTCCTTGCTAATTCGGCTGTAATCTAAATAGACACACTTCGCTTATGAGAAAATAGTGACACATCTTACACAAATTAATTATTGTAGGGGGAAAGAATCAGGATCATTGTCAGACCAGAGCACCTCCCTGCTCAAGTGCACAAGGGACTGGCACTCATCTTATCGGCGGCCATGCAGCAGTGGTGGAAGTTCCACATTCCTACGGTGGGGGATCAGCCTCTCCACAAAGTGGTGGTCAATTTATCGACCTTGAATGAAACTGAGTCGACCCCCAGCTGGATTTTGATCTAGCAAGCTTCCAATTGCGAGTAACGTGCCGTGCCTCCTGACTGAGCCTCCAAGTAGTGGTGTAGATTTGAAGGAGGCGGTGCTCGGTGCGGGGAAGTGAGCGTCCTCTCGACGCTAAATGAACTCTCTGTCGCCACTGTTTTGCAATCCTTGTTTGCTTGTTCGACATCAACTGGACACCTTACACATGCTTTTGTTTTACTTAAGACGAGGACCTCGACCTAACATCGCACTCATGAAAAGGAACTCCACATGGAGACGTCATGTCCTGTGCTAAGGACGCGAGTTCTAACTCCGGTCCGTGTTGCTTCATCGTCCTCCTCCAATGTCGATACAATGAGTGCCGCGTTTCACACTGGACAGGCTGTCGGATTCCTGCTGCTGCTGTTGCTGCTCACAGCTGCCAATGTAGAGGAGCAGCGCTGAGTTTGAGCAAGAAGACCCCGGCTGTTTCGTTCCAGTTTATTCCTCCGTGTCATTATTGCACGCGCACAGCAGCTTCAGGTTGACCCAATCGTGTGAGGCAACTGCGCAACCAGGTGATGTGAGCGACAGAAACTCGCTAGCCACGGAGTGGCCTTGAATTCCTCCCTTGGCCCAGAACATTCTTCACGGGTTTTCTTTTTTCAGAGGACGTTGCCTGCTGTGACCAGGGTCTTTTGAGATATTTTCACTTGCAGCAAGGTTCAAACTACACATTTCCCATTACTAATGGAGTGATTTATTTCCCTTTCAATCCTGGTTCTTTTTGCAGATCGATGCTGAGATAACACGACCATAAAGTGCAGTTTATTAGGACAACAGTCAAGCGGTAGCATTACCATTCACAGCTGAACAATTGCTGAATTGCATGATGACTTTCTCTCTTGGTCATGGTTAATCCACTGCTGGATGATGGCTTCTCGAAGCCACCACCACTCTATTATTATTATTATTATTAATCAATTTGAGGCACGTGTCCTGCCGAAGCTCGATTACTTTCTAATAGTTTTGGTGATATAAGTGTAGCGCCGTAGATGGGCCGCACTTACTTGCAATGGTGGACGGGGCCCTTCAGGAGCGGTACCTCCTACCGCCAGGGGAGGGGCTGCAGTGCCAGCCCAAGAGGGGAGGGGCTGCTGGGGGCTCAGGATCCCAGACAGCTCCACCCCTCGATGGGCAAGGGGCATAAAAGGGCACCTCCCCAGCCGATCGGGGACCAGTTGAAGACAGAAGCCGAAGACCAGCTAGATAGGACCCTGAGACCCCTAGCCCCGCTGTCCTTATCAGGGCCGGGACTCTGTGCGGCTCAGTGGTGAGACCCTGGGAACCCCTGGCCCGACGTCCTTGTAAGGGCCGGGTCCAGTGGGTCAGTGGTCGAAACTCGCACCCTGGCTAGGGCGAGTTAGAATAGCCTCCCCCTAGGCACCCATAGCCGGAGGACTCTTGAGACTAGTCCTGTGTTAGGGCAAGTTAGCCCGGAGGCAGTACCTCCCCAGACAGTGGTGTAGCCCTGAGTGTTCTGGGACTATACTGCCGAGTGTGGCGTTAATACATAGTGTTGCCTCCAAGAACCGTCTCCGACGTCTCCTGAATCCAGAAACACTACATAAGTAACCGTCATTGACCTTCATTTTGTGTATTATCTATAATCCATGTGTTCCTCTTTCTGTCTCTCAGTGCAATTCCAAGCATGATTCCCTATATTCTCTCGTTTTTTCGCTGTTCAGTTTCTGTTCTATATATTTTGATCATGGCCATGTTTATGAATCGTGTATCATGTCAGCTTAAACAAATAACATATCCAGCACATTGCTATATTACTTTTCATAATCAAGCTCAGATCTTCAAAAGCGATCTAAGCTGCCCTCGTCAGCCTCTTTATTTCATCATCTCGCCTTCGGTCCGTCTTAAACATCTGTCCTAGACACACAGCTGAGGTTTCCAGTTGTGTCCCTCAAACGGACATCTCTCATTCTTCAACGCACAATGTTGTTTTGCTCATATTTATGGAGCCTAACTCTGCAACCTTTATGACGAAGTTCTTCCAAACATTGCCTGCAGTTCGTTTCCATTGAATGTTGTAATAACGATGTCATTGGCAAATCTATGTGGGTAAATGTTTCCACCATTAAAATGTATGCCTTTATTTCCACAATCCAACTCATGAAAATGTATTATGATGGCTCTGAGATTAACTTTAGCAAGAGCGTGTCACCCTTTCCGACTCCCCCCTTAATATAGATGTTGGTACTTTCATTATGCAATCTGAGCGCGGCTGTTCCATTGTTGTAAATTATTCTCTTCATTTCCGCATACTTTTTTAAATTAGGGTTTTGTTTATCTTCTTGGTTCTTTCGGTAAAGTCACGTAGAAGGGAACTAATACAATAATAAAAATAATAAAACATAATAAAATAATTCTCACGACGTTTCGGCCACA
>CM025608.2:3436991-3472610 GCA_014621495.2 Entosphenus tridentatus | reverse complement strand
CCCTGATCGCCGGAAACCGTGAGAGTTAATCCCGATAAGGGTTTCTCGGATAAAAACCGGTCGATCAGGCGTCCTCCCCTTCCAGCTCTATGGGGGGGGGGGGGGAAATGCGCGCGGGTGTGTTCATGTGAGGTGAGGTACGGGGGAAGCGGGGGTCGGCTCCGTCACTTGGTGGTGGCGAGGTCGGGGTGGGGCGCCTGCTGAACGGCTTCGTGGCGGCGGCATCACAGTGACAAACACTGAGAGGGAGGATTATGAGAGAGGCAAGATAGATTGAGACAGGAAAGGGAGAAGTGGGATTACAGAGAGCAAGGGTGAGAGGTGAGAGAAACAGGGAGCGAGTGACATGTAGAGGGAAGTAGGGTTGCCACCGTGGAGGGGGGGGACAGATAGAGAGATATAGAGTGAGAGATAGAAGAGGGAACAGCAATAGAGAAACTGAGACAGCAAGAAATCCAGATAAATTTGAATATACAGCACAGAGAAGGCTAGAGAAAGGTGCAGATAGACAAAGGCTCTATATCAGATAAAAAGTGTTGGTGGCTGGCTGGGATGGATGGATTTGCGGGTTGCAAGTACAAAAAAAGAAACAGCACATCAATCCACTGTTGGATGAAGGCCTTCTGACACGGTCATGGAGGTTGTTTGACTATACTTCACCATGCCGATCAAAGCAGGTTGAGGAAGAGGGCAGCCGGTATAACTCGCCATGAATATTATCCGTGGCTTCAAAGTGTGTTTTTGAATGTGCAATGGCCCGAATGCTTTCCCTGAAAATAAACAGATCTTGGCATCGGTGTTACTTAGCTGTTGTGGTCACTTTCATTGCGATTGGCTTCAACCCGCACTGACCAGCGTGGTCAAGTATGGTAAAAAATAAATTGCACCCCTACATGGCGTGGGGATATCTTGAAAATATTTTCCCAAAGTAAATTACTGCAATTAGCGTGATGTATTTATTTTTAAGGGCGACTCGGATTTCATTTACACTTTGCAGAGCTGCGCAGGTTGAAGCATCATGTTGATGTCTGGGCTGTGGAACCAGCCACTAGTTAAATATAGGTTCCATTGTGGGTGGAGAGACAGGGTCGCTGAGTCGGTAAATTCAACTTTCTTCAGAAGAAATTTAACGACTAGAATGTCTATCTCAGATAAACCTTTGCTTAGAAAAGACACACGGACCAGTAGAGAACGGCAGCAAGGCATCCAGCTTGACTAAATGGTGACACTGTTTTCCACTGCCTTTCAGGAGCATTGGCGGATATCACGATAGCTCTCATAAAGGTAATGCAATATGAACGAATCTTTAAAATTTCGATTTAAAGCTTTCGTGACTGCAGGGATTCATCTTCTTGGTTCTTTCGGTAAAGTCACGTGGCCGAAACGTCGTGAGAATTATTTTATTATGTTTTATTTTTATTATTTTATTATTTCCCTTCTACGTGACTTTACCGAAATAACCAAGACAACGAATCTATTGTTTAGGTTTTTCTCTCTCTGTGCAGTTTCGGTTTTTACAATTTTGCGTATGTGTGGCTAACTTATTTCTACTCAAAATTCGCTATTTGCAGTTTGAATTTGTGATGCCGCCGCCGCGAAGCCGCTCTGCGGGCGCCCCATCTACGACCTCGCCACCACCAAGCGACGGGGCCGACACTGCTTCCCCCTCACCGCCCCCCACATAAACACACCCTCACACATTTCCCCCCATAGAGCTCCGAGGGGAGGTCACCTGGCCGACAGGTTTTCACCCAGAAGCCCTCTCATAGGGATAATCTTCATGGTTTCCTGCGGCCAGGGAATTGGGCGATCTCCCCCGATGCTAACTCGCACCGCGGCGCTGTGACTTGGGTTGAGATTACATGGTCACGGCGGGGGCTATCCAGCCACCACGGTTAAAACGTACCCCCACACACGGATCGGCAGGCTGGTAGGGGGGCGCAGCCACGAACGGCGGGGAAACCAGGGTGGGCGGCTGATTAGCATGACGAATGGGCTTGTGGGCGGCCGCCGGCGCAGCAGTCAGCAGTGGGCCCTTTGTTATGGAAACCCGGACGTGGACGGCGGTGCAGAGCGAGAGTAATGCGGCGCAAGCCTAGCAATCTGAAGGCCCTCGGATCAGCGACGGCTTCCTTTGATGTGGGTTACCCATAAAAGGGCGACGCAGAAAGGTAAAAGGTCTCTTGCTCCTAAAGTGAGCGCTCGGGACGGTCCCCAGTTCGGCCACTCGAACGTCCGTGTGACGCGTCGAGGTGTGCAGAGAGGACGAGCCCGCCGGAGCGCCGTACGCATCGAACTGTGCATAAGAGGAAAGACAGTATTGGGATTTGGTCTAAAAAAGAAAACGAAACAGCTTAGAGCCCATAAAATTAGATAAATCGGGTACAGACCCTCGGGAAATAGTGTAGGCCTGCCTTGCCGATTCCTACTGACTCGACAGTGGTTCACTTTCGGCCGGTAATAAATCATTAATAACTAATCACAGCCTCGTGTGGTTTCGACGAGCGTGTGAAAGCGCGTGGTGCTGTGTGTATGTACGCTCACAGCGTGTGTGGTCAGTGCTCCATGGGTTTGCGCCTCATCTTGCTGCTGCGGACCCCCGCACTGTGTACGGACTAACTCCCCTTGCGAACATCTGTCTCACAGCCCTTTAAACCCCCCGTAACGAAAGCCCCAATCGGCAATGCGTACGCGAGCAACGTCATTCGCCCTCCGACCCCTGACCCCCCGTTCAGAGCGTGTGATTGCCGTGCGGGGCTGTCTGAGGGGAGGCATCGCGTTTGACTGGCGGAGTGGCAACGAAGTGTTTACAGGCGACCGTGAGCCAGCGACGAGCCATGCCCCTCTCGTGAACTCGCGGGGGTGCGACCCAAGGTGGAGAGCCGGCGGGCGACAGCCCTTATCCCGCGAGCGATGAACCCAGCGGCGGCAGCAGCTGCTCACCCACGAGCGAGGGATCGGGAGACGGCGGAACCCCTGCGGCCGGCGCCCAGCAGGGAGAGGCCGCAGGGGCCAGCGGCCTCAACAAATTCACCCATATGTGGCTATGTGGTTGCACATTGTTAAACAGTGTACAGCAATGTATGCTTTACTCAACAGGCAGCGGTTTCGGTCGAGTTTCGCTTTGTGCACCTTTTTTTGGAATGCATCAACCACACGAAGTATATAGTTGTGTTGCTATTTGGGACCTGATTGAAAACCAGTCAAATTTATCAAAGTTGATAAAATAACATTAAGTACTTCTAAGAACAAACATATGTTAGAAAGCGTTACCGAATTCAGGCATATGCATGCTGTTCTTCTTTGTTATTATATTATTTAGTGAATTTATTTTAAGTTAACCTTTCTTCACCGACGCCATTAGTGCCTTTCATAATTTGCCAGATGGTGGTGGCACATGCCTCTATTCCAGCACTGTGGAGGCAGCTTCTTCTTGTTCCTTCGTATGTCAGCGAGGCAGTGAAGGTTGGTGAATTACACATGCTATGAAACTCCCTTCTCGTAGACGTTGAGGTGCCATACCCTGGATTGTTAGGAGAATGTGGTAGGCAAGACTGTGGACTCCCCCTTTTCTATCTGTATGGGATAGAGTGTTGCTCCCACGCATGTGTAGATTTTCTCTGGGTGCTCCGATATTCTCCATGTAATTACCACCCATATTTTGGCCGATAACACCTTCATATATAGAGGACCGCAGAGCTTGAAGGGGGATAATTTGTTATCGGATTGCTGAGGCTTCCTTTCCTGCTTGTCTGTGGTTGCTCACACCTCTGAGCCGTCTCTCTCTTCAAGAATGAGTGAATGCATTCCAAAGTTAAAATAATTATTTTGTATTAGAAAAAAAACGAAACCAAACAATCTCATGCAAAACTATGATTTTGGTGCTTTACATCAGATACTTAGGCTCGTGTGTAATACTATTGCATCAAATTTCTACGTTTTTGTTGCTTTATTTTAACATGATTATGGTGATGGTAATATCAATCGTTTCACTTTGCTCATTATAATAACATGGAATAGTCCGTAAAGGCACATTTAAAATTACCCAAATAAACTGTATGGGGAATAAGATGTGTGGGAAATTCTGTACCTTCAAGAGTATTTGATTGTTTAATAGTACCACAAATATGTGCCCTTTTAAAAACAATGGTGATTGAGGGCCTCTCTATGCATGCCATGCGGATCGGGGGAATTTTATGACCATGCTTCAGCATGCGGGTCAGTGCTGCTTGGCAATGGCGTGAAGCATAGTAAACGATAAGAATGGATAAGAAAGAACCTGCCACACTATGATGTTTAACACCGCATGAAGTACTCGTAATCAAAAGTAAATTGTATTTGCTCTTGTTATCAAACCACATGATTGTGCGAAGATCGAGGGAATAGAGACAGCTGTTCTCCCAACGATTTGACAGCTCAGACAACTCATGCTGTGCCACTAATGCGTAGTTTTTTGCCACTCCCTTCCACCATTTGCAACATAAATTATAACCATTTTTAAAACTGATATATTCACAGTGTTTCTTATTTTCAAGGCAATTAAATCAACCACTTATCGGACTAATCCCATATAATCATATCTAAAAGCAATATGTGATTGACCACTTATATTCTCTGACAGTTCAGCATAATTTGCCACGCCCATGGGTCTTCGTTAATTTTTCTCCTGAGATAACAATGCAAGCACATTAACCTCTGACATGGGGCAATAGCACTTTACTTCATGCAACTGCTTGATCAGTAGTCTATATTTTTGAATACATCTATCCACATTTGTTACAATACCCACAATATTTAATATTGATCACCTTAAAATATGCAAAAAAAAATCGACATTTTAAATGTTCCCTGTAAGATTATCCCTGTACCAGTATTGAAGTGTGGGGAGACAACATTTTCTGATCCTTATTTTATGTATTACTCGCATCAGACCTGACCGAATTAGTGTAAATATATTGCCAGGTCTTGTGTTGAAAAATTAATAGCACTACACATGAAGAGGCCAATAATATTTTCTCCCACAAAATATGCAGATGTATTGCCTGTACTTCACATGTCAAACATTTGAAATCACATGACATTAGTAATTCCACTTAGTGCCAGGCCAAATGCAAATATGACCATTTGCCAAATGCCAATATGGAACATCGTAAACCCTGCTGATGCCTTCATGTCGTAGGAGCACACACGTAAGTTATCAGCCATATCTGTGACATTAACGCTAAACAACGTGTTGCAGCAGTCTCCGGAATAGCTCTTGGTCAATGTCTTCCCGACAGTGATGTTGCTCATGCCACCAGGTGGATCTATTATTTTGATTCCCGACCCAGTGTCATTGAACTGGATGGTCGCGTTCCACGTGCTGGATTTGCACTTCGTGTCCTGGAGCTTCTTAGGGCATTTTCTTTCAGCCATAATTTCACAGGTTGGAAATGAATCATCATCATACTGTGCGCAAGGGGAGGGGGGGGGGCATTCGTGGTAGATACACGTTAATTTAAATATACATACTTATGAGGTTTTACGCAGTTAGATTTGTCCTGTTGGCTTTTGTTTTGCCTTGCTGGCGCAGAACAAATATACGTGATTATTAATATGCTGCCTTCATCAGTGGATATGCTTTGTTGACCATACTGGCTTATGTTAATACGCATAATATATAACAATAAATATGGAGGACAATATTATTGGTCTTGAGGGAAACAATATAGGATATCGGTAATTTTAGTTTTGTAATCAACATAGTTTCACAGTGATGAACACTTGGTTCAAAAAACCACAAAGAAGGCTGTATACAAAGATATTTCCAAGAGATCAAGAGAAAACGATACTGTAACATAATACAAGATAGATTTTATCATGATCAGGAAAATAGATGTGAACATTTTTTAAAGTTGGAATACATATCTGGCCACTGTCATGTGACTATAACCCAGGTGTCACGAGCCTAAAATGTAAATTTAAAAAGTTTAAAAAAGGAAACAGTATGGATGTGGTACCCAGTGATATGTTGGAAATAATAAGATAATGGAAGGGGGAACTAGTGAGTATTTTTTTTAAAATAAGATATATGAGGAATAAATAGAATTGAGGAAATTGAGCAGTTTCTGTTCTTTCCAATTCCCCAAAAGCCCACCACCCTAGAATGTAAAGCTCACAGGACAATCAGCCTGACTAGTCACGCAATGGAAGTCTTACAATAATGTAATTTAGAAGTACAAAAGTTCGGATGGAGAGAGAACATTGGATACATGAGTTACTCTGGAATCGAATGAGACTAAAAACAGCATATGTGGGATACGTCATAAGAGAGTGATCTGGAGAATGTATGACATCGATTCTGCATGGAGCAAGCAAAGGAAAAAGAGGAAGAGAAATCAAACAAATCAGTTGGTGGGACAATGTGAGCCGCAGCAGAAGTTGGACATTTTCTCCCTCGTCCCAATCATGGTGAGGGGACTGTGGAATATGCAGCTGCTATGACATTGTTAAGTAGAGAGTGCCGACCTCCCTATAAAACATGCATAATAGAGGTGTGTTAACTAGCTGACAGAAAGTGTCAGGACCATTTACACTGACTACAACATCCCATATCCAATACAAGAAGACTACTGCAACTTCGCTCAGTGATTTTGGGAACTATTCAATGCTGCATGAATGTGTTTTAGGTTGCAGAGAAAATTTAAGTTCCTCAGTAATCTGCAACAATAAAACGCTCACTCATAAAATGTAGCACCAGCTTTATTACTGTACTATGATTGCGAGCAAAATAATATTCGGATTAGTTCTACATATTTAATTTAACTCTTTGAGCAGGGAAAGAGTCCATAAGTCCCAAAAAATAATAATTGGGCAAGTGAAACTGGACCCTTCCATGGATCAATGTAATGATATATAAATGAATTGATGTGCGGTTGCTCCCCTTTGCCTAACAATAAACCGACGCATACTGTTAATTGAATTTTTTTATGTAGATAGCTCTTGAAGTGTTAGTTTAATTCAAAACGTTTACTCCAATGGTGCCGTTCATTAGGGCAGGAGAATCAATCGCTTTGATTCTTGATCCCATGTTCGCAAAGATTATAGTTACGTTCCAGAAATTTGATTGGCACTTTGCATACTCAGTGTTATTATTACATTTGTTTTCTACCAAAGTTTTATGTAGAGAGAATGTTTACTTGTTGTGCTGGGTTCATACATAGCAAAAAGTGTGCAGAGCACTTGGGCAACAGTAGCGAAATATTTATATTTACGCGATCTCACCCAAAAAAAAAAACCTGTAAAAAGAATGATATTGATTGCGAAAGCCTACGTGTTAAAATAAGCTAAATAGTTACCCGTAAACCATGCTGGATGGAACTCATACTGATGATCACAAAATGATAATGAATCCAAGTGATGGAGAAGATGATCATTGATTATATATTCCTCACTTGCACGTTCAAGAGACCAGGATAGTCTCATTTACTATTACTATGTTTAAAATTAATGGTGTCAAGGCGATAGGACGATAATTACACATGCAAGATGAATGACCCTTTTTGGGACTGGATGGATCTGAGCTAATTTCCCAGTTGTTGATACAGAGTGCGTACTATACAAGAGCTTGAAAAGCCTACACAGATCTGGTGCAAGATCTTGAACACCTTTAAGCACAGTGCTTATTATCAGGATCACCCGCATTATAAATATTAGTTTTTGATAGTATCTGGCGTTACAAGGAATCACTTTTAGAAGGAATCACTCCAGATGGCATTTGATTTCCTCACCAAGAGTCATTTTATTCAAAATATATGTCAATGGGATTAGCTTTGTCATTTCAATATTATATATCATTACCTTTAGAAGCTGAGCTTGAAAATCGATGAAGTTGGAGGTAGACTTTGCTCCGTGAACTACCAGTAAAAATGTGCCAATCGTTCCGATTTCCACTGTAGAATTGGTTTCTAGCTTCAGCGTTAAAATTACTGAGCTGTTCCTGCTGATGTTGAATCTGCACAAGCACCAACCAATCCAAGTTAATAACAATTACAAAAAAATGATTTCATCACAAGAATATTTTATTTCTACACATTTTAAAACTTGTTACACAGACATGAATATTAATATTGATGATTTACAGTCCTTTGTCAATCCACTGTGGGATGATAGCCTCCCCATGATGTCTCAGTTACAGGGGCAATTTGACCATACCTAGCCACGCTGACCAGGTAACACCACTGATGTTAAAATTGGCTAGGAATTGAACTCAAGTCATCTGCATCATATTGCAGTGTTCCAAACACTGCATCACTACTTTAGACCTACACATTACACTTGAGAACCCAGTTTAATCATAGGCAGCTGCCCGGATTCGAACCCAGAGTGTCAGGACAGCCAGCACAATACCCGGGTTTTATTACATTACAGTGGGAACATGAAGGAAAGATGACCAAACTAAGGTAATATACTGAAAAATGTATGAGCACAGACATAAATGTCAATCATCAAACACTTTCTTATTTTGGCCAATTGGTATCTGAATTTTCATGATCACATTGAGTTCAAAGATCGCACCAAACTATCATCAACCTCTTTGTTTCATTATTGGATATGTGTTATAAAATGTGAAGAAAGCTGCTATTATTGTTCCAAGAATTGGTCCCACTTTTTGATGATGTTATATCATCTGATCCAGGCGTCTTCCACTTTGCAGACCGTGAAGGGTGGAGCTTAAGTGTGAAATCTGGAGCTTATTCTTCTTCCTTTGAGAGTTCTGCTTCCAAAACTATATATTTGTGTTGCTTTGCTATAGAAATCTCCATTATATTTATTTACTAAATTGAGGGTTTAATCTCGATCACGAGTTTGGTTCCGCATTTTTTTCAAAGGGGTTTCATTTGTGAATAGCCGATTATGAACCTCCGTATTGCTGTTTTCATGCACCCGTTGCTTGGTCTGACACATCCAATAATGTGTGTCATCTCTGATTTATATTCTCATTATTTTCTTCATAATTTTACAGAGTTCTGTGTATTCAATATTCAGTTCTGCACGTTTCTTTTATATTTATCTTCTTCCTCAGAATGTAATTTGTGGTTCCAGAATATTAGCTGTTTCTTTTCGAACCTTTCCCCATATTAATTGCTATGCTAGCTGAATTAGTTTAAGAAGTGGTATACATTTAATCAATTTGACCCTCAGGCATTTGAATCTAAAATTAGATGGATTTGCCGATATTCCAGTGCAAATTTCATCACACCAGCCTGGGATCGCCTCCTGTGCTGAATATGTTGAGAAAAGAGACGTCTCTAACAATCTGAAGTTTATTAATGAAGTCAGCCTTATAATTTATATATTCTTTCATTATTTAATGAATCATGCAACAACAAACGAAATATATTATACTTTGTTGAAACACCACTAGGCTGTTTATCCCAGGCTGTCTGACAAGAGTTTGAAAATGTATTAATGAGAAAAATTATAATTTTTAATACTTTCACATGTACTTTTGTGACATAGCTGTATTGATGATATATATATTACAAATTATAGGGATGATGCCACAACAATGTTGCTGGAGTGCACCTCACAGTTTTTCCCCCCCCCCCCCCCCTTAACTTATTAAGCTTCCAACGCATGTCAGAAAGGCCAGAATATACAGCTTAAATAATAATCATGATAACAATAAAGCACATCTATCCATTGTAAATACTGTCTTATAACCGAAATTTACATAAATCCTCTTAACTACGATACTATTATCTTACAATTCATATTTTCTCAAGGAGCTATAGGATTGGCGAAAACCCCCAATTACCCATGCCCCTAGTCTTCCTATTATCTGCCATTATCTACGAATTTAGTGTGGAATGGCATCCATTTACCCGCAATATTATAATCACTCGTGGGTTATCCACAAAAAAATTGGAGCCACACAAAGACATGAATAAACACAGACAAAACAGAGACACCCACAAAGACACAGAGAGACACACAAAAAACATGGAGACACTTTACCCTTGTGGGCTTGGGCGATATTTTAGTGTATAATTGGAGTTGTGTGACAAATTACTCCCCTCTCTGCCATTATTTATGATTCATCCGTGAAAAAAAGAAGTGTAAACCACGGATGATCGTTTGAATAATAAGACATCACATTAAAACAGATAATAGGAGTTCTCAGGTATATACAGTAAAACCTTGGATTGCGAGTAACTTGGTCTGCGAGTGTTTTGCAAGACGAGCAATTTTTTTAAATAAATATTAATTTGATAAACGAGAAAGGTCTTGCAATACGAGTAGTACGTGTATACGCTTTGTCTGCCAAGCGTCACGTGATCACAACTGATATACGAATGCTTTGATATACGATTGCTTTGGATTACAAACACGTTTCCGGAACGAATTATGCTCGCAATCCAAGGTTTTACTGGTATATCTACAATTGGTTCAGAGCTATAGCCTATGACTAATTGACCAGAGTGTCCCTAAATTCAGAAGCTAAGCAGTCTTTAGCGTAGACAGTGATTGAGTGGACAATGCAAAACATCTATTCTTACACTGTACTGTCTACTCATCCACGTTTATGCTGTCTGCCCTCACCAACCAGTATTGACCAGCGTGGTACGTAACTTCTATGACCTGCATGGTGCTTAGAGGTCATCATATAGCAGTGGAATGACATAAAACACTTAGTGTATAAAGGTGTGTGAGTAAAAATATTTACCTATCCGAAGGAAGAATACTGACAATGAAGCCAGGGTCCACACTGACTGTAGCTGTGAATGTGTCAGCATCACCAGAGTTAGTGACGGACACATTAAGGTAGGTTGGGATGCCAATGACGATCTTTGGATAAGTCATTGTTGAAACAATCTGTGAGAGATTCAGAGACAAACCGACCATTGTGTGTGGCTCTATAAGGTCATATGGTATACATTATAATGCTGAAATGGGTTCAAGATTTTATGCAATTATATTTTTCCTTCTTTGTTTATATGGTACAGTACTGCATTATGATTGATGTATTGTAATAATAACCTTACTCGGATTTCCTGAAGATGGCTTGGCAGTGGGCTCGCATTAGTCTAACACATGATAGCGTTCTATCACAGCCGATTTCACCCCCTCTTTATCGCATGTAAAACCGTGGCAAGATAACAAGCTAGGCTGCCGGAATAAAATAAAAATAAATATTGCGAAGAGGTTTGGATGCGGCGCCAATTAGGATTGGGCTAATCCCCTGTGAGTTGCGCGGGTATTTTGGGCTGTCAATCATGCTGCATTACCGATTCAGTTGTCCTGCACATCTTGCGGGCACAGGATGGACTCTATGGATTGTGGACCCAGCCTCACTGCTCCAAGGGACGAGCAACTTTTCACAAAGGCGTGGCACTGCAAAGCTATCCTCAACGTATCTTGCTCCTGTGGTTGGTTGACCTTAAAATGTGCTGTTAATTATTTTCCCATTGATCTCAGTCAACAATTCAATCATGTGCAATAATTAATTGATCAATATTGTTATGCTAGTTTACTCACGAAGCCTCACTGAGTCTAAATAACAATTTTCAGTTTTCGCAGTTGGTATAAGGCTTGCATTCCAGCATAATATCGCCTACTCTCTAAATGATGGCAAGGGACCTTTCGCAACCACTGTCACTGTGAAGCAGATGGTACGTAGTATTTTTTCTTAAAACACCAGGATTCCAATCGTGAACGAATTAGAACCTGCGAATGTTGTTGCAACAACTACTCCTATTTATTTGATGGCGAAATAAAATAGTCCATGAGCTCAACATTTTTCATAATGCAAAGTGCGGTGTTTATGTATTCAATTCTGATGTTCGGAACTCCCTGCTGAAAAAAAATCACAGGGATATGTTTTCTTGATTTGAAGCATTCGTGACTGCAGGAATCCATACTCTTCGGTTCTTTCGGTAAAGTCACGTAGGTAGAAATAAAATAAACTAAATCACGACGCTTCGGGCGCAACACAAGCCTCCATCACCAGGCAAGAAATATATTATCTTTTTTGCCAGTGATCTGCATAGAATTCCATTCCTAATTTAGATGTTATCCCTATCGAGTATAATCCTTCCATCTTTTTTCTTTAAGCCAACCATTCGTCAATTAACAATCATAACCTTCTTTATTTTGTATTTATATATGTTGAACTTCTTTCACGCCGTACGTAGAAAACCGTGATAATCGGGTGTACTCACTGTTGACTATGTCATCTGCAATCATCTTTGTCTTATAGGCATTGTATTCTCTGATTTCATTCGTATTCTCAGGTATGATAAATCATGGGTTAAAACAATAATTGTTTGTTTCACTGTGGAGAAATCCAGAGAGTAGGGAAGCCATTGATGGGAAATTACCTCTAGTGTTATCGTGGTGACTTGAGAAACTGTTGGAAATACTCGGCCAAAGGTGTCATTTCTCGAGTCCTTCCCGCTGACGTACACAGAGAACTGCTCCTCTGGGAGGGAGTCAATCCTTCCAATATAGTCTCCTGGGCTGGTGTCGTTCAACAAAATTATTTGAAGAGGTCGACCATCAGGTGATAGCAGCGTCAGCATCTCAGCAACAGCACTGCTGGTGTCTTCGCCTGTAATGGTGACTTCCACCAATAGCGGCACGCCTGCAAAGCCACCATCACTCATTAACACAATCACTTTTATTCACTATCACCCATTACCCATAACTGACAAACCAAAATTCATCATGACTCACCATTATTCACCTTTGCCCATCAATCACAAACAATCCCCTTCATAATCATATGTAGCACATACAAGACCTGGGTACCATTGGCCAAAGTCACCTCATGCGACTTCAACTTTAAAACGGATACAACCACCACCACAATCTACTCAATTGACACCAACACCAGTGTCATGATCACGTAAATGTCATAATTAATGGAGAGAGGTGAAGGTTGAGAGTTGTGGTGAGAAGCGATGTGCCCTGTTATGGTGTTGAGGGTAAGTATTGAGTGGGTAGGGGCTAGGAAAAGTTGTAGCAAGGTAGCATACGAAGAGAGAGAGGACAGGTTGAGTGCAGTGTATGCAGAGTTAGAGAAGGTGCTAGACAAGAGAACAAGGGAGTCATGCGGTATAATGGAGAAGGGAAGATTCCAGTAGGTTCACCATGTTTGGCTTGTGCCAAAGCCTGCGAGTCTACGACCCGTGCAGTCCTGCTCGACCTCTGTACATTACCTGCGAATTTGCAATTTTGCAATTTTTGGTGGCCCCAAGCTAAGGAGAACACCCCTACTTCCATGGCTGTACAATGGAATCAACTTTCATGAGCAGCTATTCAGACTGTGTTGATCTTGTTAAACCTAACCAAGTACTATTGAATTGCCATTCACGTTGACTTTGTCTATTGTCCTGTGACCCCCAAAATCAATTTCATATCCCATTTTTTTATTTGGCAGGTTCACGGTTCATGAAAAAAAAGCAACTGCAACTTTCTTTCTAAAACTTTTCCTGTGATTTATTTAGTTTTGGATGGTGATAATTCAAAAGGTGAGGTTGAGAAAAATCTTTATAAAACAAAGCTCTGACTGGAGTCTGTCTCATGCTCATTGGTACCTGTTTGGTTTGTCTTTGCTCATTAGCTCCTGTTTGAGGAAGTTTGGGTTTGGGCTTTTCAGAGTTTCTAAAATTGTATTTTTCCCCCAAGCCCGAACCGACACTCACAAATGAGGGAGGACAGAGTTAGAAGATTGGCAGGAGTTACCATGAGGTGGAGGAAGGACATGGAAGGTTCTAGAAGTAAGGCAGTGTCAATAAAAATATATATTTGGGCTATCGTCTGGGTCATATTGTTTAAGACAGCCATGACGATGTTAACCCTGGTTGCGCAGTGTAAGAGTGTCTGTCAACCAATAAAAGAGTAGCAGAGGAGTTGTATTTGCTGAGAGTAGATGTTCATAGTATAGCAGAGGAGAGGTACCAGCTAGGTGTAGATGTGTGTCGATTTAGCTGAGGAGATATGCCTGCTAAGGGAGCTAAGAAATCGTAAACGACCAAGTGTGTGTCGCTCAAATAATAAATATTGGTTAGGGTGCAGCTGCATGTATGTAACATGAGAAGATAATTTAACATGTTGTGAATATGTAATTAAGTAATTCTGCAACGTTTGTGTGCAATCAGACCTAGTATGAAGTATGTTATGTTATTTATATTGTTTTAAATAAAACTGAGCCTTCTGTGTTCTGGGGATGTGGCCTGACATTGGAATATGAATGACGTCTCTGGTCTTTGACCTCAACTACTCACTCTAACATCCAGACAGACTGTAACTGGGACTAGTGGAGGCAGAAAATCATACCAACACCAAAACTATCACACCAACACGAACCAAAAGCAGATTTGGTAAGAATTTAATTTATTGTAATTTAAAGTATTTTGTTACCACCACATATATTAAAGAGTCTTGCATTCTGTCACAATTATTCAAAGTGATTGTCACACAGGCAAGAATGAGTGGGTAGGTAGATACTGGTAGGGCCGCCTTCCACTTCCGCACTTGTGTAATGCGAGCGTAAATGGGGTTGTTGCTGGCCTCTGGTCTAATCACGCGGCCCGGGGCATTGGGGGGCGGAGCCTGGTCTGCTGGGCGTGTGGGAGGGGCCACCGTTCACCTCGGCTCCAATGGGAGGCGAGGTGAATGGGGACGGAGCCAGCGGGGTAGTATGGGAAGGCCGGATCTGACGATCCGGGAGGCGGGAGTCAGGATCACGTGGGGGGAATGGATATAAGTGGGAGCCCGGAAGAGATCGGGGCAGTTGGGGAAGTTAAGAGGCTGAGCCACGTTGGGTGGTGAGGAAAGATCCGCGCCATCGGCCACAGCACGCCGTCGGCCAGAGGTGTGCAGAGTGCGGGAATAGAGGAGCGTGCAGGGCATGCGAGAGAGAGCGTACGTAGCACGCGAGAGAGAGAGCGTGCGTGGCACGCGAGAGGGAGCGTGCGCGGGGCGCGCGCGAGACGACACTGGTCCGAGAGGAGGCCAGTGGGGGTGCGGAGAAGAACCTAAATAAAAGAGAAACGGAGACCAGCATCGCCTAACGGAGTCTTTTATTACACTTGGTAGACTGGGGGGGCACAATAGACTTTAGCCTTCAATAAAATCCGTGTTGGGTGACAAGCTATGCATTTAGTTTCCATCCAAACTTGTAATATTTGTGGGTAGAGGCCTCACCGTGTTTATGTAGGCATATATATGAGACTTTATGCTCTAACCTGTTGATGGTTTATTCGTGATAGCCCTTATACCAGGGTGCGGCCCGACATCATCTTCAACTCCAAACTTGTAGATGAAATTCAAAGAGCTTTCTCCTTAAAGTGTACAAATATAACATAAACAATTATAGGCGTAATGACATATAACACGTACATTTTGCACCATGGAATATTTGTGGGAAGCATTGTTACCAAGTCCTGATTAAGACGAGACATGGAAATGTACGGTATTATTATGCAAACATGGCCACATTTATCTTCCCAGAGTTGATGTTCATAGATCGAAACAGGTACACATTGAGATATCACTCACAGCCAATGTTAACTCTTTAGGGCAATGAAGCTCAGATCGCCAGGATTATAACACGCACCATCCTCAACAAGTCACAACAAGCAGCACATGTTGATGTACCTGGGTGATAATGGGCAAAATTACCCCTTTGTCAAACAAACTCCAATACCAGGCCAGTCATCTGGTTTTGATCATACATTAGCCATGGCCAAGAATCGAACCTAGGTCTCTGGGTTCATAGTGCAGTGATCTATCCACTGTACCACCTCGCCACCCCAATATATACAATACAACGATAATGCATCAAATGAAATAACCAAAGCAATCCATTTCCATACATGTTTATTTACTGCATATTACATATGCCATCGCATTTATAACAATAGGAAGTTTCTCCATCTTTGTTGTGACCACCACCTGCAATGTCCGTTCCATTGTGGTCATTACCTCCAACTGCTATCATGGGTTTAACGTCAATGCTGTCTATATAATACATTTCAGCATTGCCTTTGTTCATGCACGATTGCATTAGGTCCACTGAATATAAATATGGCGTTCTAATCTGAATTAGCAACATACGTATTAAGTTGTTCACATCACAGTTATTGTAAAGGTCCCAGTGACATGTATGTATGTATGTTGAACTTCTTTCGCACCATAGGTAGCCAATCGTGCTAGTCGGAGGTGCGACATTACGGCTGTTGCAGTTGACACAAAACTCATCATATCACAACTACAATGGTCTTTTGTCAACCTCTGGGTGCCACCCCAGTGCCTACGTCAATAACCCACCCTCCTTCATCCTTTACACTTGCGCAACTATCGCAACATCTCTGTTAGTATACAGTAAGTACATTGTCCGCAATTGAAGTTCAAAGTGTCCGAACTTAGATGTTACACAGTGTCTATTCTCCTATGTTGGTAGGATCAAAATTCCTGGTAAGACAAAAGATTGAGGTGTTCGAGAACTTTCATTACCGATGATACGTAAACTTGAAGATCCCGGTGATGTGATCTGAATTTTCCAAATTCCACACATTTTTGGCTCCTTTAAGCGAATGATAAAAGTGCTTCCAGATATTTGGGTCGATAAAAGTGTTGTATTTCCTGCAACTGCACTATCCATTTTACCTTTGGAGTAAAAAAAATGCACACATTCACACACATACACACCACGGAGATTAGTTAGAGTATTGGGTGAGTGATAAGAAGATGATAAGACGAAAAATCGAACATTTATTATCTTACAGATGTATACCTATCACAAGCTGTCTGTAATGTATCATTGTTGTGTGTAAATGTGTGCATTTGTTGTGTGTCCCAGGCAGACTTCATCATGTTCTTGTCGTTTAAGATAGGTTGTTTAACTTTGCCCCGAATGTTTAGTGTATTATTTATTGCACTGATCGTTATTTCATTATTTAGAGAGGTACCATTTTGTTCATCATTTAGTTTCTCAATAGATTTGAACTGTTGCATAGAAACCAAATTGCATTTTCACATCTCCGGTCAGAGAATCAATAGTTGCATACTGTCTATGACGCATAGACCAGAAACATGGACAATGACATACTGTACATGTGTGTAACACACGTGCTGTTGCATTTTACAGATTATCACAATAAATGTGTTTGCCCTCAATTTGGAGCAACTGCCCACGTCCTTCATTTCCAGTGTGCAACACTTAGTTCATATAACTCCCTCCCAAAGCCTCAGAAGTGCTTCCTGATTCCTGCAAACAATTACATTTCTTAAACTTCGTTTACTAAAGAGTATTTTTTTTCTGCCTTGCTTCTCAATGTTTCTGGAATACCCTTACCACTCATCTGCAGCTTGGTTTCCTTTTTTATTCTCCCTCTTTATTTCTCTATTAAACCAAAACACGGAGCATACTTGCACATGTACCTAACTTTTTCTGGAACCTCTTGGTCGCTTATATTTTACCGTTTTTTGATTCCCGTGTGTTTTGTTTACAACCATTAAATACCTCGTTTGTTAATTGGACAATACTCCTTAAGGACCCTGTACTCGTTCTCTACAATATTAATATTTTTGCCTTTGTTTTGCTTTGCTCTGCTCATGCACCATGGGAAGCCCTTGTAAAATGGCTGGCCAACTGTCTAAATGGGATCATCTATGGAACAAATAGCATCAACTTAAACTCAATAAAATCTAAAAAATGTGATGATTAATGTGAATGAAGACAGCTTTTAAGAAGCGTTTGCTCTTTTAAAATGTGGTAGATTGAAAACATGGTGTGTACAATGCAATCGTGAATGGTGACTGTGTATATACTGAAAGTGTTATTGTTTTCAATTTAAACCTGCAAAGATTTTAAGATAACCACTGCTTCATGGGGTATTTTTAATCTAATACTGTGCTTTTAATTCGATATTGTTTATTGTTTAATAACTGCAATGTTCACCCCTTACTGCACTCTCATGCAATGTAGTTTTCATTATTTAGGGCAATGTGAGATGAAAAGTGACTCCGTGGTGAATGGTTAAATCTGGAAACATCAATTTACTTCTACAACATAGTTTCTAAATAGAGAGTGTAGGTTTGAATAAAATGTCCCCACCCATATGCATATTATTGCAACCAAACGTCTGGAACCCATTACAACAAAAAGTAAGACATAATTTACGTACCTGATGGATCAGAAATCGTAATGATAGGTGATGCAGAGACTGTCCCCGTATAGAAAATGACAATGTCGCTCACAGAATTGTCAACTGGAAATGTAAGGACTTTGCTGGTCGTTGTATCAACATGACGGACATTTAAAAGGTTCACCTGAAAAGGTGAAATGCATACTAGTTAAAATGAAGTTTGCACCAGTAAATGCAAGCATCAATGCGTCACAGTTTTAATACAAACACATTTTGACGTCGTTACTTTATCCCGCCATAATGGTACTCAGGGTATCATCATGAAATTAAATGTACGCATGGAAATTATTGCATCACACTTTGTTGAATAATGGAGCTTAATTCATGTGAATGATGGACGGCAATCCTGCCACCAGACAAGTAGACATGCAAAAAAATCAGAATAAATGTTATGCTTTCTGGCAATAAAACAGATGTTGAGATGTTCAAACACCAAATACAAACCTTTAGCAAGGAATCAAACCTGTATTAACCACACGTACATGCAAACAAACATGTTTTTGTTTAAAATGTTTCATACTTTGATATTGGCAAAAAGTCCCATTTTGTATACAATTATCTGCCTGGGTGAATTGTGAGCAAACTGAAATAAAAATGATAAAACGATAAAATAAAGATGTGCACGAAAGTAGTGTTTTTGGAAGGCTGAACTTGATCATTTAAAATTATATATCAATGTGCTAAAATATATATTTTTTTATAATTGCATGTTTATCTGATATGACATGATAATCAAAAACATGGTCTTTGTAGAATAAAATTGAACAAAAGCTTAAAAGTGCGAAAATAAATATGTCAATATGTATGCTGGAACTTATACTGAGAGACAGAAAGAGGAACACCTATATTTAGCGTACACATGCAGGTTCATTGACATAATTTAAGTTGTTGAGAAAATTCGGCATGGATATGATTCATTACTATAAGGGGCGATGGCCAATGGTGAAAAATTACTGATTTGTAGCAAAGGATTGGAACACAGACAAGAACATATCCACTGCGACGATGAAGAGATAGATTATTCTCGTCTTCAGGTATTAGGTAGAGTATTACATGGAAGGATGCCCTGGTTGTCCACCTTTTTAAGAAGGGGGCCACATGGATTGCAATAACTACTTGGGCATCTCCCTCCTCATTGTGCTGGGAAAGGTCCTGGCAATGATTGTTCCACATTGCCTTGCCAGGCACTCTGAGAATAATTTTGTGGTTCCCCAATTTAGTTTTCAGATATAAAATCGATGTTCCCTATCTGTCTGCTGCAGCAGAGATGTAGGGACTTTATACAGGATCTATATGTCTCCTTTATAGACCTGGACAAGGCTTATGCTTCCATTAATAGGCCTGGGCTTTGGATTATTCCGCATGCTTTTGGGGTCCCTGGCCCTATTCTGAAAATCATTAAAGACCTTCATGGTGGTGGACAGGCCAGGGTAAAGCTGCGTTGCCAGGAATCAGAGGCACTTCTGGGTCACCTTAGGGTGTGACAGGAATGTCCACTGGTCCTACACTATTTAACACATATTTTGACCATGTAGTTCGAGACGCTGGAGGATTTTAATCTGGTGCCCACGCAATGGGAGGCTGATTGATGTGGCCCTTTCATCAGTCCTGCCGAGACAAAGCATTTGCCTGGGCATTTTATATTATCAAATACTCTACCCCATCAACTACCCTTGAGTGATGGGGCAGTTGTGGAGAAGATTAAATACCTGGGCAGTGTGTTTGTGACCACCTCTGGTTCAGCATTGGAGGTCTCACTCTGAATTAGTCAAGTGTCATTACATTGTCATCAACTGTGTATTGCTGTGTGGAAGCTCCCTGGTTAATCACTCCATATGATGCTTCTGATTATTTGCTACAGTTATGCCATCCCTTATTTGTGCTTGCAAAACATGGAATCCGGTAAATAAATATGTGCACCGATTTGAAACAT
Organism: Entosphenus tridentatus; assembly: GCA_014621495.2. Lineage (NCBI taxonomy): Eukaryota > Metazoa > Chordata > Hyperoartia > Petromyzontiformes > Petromyzontidae > Entosphenus > Entosphenus tridentatus. Next base: position 3,452,480 of record CM025608.2, on the reverse strand, counting down.
TTAGGCTGGCCTGCCTGTAATTCGTCCTGGGTTTAACTCGACTGAATTGTCAAAGAAATTAATTGATCCTTGAAAGATCTGGACAATAGTCGCATATCTGAGCTCCTCCAGTTGGCGAGGCTGTGTTGGCTGGGTTATGTAGAGCATATGCCCAGCCACTGCATGCCCAAACAGTTTCTGATTGGCCAGATAGAGTGGGTGAAATTGACATGGAATAGTTGAAGAGGTGATGAACTGATGTGATATAGGAGGATGTGGAACTAATTGGAATTGCCAATGACTGGTATCATAGGTTTCAATATTGGCATTTGTGAAAAGGCTCGTGAAGGATCCAACTGGGTAGTTTAAGGCAGTCATCCTCTAACAAAAATTAATGATAGACGAGTGATGCTCACGTCAACAAGTAGAGCAACCGTGTGGCTAAAATGCAGTGGGGAGCACAGATGGTGTATCTGCCAGTCATCGCTGTCAGTTACTTTATAACATCTGGGTTTGTCCTGTGACCTGATTGCGAGTCTTCTGCACTTCATATCGCCTTAAATTGTACCTAGCCAGGTACAAGTTCCGTGGCTGTTATTGTTACTATATTGCAAAACCAAGAGAGATGGCAGCAGCTTGGACAGGCCATAATCCAGCAGTGGATTGATAATTGTGCAAGCCTGTAATCCAGCACTGTGGGGGGGGAAGAGTTGGTGAATCTCCCTTCCTGTGGGCGTTGAAGTGCCATACCATGGCTTTCCAGGATAACGCGGTCGAGTAAATGTGTGCTCCATCTGTTCCATATGTATGTGATAGAACATTGTATGTGTAGAAATATCGTAACTCACCTGCTGCGTCTTTGTGAGGTCTCCGATGACTACCATTAGTTCTTGAAACTCCGTACTTGTTGGATTTAACATCAAACCCCCAGTACTAAAAGCAATTTCGTCATATTCAGGGTATGTAAGTGCGCGTGTTCGCTGGAAGTTTCCCTGATTGTCCAAAGAGCGCATATATCCTGACCATCTCACGTGCACAACATTCACCTGGAAATATATGCATATACAATATACAATAATGTTATCTGTAATCATACTTCAAATAGTTTAAAGACATACATCGAGCTAATACCAGGAAACATCAAGCATATGTTGTGCAATATTGAAATGATAAATAGTACAATATCTAAAGCTTGTTAAAATTATGTATATGCATATGCATATTGTTGATTCGTTATACTTTGAAGTAATATTTTGTTGCATTTATAATTATGTTGTTGCATATATATTTTATAATGAAAAATAGAAAGTTTTGCTGTATCTATATTTAAACGCTCACCTCCCACATACTCTCATTCATCAAATGTGGTTTTGCAGTATATGACCATTAAAGCTCACACTGATTACCACAAGTGTCTTATAACACTTTAGTAATTAAAATAAAATTACTTAATTTCCTGCAGGTGTGCAATAATGTAGTACAGATTTGTTTACGTGTTAAATCTGTCAATCACACGTGCAATTGTAACATTCGGTTTTGATATAAAGAGTATACGAGTCGGGTGTAGTAAAGGGTCTTACTTTGCATTTCTTTCTCACTCCAATGGCAACCACTTGTGGCACCAGATACGCATCTTTTGCAGATGCATCCGTAAAGATGAATATCTCCGAGTGTGGCTCAATGGCATTCAGGCACAGCTTAATGAAAAATAACAACAATGCGAATATCAGTGCTATGCTCATTATCCATAAAAGTGACACCCCGTCCAATCGTTTGGTGATATAGTACAATTCAATTTACATAGATGTAAAAATATGTTCATCACAATCTGAAGTTATAACAAATATTCCATCCACCATGCTTAATGAGATACAGAGTATTAGCTGGCAAAAGCAAAGGAAAAAAAATAGCAGTTTGACAATGGTATGCACATCTTATGTGCAATTATGATTGTGCCTTTGATCAAACTAGGCGCCTTGTTATAGAATTGCAAGATTGTGAGAGGTAGTGACCTGGGGAGGCCTTCATCCAGCAATAGATCGACCAAGATTGATGATCATGTTCTATGTATCGTGAAGTTATTGGCACAGTAGTGTGACCCTGCTTTGACTAGGCGAGGTTGAAGTTTTGTTAAGGGCCTCACTGTGCCATATTATCTTTGTAGTGACTTGTAGCGTCACTACTGTGTGAGCTTGTACACACATGACGTCACTACGTCGGGTATATTGGAATGACGTCACGGCCGGGTCGGGGAGCCGAAAGGCTGTCGTCAATGCCACGGGGGTTGTGTCAGGCCATGGCACTCTGTATGAACCCGGCCGGACACGTGACCGGATAAAGGTGGGGGCTGGGGACCCTAGGGGGACCTTGGGGGTCGCATGGCCAGGGGCTGAGCCTTCTCGAGGATTCGAGGTGGGCGTGGCCTGGGCGTGGCCTGGGTATGCCGAGGCAGATATAAGTGGGTTCCGCACCTGGTGCGGGGCTGCTCGGGTCCGGGATGAAGATGCCTCATGAAGACGCCTCGTGAAGAAGAGTCAAACCTCAAGTCAGCGTGGCCAACCAGTAGCCCCCCTGGCTTGGCCACGCGAGTCGTATGAGAGCGTCAATGTTAGCGAGTGTTAGCGAGTGATGGTGTGTGTTAGCGAGGATATATAGGTGGTCACCACCATATGTTAAGAGTTGTGTTAATAATAAATAGTGTTGCCTCCCAAAGTTCCAGTGTGCGCCTGAATTGAACCCACTTCATCTGTATAACTTATATTTGCTATTGCTATGTACATGAATAGTATCATTGTTACGAGATCAGCCATAATTGTTATTATCACTGGTGCCGTTGTCATTAGACCAATAGTCATATATAATCTCGCAATAGCATCTTTATTTGCCCAATAATTAGCATTCATGCAAAAATAAAAGAACGCACAACAAAATTAGGATCACTATCCACATTTTAATTAGTCCCATTATTAATGAGCCCCATTATCATTAGTTCATTATTGTTATGAGAGTCAACATATTACAACCATATCATTACCCATCCCATCTTCTTCATTAGTTCCATAATCATGATTATTATTGTCATCGTTATTTTCCCCAAAATAATTAGTTCCATCGTTATCATAATCATTAGTTCTGATATAAACATGGCCATCTTCATAAGAAGCACAACCACTACGCTTGTTTTGGCTTTAACCAGTTCTGAACATGTTCCAAATCCCAGCTCAGAATTCCTTGAGCTGAGCCGAAGTGGCTCACGACATTGAGTTTTTGGTCGGCGGTGGAACACGCCTGTAATGCAGGACTGTGGATGTGAGGCTTGGTGGATCACAACATGTCCTGAAACTACCTGTGGGCATCGAGATTGCAATACCCAGGATTGTCAAGAGATTGCAGTAGAGCAAGTGGGCTAAATTCCATCTGTTCTATCTGTATGGGATTTCCTCTCACACCTATCAATACTCATCAACTTGGGGGGAATGGGGGGAGATTTCGTGATGGTTCACCCCTGGCTGCCTGTCCTGCTTGTCTGTGGTTGCTCACACTTCTGAGTAATTTTCTGTGCACGTTACAATACACTTCTGAGTAATTTTCTGTGCACGTTACAATACTGTGCATGTTACAAATTGAAATTATCATTGTTAAGCCAGAGATGAGCAATACTGGAGCCAAGCCACGGTACACTTCTGAGTAATTTTCTGTGCACGTTACAATACTGTGCATGTTACAAATTGAAATTTTCATTGTTAAGCCAGAGATGAGCAATACTGGAGCCAAGCCACGGTCAAGTCGTGGCTCAGAATATGGGCTAGATTCTAATAGCAAAATGAATTCATTAATATAATACTGTAACATACATTTTCATTAAAAAAAACCTATATATGGATATTTTGTAAACGTAAAGGTACGTAAATAAAACAGCGTCATTTAATGAACAGATGCTGTAGTTGACAGATACACATGATGCATGGCATGCAAAGGATATGACTTTGGTAAATGGTTAAGTAACATCAATTTGTAGTGACATCGCGGGATGTCACTGGGTAATGCAGGCCCGAGAGAGGCACGGCGTGCGGTGATTTGACACCGCGGACACCTCTAGGATGTGGGTGCAGTACCGGCCCTAGAGGGGCTCGGTGAGTACTGATTGATAGCGTTGGATGGCACCATGCTTGGCGTGCAGTGCCGGCCCCTACAGGATAGGGTGTGGGAGTGCCGACCATGGGAATGGGGTTACTTTCGGCCATGGCACTCTGGTTGACCTCAGAGGACATGTGATCGGTTAAGTCTATACAGGGGCCCAAGTGGGGGCTAGAGGTGGTCACGTGTCAGGGTTGAAATACTGCTCGAGGATTCTGGAAAGTGGTCGTGGCCAAGGGCGAAGCCAGCCACGCCACAGAGGATATAAGCCAGGTCCTCCAGAGGGACCAGCGCTGTTGTTCATCCTGAATAATCTTTCGTCTACATTCTACGTCCTACAGAATCTCCAAAACGTGGACTGGGACCCGAGCTGTGGTCCGGTCCGTTGTAGATAGTTATGGTGTAATAAGTTTAGTTAACCTGGTGGTCACCACCATAGGTTGTTATTCTTTTAAGGGGCAGTTACCCCATGTGTTGGTGTTAATAAATGTGTTGCCTCCAAAGAGTACGTCTGCGACTCAGTTGAACTCACTACAAATTTAATCAACTTAATTTTGTAATAAATGCTAAAACTGTTCATTTACCACCTTGTTTGCATTGCCATCAGGATTTCCAGATTTGGTTGCTTGTTTTGCATTTATTCTATCGACATTTTTCCATGTATTACCGCTGGAATCTGTAGGAGTTTAATTGGGTAATCTTACCTAGTGTTCGCACTTAAATATTGTTTGCGTTTATTGCCGGTGTGAGCTCACCCAATGATTAATCACACGTATAAGTGTGCACTCTGCTCATAGCTTTGGGTAGCCAGGTGCGTTTCATTTTATTTTAAATGAATGCAGTGGTGGCCAGGGATTGGACCCCGAGGCTCATGTGCTCTGTAGAGTACAGGCACACCCCTAATTTAGATTTGGGCGGACTTCGTGCTGGACGGATTGAGCTGCTATGTTGTGACATGGAGGGAGTACCTGGTCGCCATTGCAGATACGCAATTGTCCTTCAAAATAACACTTTAAAACAAAGTTTAGCCGTTCCACAAACTTCTGGTGCTCATCTGTTGTGGAGTCGCATATTTTTCCGGAGGACAGACCACAAAGCCGAGTACCTCATTTTATTTGGGTCTTTCGGTAAAGCCACGTAGATAGAAAAAAATATGGAAAATATCACGACGTTTTGATCGCAACACAAGCAATCGTCATCAAAATAGCGATTTATTTCACCTGATGACGATTGCTTGTGTTGCGATCGAAACATCGTGATATTTTCATTATGTTTTCTATCTACGTGGCTTTACTGAAAGACCCAAAGAATATGATTTCCTGCAGTCACGAAAGCTTTAAGTCAAGATTTACCTGCTCATTGTCTCCGAACTGTATTCTTTGTATTCTTGTTGCTGTTGTCTATTTAGCCTACCTGTCCCCCTCGTTGGGACTCACGACAGGAGGAGTGGGACAGGGCGAACTGGCTACACCTTGCAGTCTGCTGAATAAGTTGGACACATAAATCATTCGTGCCTGCGGAATGTGGTCACTACCCTCGAAACACGTATTGCTCTGTGCCTGTTTGAATGGAAGAATTATAATCCACCAATCATTATCTGCAGGCACTGAATTGCTGCAATTTGTTCCACTAAGTCAACAGATGACAAAGCAAATAAAAATTCCACAATAGTGTGTTGCAAACGCTTGGTAGAAGAAATGCTAACCATGCAGTCCTACCCAGACAACAACATTCATAATACAAGTGGTTGCAAAATATACGTGTTAAACCTTTAAAGAAATTTGAGTTGTGAATTGAACCAGCATCCTTCACATGTCCATGCCTAGTCAGATCAGAAACTGTATTTAGACTGGAGAAATCCGATGAGCTATGCAGCTCTTTTTCAGTGTTTCCTTTGCACAGCTCCTCGCAAACTTCATCCCTCTTGTTCCACCCCTATTGCATCAGTCAGACTCCATTCCCCCAATTGTGGAGTGGTGTCACCACTTCCAACAGAAAATATAAATTATCACAGTATCGTGGAAATGTTGCTTTGATAATGTAATAAATTGGCACCAAATAGTTTTTGGGTTGATTATTACGTGAACCCAGAATACAGCACTATTTAAAAAATATATGAACAATAGTTACCATCAATCCAGAAAAAAACAATTCTGGTTCATCACCGCCATCATAGGGGAAGAGTGCTGAAATCCATTTTCGGAATTCAGTTACGTTTTTGGAGACAAGAACTGGACCATAACCTAAAAGAAAAACAGTATATCCGTGAAACACTACATATAAATGTTGCAACAAATACACAAACACATGACTCACCAACTGTTCTTAGTACTTAAGAGAGTTCGATGGAGCCACAAGAAAGTCATACATTATAATCAGCACCATGCATGGCTGTCATGATTATTGTGCTGTCATGAGTATTTTGGTTGCTTATAACAGTATTCAGAATCGAAAAAAAATATTCTCACCTGGGTCATTAAAAGGCACGAGCATAAACATCGCAGGCAGCTCGCCGTTTTTGGCACGCTCATCAATGATCCTTAAGACTTCGGTGCGAACATTATCTATGAAGGGTCCCATGCTGCCAGTAGTGTCAATCACAAATCCAATTGATGTTGTTTGCTCAAATCCTAAATACCTATTTAAACAAAAAAAATACATTTAAAAGCAAGGTGTGCATGTCATTCACAACGTATCTCTGCATTGAGGTCCAGCCCCATATTTATGGCAAATTATAGAGATATTGTCCCACCTGTGAAAAATAATGTAACCATTTACTCCCACAAGCAAAGGTTAATTTGACAGGATGATGCCACCACGACCACCAGGATTCCCCTTTCTAATCCTACAGAACGTCAGTGCAAGTTGATTTTGAGATAATTATGCCCCAACTATGCAAATCATAAAATCATACCCCATTTAGGTGGAAAGTCCACATATGGATAACATTTGAGTACAGTATGGTACTTCCAGCAGAGGCAGGAGAGGTTCATGGGTCAGAGGTCACTCTACCAAAATTGAAAATGGAGCGAAGAATGTATCGAACACCCCTACATTTTTACTCAACTTTCTCATTTAATCCTTAAAGTAGGGGGAGGTTGCCTAAATTGGAATACTCAGATAGAACAGGAAACCAACGTTGTCTTCTCTACAAACTGCAGCCAACTGTCGCCAGTGAGTGCAATGATGAAGCTAGCTTGCAAAACACGTTGCGTGCAAACGAGGTGAGTTTGTTTAATTTTTTCTGAGTCTACTATAAATAGAGGGGTCTGCATATGTAGTGGCTGTGTCAATATATATAGTGAGATATACTTCTGGACATTTGTGGAAAAAGCGTTGTAGCTCATCGGATTCCTCCAGTATTAATATTCTGTTTCTGAGATAAATTACATTAAAAATTTGCAGGGATCACAAACAAGTGAATAAGTAACGTTACAACGTTGCGCAGGAGTGTCTGTTGGAACTTAATGGAAATGGTTACAATGGAATAGAGGTATGCCGTTAAAGGTGGATGATAGCAGCGAATCAGATGACGATACTAATTGCATGTGTGTCAACTGCACCGATCTTTTTTCAAAGAACAGAAGCGTGTGCTTGTGTGAACAGTGATGACGAACGATTCACTTGGCAACTTTGCTTGTAGACTAAGCCTAGAATGTGTTTAAGCGTTCAAAATACTTGTATTAATTTTTGGCACGTTTTTTCCTATAGCTATATAAAAAAAGGTTATGCAATGTATAGTTCGTCACCAGCAAATATGGGTGTATATCTCATTTCTAAAACATCATGTAGGTAAAATTGCTAGATTTTGGCACCCTTTTTTGCAATTTCCTTCTGATAGTACAATACCTTCATGAGTTTTAAGAGCAATTTCGAATCAATTCGTGTTCTAGGATGATCTCGAAAAAAATAAAAATCCTTAACCTTAAGTATCCCATTTTATCCAACATTCTCTGACAAAGCTGCCTCCTTCTATGCCCATCTCTGCTTTCTCGAGCCGTGCCTCGCCTGCACCCCAATCCCCACCCCACTGTCGGATTTGAAATTCCCCACCAATACCTCTCTGCCCCCGACCTATGTCACCCCCCCAACGCGTAGGTGAATGTGTCTATGCACGTGCTTGTGTACATTTGTTCTTTGTATGTAAAGTTGCATGCATATGTATGTATTTCTGTAGGCATCCGAGGATTATTCAGAATGCAGTGGTTCATGCACTTTGCTATAAACCCAGCCACATATATCGTATAAATGCCCATGCCACACATCAGTCGTGTGTGGTATCAGAACCTATTTAGCCTTTCTTAGATTGACTTGGCCTCAAATAGATGCACAGTGCATTCTTCGCATAATTCCTGCAATCCATAATTTAGAAGGAAATAGATGGTGGATCTCGTAGATATTTTTTTTAAATTCCAAACCTGCTGAGATGCTCGACGGCCAGGAGAGAACAATAAAATGACATATCTGCACACATTCCATCCCTTCTATTCATGCATTTTCTCTTTCTGCATGTATAGACACTCTTTATAAGAGTCCTAATATTCAGACGTTCATAGGAACACTCTCTCTTTGACATCTTATCATTGTCATAAGCATCAAAAGCAACATCAGCAGCAGTAGCAAAACAGTAACATCAACCTGATTATCATTATGATCATCATACACATCATCATCATCATCATCAATAACCTCATCTACATTACCATTGCTATTATCATTATAATTATAATTCTCACCTACATATTTTTTATCCTGTACATCTTTCGTGAATATGTGTGATTGTTTACAGTCAGCCACTTTTTACACAGTTTGGAGAAATAAAAAAGGTGTTCTAACCGTTGTGTGTGAAACGTATATATTGCAACAACCAGCAATTTCTGCCGACATTTACCTTCCGAAAGCAAGGTCATTGTCTACTTCACTTCTGAGATCTCTGAAGAACTTGATGGTTGCTTTTGTTGCCACATCGACAGCTGTTTGATGCAGATAGTAGTGTGGTGAAAAGAGTTTAAGGGAACCGTCTTTGTTTATACCCCCCTTAGCTTCGGTCAACCTTGTCATATCGAGAAGCCCTCCATGGCTGCACTTCCCTGCAACATATAAACAGTTATTTATACTTTTGTATAGATGTAAAATAATCTTTCACCAACACGCAATGATCAGAGTGGTGTAGTATGGTTACAACAATGAGGACACGGTAGGTATTAGTGAGGTAAGGAAGGAAAGGGGATACCTTTGTAGTTCTAATATGTCCGCAACAAATTCAACACAGGAAGAGACCACTGACTTGAGCGATGCAAGTTGCACTTCAATATATCCAACGAGCAGACCCAAGTAATTGTAGACAAACAAAGATATTTCACATGAAAAAGCCATGGCAGTTGGTAGCTGATTTAACGTTAATTCGAAGCAACACATTCACATTCCAAACGAATCAAATTGATTAAATGAATGTCACCATTTTAAATTATGCATGAACTAACATCGTAATAGATGGTGTACTGGGAGTTGGGGGAAAGGATAAAAAGTAAACAGTGACAAATGTCACTGAAACCGCAAAGTCACGTTGAGAAACAGGAGAAGCATAAAAAGATACAGCGATGCGAGGCTTAGGATTGAACACACTTACTTATTTCAAACGATTCGGAAAGGAATGATAAAAAAGAACACAAAACATAAAAAAGTGCGAATGAAGGCAACAAAAAGGAAGATATCAGAAATGCACAAATGGTAGATGTATCAGTAAAATATGAAACAATAACTAATTATAAATAAAGAATGTTGTGATCAGTGGAGTTATTTTGTGCAGATTTGTATAGAAAAAATGACTATGATTATGACTGACTCTTAAATAAAAACCAAAGATTAAAGAGTAGGCAGTTTCCAAATGTTACACAGGACAGACCCATGTCTGTGATTTGCCAGCGAGCCTGCAACATGTAACAAAGTCTCGGAGTGAACCTAGCCCAGCACAAACACTGTGGTGACATCACTATGAGTTAGTAGCAAATGTCAGCTGTTGTTGTATGTATGTATGCATTTAGGTGACATTGAATTAGATCTCTGCTTGATTGACCTGGTCAAGGCCTATGATACCATCAGTAGGCTAGGACTGGGTTCCAGACCCTATACTCACAATTACACAGAGTTAGACTGATGGCCTTAATCTAAGTTGTCTTGTGGTTGTTGTTGTTTGACTTGCATCCCACTGGGATTTTTGCACACAGTGTTGGTGTACGGTGTTTTTTCTGCAATATTTTGCTGTCTTTTCTTGGATTTTCTATTTGCACTCAGTCACATATTCACTTTAAGATGTTTTTTGTTCATGTTTTTGTTTTTTGTTTGTTGCGGTTGCACCCGATTCAAGAGCCGAATGGCTCACAGGGCTATACCTAATAAATGAACTTGAACTTGATTTAGAAAGTCAATGTTGGTGGGCAGGCCTTGATAAACCTGCGTGGCAAGGAGTCGGAACTATTTCTGTTCACCTTGGGGTGCGACAGGGATGTCCTTTGGCCCCTACACTATTTAACATCTTATTTGACCATGTCGTTCGAGAAGCTTTCTATGGATGCACTAATGGAATTACTGTCTGGTTTAAATGCAATGGGAGGTTGCTCGATGCCCGGGTGCAGTCAAGGGATGGCTCCCTATTGGTCAACCATGTTATGTATGCAGATGATTTTGGTAATTGCTGCCCATTCTGACAAAGAGTCGGAGACTACTGATGAACCTGGAGCATGATTCTAAGAGGTGGCGACTTACCATCAGCCCCACAACAACATAGCATTTGATGTCATCAAATGCTCCCCTTCCTCATCTCCCCATAAGTGATGAGGCAGTTGTGGAGAGAGTGGAAATACTACCTGGGCATTGGGCTTATGACCAAGGTTGTCAGCCGAGTTCTCACTCCGAATCAGTGGAGCAGCATTATCTTTTCATCATCTGTGTAACGCTGTGTGAAAGGTACCTGGTCCACAGCTTTGCCTTCCCTTCTCTATACTTGTGAAATGTGGAGTACTCTAAAGGCACATCTGTGGTGATTTGAGACATTCAGACGAGCCTGGCTACGATCCATCCTGGGTTTAACCAGACTGGATTGTGTGAGGAGCCCACAGATTCTTGAAAGATATGAACATAGTTCCATCAGTGAGTTCCTCCAGTAAGCGAGGCTGCGTTGGCCGAGTCAAGTTGCCTGCATGCCCAAGCAGCTTTTCTGTTTGGCCGGATAGTGGGGGCTAAACGAGCATGGCACGGGGTAGAGAACAGATGAGCTGATGTGATACAGAAATATGTGGAGCTTATTGAGCTTGCCGCTGACTGGTAGCAGCAGTATCAAGATTGGTCTTTGTGCAAGAGGTCTGTGAAAGACGCTACTGGGCAATTGGAGGCAGTGGCCTTCCAGCAAAAAAAGAAGGCGGAGGAGCGACGCCTATCAGCAGAGTTAGTGCATCTTTTAGTAATCTCAGTCAATCAACCCATGGCACCGAGATCTATTCCGGGACCTCCTGCTGGCGAGCCTTTGACACTTCATGTGGCCTCAAAGTGCACCTAACCTGGCACAAGCGCTGTGGAGATGTAACCACCACGTAGTGGCGAATGGCGTCTGTTGTGTTTTTTTTGTGTATATATGAGGAGAGATGATTGTTGAGAATTTAAACGTAAACAGTCTTGCACGTTTTTCATTAACGTCTAAAACACATACATGTGCAGCCTCCAACACCAGCTCGAGCATGTGGCTCGCAGTGCACACATGCCCAGAGGTGGCTGGGAGCTTTGTAACTTCGTGTAGCTCCATATATCCTTGTCTCTCTATAGTACTCTCATGCTTTCTTTTAACATTATAATTTCTGGTATTTCCAGAAATGGTGGTGTCAGTATCTCATCACTGCCCATCAGACAAATGTTTCACATGCTCTATCGCTGAAATTAATACATGATCCACTAACTTGACCTTGAAGGTAAGTCTCTGGATTGCTGACTGCCTTACCTGAAAATGAACCGTACCATGCAACTTACATTTTCCTTTAGGCTTTGGGACAGCAATATTCCCGATCTTCTGAGATGAATAATATCCGCTGGTAAGAAGGCTTTTCGAATTTATTTCCGGTCTTATATTTTTTACACAATTTGTCCCACAGTTTGTGCATGTGCGCACATCTGGTCCTTAAGCGAATGAAGAAATAAAGGCCACAACATACAAATCCATGAACAAATGAGAGCCAATTTACATAAACACAAACAAACTGGAGGGAGAAGGGAAGAAAACAAATTATGAGCACTGCATTGTGAAGTATAATGTGAGTTAATCTGACACATTAAAACCCATCAATTACAATAAAATTATTCAAATCTGTGATAATTGGGAGACCCCTTCATTAAGTAACGTTTATGTATAGGAGAAATTTATATCATATTAATAACGAGTTTCAATTCCCTTTATCTGCATCCCCTCAATCACAAAAAATACAGATAATATGGCAAACGAGCTCATTCACTCTTTTTATATGTGTAAAATAAAAAATAACACGAAACAAAAGTAGTGGAGTGGAGTCGTACTGTGTAAACCAGGGTCAGGAAAATAAATGTAATTGTTTAAACTGACACAGAAGTTAATAAGCTCACCTCTCAATGTTTTTGGCTACCCCTTGTACCATACTTTTTGCTTGTATTTCTGTTTATGTAGGTAATAAATACATTAACACAAAATTACATAGTAAACATATTTTTCTTATAATTTATTAACATGTAATGCAATATTTAGTGATATGCAATTTACCAGCAACTTCTTTTTCTGAGAAATCAATGCTAAATATGTTATCTTTTGGCTTTGTGTTTCCCATTTCAATCCAGTTTGAATGGCTGTAGAAATCCTAAAACAGATAGAATCGTCAATGGAAATTGCAAATCAATATCGTATACTTATAAATAGAATGAGTTATTACCAGTGAAACTTCATTCACACCGTACATGGCCAACCGTGCTCATCAAGGGTGTGGGGGAAGAATAACAAACTAAACAGAAAAAGCAGTTCTATGATAATACATTTTATTTTATATCCATTGATGTATATCGATATGTTACAGAACTATTCTAAATCTCTTTAGTTATTGAAACATACTCTTTCAAATACACTATGAGATTCGGAAGTAATTCGTTCTTGTATATGCAAATTCATTCACGCATCACGTATGTAAGAATGTATTTTATTTTCTAAATTATTTCACACCTACTACCATTGCTTAGTGTGGTGGAATGAGGTTAAGTGGGTGGGAAAGAGCAGAGCTGACCACTAAAGTTATAACAGGTGATAAATGACGCCTTATTATTCATTTGTAATGAGAGATCGCCATCTCGTGGACATGAGGTGGTAACTGCACGGGCACTATCGGATAACCGGTATCCAATCCTAAGTGGGGAGAACACCTGGGCCAAAGGTAATGGGCGGAGTCAAACAGACTGTTCGGGAAACATTGGGAAGGTTCCACGAGGGGTGTGGCTAGAGGTCTGAGCTTAGCTCCACCAGGAAGGATATAAGCAGAGGCAGGGGAGGACCCGCGGTCGGTGTGGAAGCCTCGGGTCTGGACTGCATCGCTGCTCATCCTCGCCAACGGCCATGTGGCGAAGTCACTACCGGAGCTCACCTCTCCTCCCCAGCACGCCGTCAGCCAGCAGCAGATCGGAGAGAGAGAGAGGCGTGACGCTCGACGGTGGAACGGAGAGCGCGCCACGTCCGCGGCATTTGATAATAAAAGGAAATTACCAGAGAAGGAAGGAGCGGAGCCATGTAGTAATAAAGCTAAATAAAGACACCATCAAGAGTCGTCGTGGAAGTCGTTTATTAAATTTGGAGTCAGAAGTGGTCCTTCAAGAGACAAAATTATTCTACCAGTGTGAAATATGTCTAAGCACCTTAAAAAGAAGAACCCACCTGTTGCATCTTCCGACGACGAGGAGGCGTGGACCCAGGACCTGCCGACCCCGGGATCCGTGGTCATGGTAACAGAAACTACGGCTGCTGCGGTCGCCGAACCAGAGACGAGCGGCGCGGCTGTGGCTTCTCCGCCACAGCGGGCTGAAGACGGCTGGAGAATGGTGGTGGAGCAGCTGGAGTCGCTGAAGACGGTGCTTCTTCAGCTGGTATTGCTCGTCGCGTCGTCTGCGGTGGCGGGGCACCCACCTGAGGTGCTGCCAATGGGTGACAAGCAGAGGTCCGGGACTGGAGCCTCAGAGGGTTCCCCTGCGGAAACAACGTCCGCCATTGCGGGCGCTGGAGAGACGTCCGCCATTTCGCACGCTACGGGGACCACGCAGCATGACGCCGCCATCTTGGACGGCGCGTCAAGGGCATGGTCGGAGCCCGCCATTTTGGAGGAGCCACGTGATACGCAGCTGGCGGGAGCCACCGCTAAAGTTGGCCGAAACGGTGCCGGGCACACCCGATGACTCCCGCACATCAAATAATTCATCGCTGCAGGCGGCGATTGGAGCGCCTTCACTTGGCGGTTCGAGGCGGCGTTCCGTTTAGTTCATTGGTCGGATGAAGCGTTGATCGCTCTACCGACCGTGTTAGATGATGACGCTCTAGCTGTGTTCAGGTTGATTCCCCTAGAGAGGAGGAAGACATTACAAGGTGCGTATGCCGAGATGGCTGAAGTCTACAAACCACCTTCTGATATTCGAAGGAAATTTATGCAATGAAGGCAGGGGAGTTCCGAGTCATGCCTCGCCTACTGTAGCACTCTGATGGTGTTGGCCGTGGCCACCTACCCTGAGGTGAAACGAGAAGTCCTTGATTCGTTGGCCATGTAGCGTATGTTGGCTCTGGCACGGGACATGGGGGTGGTTCTACCTGCATGTGGCCAAAATGTGCAGTCATCCCGATGGGCTGCCAGATATTTTCATGCACACGAAAAGCTGCAGCGGTGGTCTCAGATGGCTGCATGCACGGGGGACCCTAGTCGGGACAGGGAACCTATAGTTGGTCGCCGATTAAGGTCGTGGACATTCCACCTGAGAACGTGGCTTCGGAAGGCGATCTCGCTGCTGCGGTTCCTCAATGGGATCAGAGACGGGGCGATGTGGCACGTCGTCAGGGATTTAACAGACCACGTCAGCATGATGATTGGGGAGCTCAGCGACCACCCTTGACCTGCTTCAGGTGTGGCCAGTTGGGCCACTTCGCGAGGGATTGCCGGGGTCGCCCTCATTCCCCGACTTCAGCTGCTGCTCCGACTCCTGCTGCCTCTCCGATGGCTCAACCTCTTCCTCCAAAGGCGAGTCGGTACGAGTCGGACACCCGGCCCAATTCACAACCTCAGGCATCTTATGACATATTCTTAGGTTTTTTCGGTAAAGTCACGTAGGTAAAAA
>CM025608.2:3414409-3436591 GCA_014621495.2 Entosphenus tridentatus | reverse complement strand
GAGTTTTGATAATGTCTGTTCGAATTCGGTTGCTAAGGGTTGGCCTGATTCGGTGACACAATGCCAAAAGTTGGTGCATCATGTAGTTGCGGCTGCTGCAGGATCTTGGTACAATCCAGGGGAGTGGACGTTCACGTCTTAGTGGACACGGGGCCTTCCGATTATTTCTGATGTGATCTTTCAATTACTATAGATTCCTGTTTCTCAAGTCCGTCTGGTCCTTGACGCTTGTATTGCTGCTAATGGTGGTAGCATGGGCATCTTGGGCCAGGTGAATACCCGTATCGCGATCGGGGATGTTACTGTATCTGGACCGGTTTTGATTTCAAGGCCATTGGCCATGCCCTGCTTGTTGAGCACTGATTTTTTTAGAAGAATGCCTGTCAAGATCCTGGTGGATCAAGGCTGTTTGGAACTGCCCTCGGGTCGCAAATTGTTCTTTTTGCCTTCGCCGCTGTTGTATTCGCCTCCATGTGCCGCCGTGCAAGCCCTAGTTGATATCACGGTCGAGATTCCACCGGAATCCCACATCCTTGTGTCATTGCGTTATCGTAAGGGATCCGGATGTGTTGCTTTGGCGGCTGGAGTCCTTCTGACCCCGTCTAATACTGCAAGCCGGGGTTTGGCGCTTGTCGGCGCACAGACAATTATTCGTACCAAGCAGGCCCTGTTCTTGCAGGTTCTTAATGAGGGATCGGACGCGGTTGTTGTTCCCGCTGGTACGGTACTGGCTCATGCCACTACCGCCTTTTCAGAACACAACGAGTTTGAGCCGCAGCATTTAGTGGGGGTGGTTCATTCCTGTTTTGTTTCGGACAATCGATCGGTCACTGAGTTATGCAGCGAGAATTCGTCCTTGTCTCCTGAGCAACGGAATGAGTTGCCTTCGCTTCTGTGTGAGTTTTCGGACGTTTTTAGTAAAAATTATTTCGACCTAGGCCGTACATCCCTTTTATTGATATTGGTGAGGCCAGCCCTATTCGCCAGAATCCTCACCGGTTGAGTCCGGTTGAGAAGGAACGCGTACAATGGACGGTCAACAACATGCTGGCCGCCGATATTATTTCTCCGTTCAATAGCCCTTGGGGTGCGCCTGTTGTGCTTGTCTAAAAGAAGGACAAGTTGAACAAGGTTTTGGTGGTCGACATGTATCCGCTCCCATGCACAGATGACTCCTTAGACGCTTTGTTCGGTGCGCGATACTTCTCGACTCTCGATTTGTCTTCCGGGTTTTGGCAATTACCCCTAGATGACTCATTGAAGCCGAAAACCGCTTTCAGTACCCCTCAAGGACTTTTCCAGTTCAACTGCCTTCCGATGAGCTTGAACTTAGCTCCGGCTACTTTTTCACCCTTGATGGAGCTCGTTTTGGCTGGCCTACAGTGGAACACTTGTCTCATTTACTTAGACGATGTTATTGTTTTTAGTCGCACGTTTGATGAACATCTCCGGCGTCTACGCTCCGTCTTCGACAGGATGCACTCCATTAGCGTAAAATTTAAACCGTCAAAATATAACTTGCTGAAAAATTCGGATACATTATCTGGGTGACATTGATGGCATCGCTATGGATCCCACGAAAACTGCGTGTGATTAGCCGACTCCTACCTGCGTGGATGATGTGCGCAGTTTCATTGGATTTGCATCATATTACCATAGGTTCGTGCCAAATTTTGCTATGGTTGCTAAACCTTTGCATGCATTGACTGCTAAAAATCAAATATTTTGATGGGGTCCGGAAGAGGAGGCCGTGTTCGTAGCCCTCCGCAAACGTTTGTCTGATGCGCCCACGCTCGAATATCCGGCTTTTTCTCTGCCATTTATTCTTGACACCGATGCCAGCGATACGGTAATCGATGCCGTCCAATCTCAATTGAAGAACGGTGTTGAGAAAGTGGTCGCTTATGGCAGCCGTGTCCTTTCACCTGCATTGAGTCGCTATTATGTCACTCGGTGGGAACTTTTGGCCATTGTTAATTTTGTGTGGCAGTACAGGCCTTACCTTAATGGCAGAAAATTCGTTGTCCGCACTGACCAAGCGGCTCTCCAATATTCCTAGAAAGTCGAGCAGCTGGCTGGCCAACTCTCTCGTTGGCTAGAAATATTACAAGAGTTCTGCTTCAGTGTGGTGTATCGTAAGGGCTCTCGGCATTGCAACGCAGATGCCCTGTCGAGACTGCCACAATCGCCTCGTTGCCCATGTGTGTCCAGGACGAGCCATTGTCTCGCGATCATGGACCATCATTAATTCCAGATTTGAAGCTTTTGTGACTGCAAGGATTCATATTCTAAGTTCTTTCGGTAAAGTCACGTAGGTAAAAAATGAAATTAATAAAAATAAAACAATAAAAATCACGACGTTTCGGAGGCAACACAAGTCTCCGTCATCAGGTGGGACCGTCACAGCCAGATTAGCTGCATCAAGTGAGGCAAGGAATCAAGATGTAAGCCCTTAAAAGAAGCGATGGGTATTACCTTGTTATCGCGGCATCTCTTGAGGAAGGCCACCGTCTTGAGAAGCTGTGACTTCTTGTCTCGTTGTCTGTTAAAAATTCTAACAGATAGGTGAAATTCCTCCCCGTAGAGGGTATTAATTCTAGATTTGAAGCTTTCGTGACTGCAAGAATTAATATTCTTAGTTCTTTCGCTTCTTTTAAGGGCTTACATCTTGAATCCTTGCCTCACTTGATGCATCTAATCTGGCTGTGACGGTCCCACCTGATGACGGAGACTTGTGTTGCCTCCGAAACGTCGTGATTTTTATTGTTTTATTTTTATTAATTTCATTTTTTACCTACGTGACTTTACCGAAAGAACTAAGAATATGGACCGTCATGTCCGCGGTGAACAATTTGACTACTCCGGATGTGAATGTACCGGCTGACAGTGTGTTGCAGCTCCCACGCTCAGTGTGGGTGCGTGAACAGCTACTAGACAACTCCTTGGAGAGTTTGTGACGTCGTGCAGAGCACGCACAGGTATCTTCTGCGTGAGATGAGGGGGGCTGATTGACTCTCCATGATGGCCTTTTAATGTGGTGAGAGGAGATGCTAGATCGCTGGCGGATTGTGGTTCTCATTGCTCTCTGTGACGGCTTGGTTCAAACGCTGCACGGAGAGAAGTTTTTATACCTTGGTGCCTAAAACTCGTTGTTGACGTTGCAGCGGGATTATTATTGGCTGGTTATGGCAGCCAATGTTTCCAAATTGATCCAGTCATGCCATGGGTGTGCTCGGCGGAAGCCACCACAGCGGAAATGTCATCCACCGCTGCAATCTATTTCTGTCTCGCGTATGAATGAGCTGGTGGCACTCGATGTCCTGGGCCCCTTTCCGGTTACTCCTAGAGGTAATAAATATCTCTTGGTAGGAGTGAAATATTTTTCTCGATGGCCGATGGCTTGGCCGCTGCCAGACCAGTCGGCAGCCTCCATTGCCGACGCGTTTTTGAACGGTTATGTTATGGATAAGGGTGCTCCCGAACAGCTGCTTACGGACCAGGGTCGAAATTTTTCTTCTAATTTGCTGCATGATGTCTGTAACGCATTGGGCACCAAGAAAATCAGAACATCGCCATACCAACCCTCAGACCAACGGGATGGTCGGACATCTAAACCGGACCTTGTCCGCCATGCTCCGTCAGACTGTGGATACCAAACAAGCTGATTGGGATTTGCATGTGCCGAGCATGCTTGCTGCATACAGGATGGCCCCGCACACTTCCATGGGATGTTCGCCATTTTTTTATCATGTATGGGAGGGAAAACGTGCCATTCAGAGATACCCAATTGGGAGCGCCGATTGGTGGTGCCAAATATACCCTGCCGGACCATGTTCAAGATTCCGTACGGCGGATTTCTGAAGCCCTGGAAGCGGCTAAAGTTAACACCGCCAAGACGCACACGCGCAACGAACGTTGTGCGCAGGTCCGCACGTGACATGCCGTGGTCTGTTGGCGACTGGGCTTGGCTGCATTGCCCTCATTTGCCCGTTGGAACCTCTCTCAAATTGCGTAGGCCATGGCACGGTGCTGTTGAAGTGGTCAAGGTTAAACGTCCACAGTGTGTGTGCATTCGTGCGGGCCATCGCCGTTGGTTCGTCCACCCATCTCGTTTGAAACCTCATGATGTAGATGCTTACCCCGAGCCCTCATACTCTGATAGTGCATTGTCGCTGAGCTGTGCGCCTTTTGTCGTCATCTGGTTTAACACCGTATGAGACGAGGCTCTAAATAAAAGCTGTCTCTGGTGTGGATCAATTAGTTTCAAGGACAATGCATGTATTATCAGAGTGTGTGTTTTTTTGTTTGTATTCTGAGCGCAAGTATTGTGGTTAATGTAGACATAATTCCTTCTGAAAGGTTTCAGTTTTGTTTGCAGAAAAAAAGGGGGAAAAGCCTATTATTATATGTTGGTACTGGCAAAGGAGGTCTCATGATAATTAAAGCCTTTTTACGATGACACACTTGCAATAGTATTTTCCAGTGGTAAACTCTAGCACCACGCTTTTGTGATCACCAACGGCATAATGCAAGGCTGTATCATGGCACCACTCATATGCATTACATTCTCTGTCACCATGCTCGGGGAGGCCATTTCAAAGACTCGGACCAGAATCTATATCAATGTTTGCACATCAAGCAAGCTATTCAACTTTCGCTGTCGACAGGCGAATGTCATGGTTCAGGGGGCACTGATTCAATATTTATTATACTGACAACCCTAACTTATTTGCTCATACTGAAAGTTGCCTCCGGGACATATCCAACCACTTCTCAGTAACAGCAGCATATTTTGGTCTCTCAATCAACCTTAGATGCACCAAAGGTCATAAAATGACAAGACTCCTGCATCTGAAGCAAATGTCACTCTAAATGGTACCACACATTCCTCGGTACTAACGAAATTTCCTCGGTACTAAAGCATCTAATGAAGTGTGGGTAGACAATGAGATAATTATCTATCAATCATATACTCAAAACCAACTGTAATTTCGGTCGTCTGTACGTTAGAGTGTGGGATGAACATGCCCTTTCTAAATCAACTAAGCTGAAAGTCTACTAAACCGTCATCGTGACAGAGCTCCTATATGGCGGTGAAACCTTGACACTCAACAGGCAGCAACACTTACAAATAATCCTTCACAAAACATACAGTAAGACAAATTAACAATATTGAAGTTCTGCAACGAGCCAAAAACCGCCTTAAAGCATAACTTATCAAGGATCGGCTTAGATGGACAGGACACCTGATCCGCAGGACATATCCTTTTGACGAACCACCATCCAAGCCTGAATAACGTTCTTCGAAATCGAATGAGTTGTAGCAGCAGAGATAAAAAAAGAGTGCAATGGAATTTTGAAGTGCTTGTCCTCAACAAGTAACTTCAGACCTCACATGCCCTGTATGTGGCCATGGCTTTGCACCATGGATTGGCCTCTTCAGCTATTATAGGCCACAAACCCAACCAATATGACTCTTCTGCCTGAGCAGTTATCATCGATTACAATGCAACAGGAAACAGAGGACATTAGGCTGGTAAGACAATGCTTTAATGTAGGCAAAAGGATACATTAGCCCCGGCTATCACAAAAATGCCTACAAATGGCCTATTTGCGGCATTGCCACAATGTGTCATTTTGCCTGGGGTCTGGAAATACCTCTGGTGGCAACCTGCCACTCACAGTTAACACCCTTGTTTGATACCCTCATGTTTAAAAAAAATACAGAACATGTAAAAATTCAGATTATTAATGACGCGGTTGATGAATACTCATGCTAAATAAAACATTTAAACACAAAATGCTCAGATTGTGGATGTTTGTGTGCAGTGACAAATGTGATGATTGATAGAAATGTGCTTCTGCATTGATTATTATTTGTTATTTACATTACAAATGTGTAAAGTTGTTTCCCTATCTCAATTTAAGTGTAGTGCACATACCTGCAATGTGTGGAGAATGGTTCCCGTCAGCTGTCGTGCTGTGATGTAGTCCACAGTTGTTATTTCATTTTTCCTGAGCAATGCAATTAATCTGTTTCGATTCCCGATCATTATCTCGAGGGCACCTACGAACTTCTCTGCATCAAAATGGTATCTTGGATCATTTTTCGTGTTTTTTTCTGAATCTGTGTTTGCATTCGATGTTAAAATGACATCCTTCGCGAGATTATAGCTCGGGGTACCTTTGTAGTTTACCTTGTAGCCAGTTATGGATTCTTTTGCCTGCAAGTAAAAATGACAACAATAAATATGCAGTAATTAAAAACTTACTACCTAGATGTTTTAAAATCTACATTCGTGGGGATATGACAAGAGCGTTGAACTATTTCATAACATTGCAAATAAACATACCAGTAGGGGGCGGTTCAGTACGTACATTTTCCAGGTCAAAATGAGGGCCACTTCAAGAAATATCAAGCAATGGCTCTCTTATGAAGAGACTGACCCCGAATTGCATTGGTGAGTCGTCGTTCTTTAAGCAAGAACAATATAATTGTCTCCCGTCGAAGGCTGCATGTCTGCTGTGTGGAGCAGCCCGGCAGCTAAAACATATCGGGCTGCAACAATTTAAGTCCAAGGAATCTCTGCTCCTCTTGCACCAAGAAGCCTGTTTATAATGGTTTTGCATATGTTCACTGCAATTTGGATGAGAATATAACCAGATATACATATATTGTATTGTAGAAAGGAATGCTTCCAATGGAGAAGCAACATTATATATAGTGGTACGTGAATTTCATTTCGAGAAAACGTTTGGGTCATATAGATTAAACATTCGCTCTTGCTCAATGATACAATATCACATTGATTATTGCTAACATTATTTAAAATTTTCTTGAAATTCAGTGACAGACGATGTAGGTGTATGAAGTATCATATCATCAGCATGAAAGTATCATATCTTAGAATGAATCAAAACCTGAGCCAACATTATTTATGTATTAATAAACAAAAAATTAAACAGATGGCGTGACATATTTTGCAATGTTTGATTCTTTATGTTTTTTTTTCGGAAATATCTTTCATATACGTAATTATAATATCCTCAACTAACGACAATATTCTTGATTGCAGGAATCCATACTCTCTGGTTCTTTCGGTAAAGTCACGTAGAGAGAAAAAATAAAATAATAAAATAAAACACGACGTGTCGGTCGCAACACAAGCGTCCGTCTTCAGGTGTGAAAGAAAAAAATATCTGCTCTTGTGGCTTTATATAGGCACGGGAAGGGAGAGGAAAGGGGGGGAAGGAGTTTGGCTGTGGGAGTTCACGGGGGGGGGGGGGTGTGGCGTGCATGGACGGGTAGGGCTAGAGAAATTAGCAAGTAAATGGACTTGTAGTACAAGTCATAATCGGACGACGACTACCGGGTGGGTGAGTGAGGACGACGACAACTGGGTGGGTGAGGACGACGACAACCGGGTGGGTGAGTGAGGACGACGTCAACCGGGTGGGTGAGAGAGGACGACAACAACCGGGTGGGTGAGTGAGGATGACAACCGGGTGGGTGAGTGAAAATCATAGCAGTTAAAACTTGACGTGGTTTATCACATCCTTTCAATGATTTATCAATCTGAATCCATCTTCTCGATGAAAGTTTTGTCTCTGTTTGTATATCTGGATAGCTTCATGAACAGATCTCTGAAGGTGGCCCGAGGGTTTGCAGAGCACCATGGTCTCGAAGAAAACAATGTCATGTGTGCCCACAGCTTTGAACCAATGATCAGCCATTGCCGAAGAGTTGGTTCTGCCGTGTTTAAAATCCGCTTTGTGTTCGCGCACCCGGTCCGAGACACGTGGCTTCGTTTCACCAATGTAACTGCTGCAGTAG
Organism: Entosphenus tridentatus; assembly: GCA_014621495.2. Lineage (NCBI taxonomy): Eukaryota > Metazoa > Chordata > Hyperoartia > Petromyzontiformes > Petromyzontidae > Entosphenus > Entosphenus tridentatus. The sequence goes on along the minus strand of CM025608.2, from coordinate 3,428,757 downwards.
ACACAGCTCAGCTTTTCGACACTAGGACATTGCATGCCTGGAATCGCATCCTTCACCGATGGGATCAAATCAAGGATTTTGTGTACTGTATTGAACCGAACTTGGATCTTGAATTTGTTTACGATTTTGGCAATGATTTTAGTGACCCCTGTTATGTATGGTATAGTGATTGTTTTGATTGGGTCCTCAGATGGTTCTATACCCATGGTTGGGGATGCAGCTTTGCGGATTGTGCGGTCAGAATATCCATTCCTCCTGAGAGCCTGGCATACGTGTTCAAGCTCACTGGCTAAGTGGTGCTGATCGGAGATGCAACGGGCCCTATGGTGTAGTGTTTTAATGAGGGAATTTTTCTGGGCTGGATGGTGGTGGGAGTCAGCCTTTAGATAGTGTCCCAATGAGCCATCAGGTCTATTCTTGATAAAAACATCCAGGAATGGTAACTTGCCTACATTTTTTACTTCCATGGTGAATTTGATAGATGGGTGTATGGAATTGATTTGTTTGAGAAATTGGTGTATTGCCATCCGGCCATGTGGCCAGATAACGAACGTGTCATCTACGTATCTCTTCCACAAAGCAGGACGTCGGGTGGATGTCTGGAGGGCATCTGTCTCAAATGTCTCCATGAAAATGTTCGCTACCACTGGTTATAGGGGAGAGTCCATTGGGGTATTTTCATTTCTGTTTGTAGAAAGTACCATTCCAGGTGAAGTAAGTGTTGGTAAGGCAGTGCCTTACCAACGAAGGTACATCAGGATCCAATCCCTCTTGGACTAGGTCTTCAATGATTGCAATATAATCAGGTACGGGTACCTTGGTGAAGAGGGAGACTACATCAAAACTGACAAGTAAATCATCAGAGGACAGTGATGTGTCCTTGATTAGTGAAACCAAGTGGGCCGAATTAAGTACAGCTGAGGCGGTCATGCCCGTGAAGGGAAGGAGAGTCTCAGACATAAATCGTGCCTGTCTGTAAGTGGGTGAGTTAATGGTGGATACGATAGGACGGAGTAGAGTACCCTATTTATGGATTTTTGGAAGGCCGTAAAATCTGGGTGGTCTAGCAGTTGCAGGTTTTAGAAATATCTGTTTGGTGCGTTCGATTCAGGAAGTCGAATTAGTGATGATTTTGTTGGTTTTAGTAGCCAAGCTATTGGTAGGGTCTCTGTTAATTTTGGTATAGCAGCCATCATTGAGAAGGTCCTGGATTGTGTTGTTGTTGTTATGTGGTTTTATCCATGATGACAGTGGCATTGCCCTTGTCGGCTTAGAGGATGACTATATCATCTCTCTATTTTAATTGAGCGAGTTCAAAACGTTCGTCCTTGCTAATGTTGCTAATTAGGGTTCTTAGCATTCTTGAGGATAGCAGCGATTTCAGATTTTACAATGTCTGCCGGGATGTGTCTCAGACATTTGAGGGCTACGTCGACCTGGGCAATGATGTCATCCACTGGGATGTGTTTTGGGGTAACTGCGAAATTCAACCCTTTCGCAAGTATCGATTTTAGGCTGTCAGAAATTGGGCTGGATGTTTTGATCGTGAAGAGACCTGATGGCTCTTTGGGACACTGTCTATAGGAAAGCCACCCACACGGATTCCTATCTAAAGCCTGACTCCCACTACCATCCAGCCCAGAAGAATGTCCTCATCAAAACACTACACTGCACCACCTAGCCAGTGAGCTTGAACACGTATGCCAGGCTCTCAGGAGGAATGGATATTCTGACCACACAATCCGCAAAGCTGCATCCCCAACCATGGGTATAGAACCATCTGAGGATCCAATCAAAACAATCACTTTACCATACATAGCAAGGGTCACCAAAATGATTGCCAAAATCGTAAACAAACTCAAGATCCAAGTTCGGTTCAATACAGTACACAAATCCGTGATTTGATCCCATCGGTGAAGGATGCGATTCCAGACATGCAATGTCCTCGTGTCGAAAAGTTGAGCTGTGTCTGCTGCAGCAGTTACATTGGTGAAACGAAGCCACGCGTCTCGGACCGGGTGCGCGAACACAAAGCGGATTGAAACATGGCAGTGGCGGATCATTGTTTCAATGCTGTGGGCACACATGGCATTGTTTTCTTCGAGACCATGGGTGCTCTGCAAACCCTCGGGCCACCTTCAGAGATCTGTTCATGAAGCCATCCAGATATACAAACACAGACAAAACTTAAATCGAGAAGATGGATTCAGATTGAGAAATCATTGAAAGGATGTGATAAACCACGTAAAGTTTTAACTGCTATGATTTTCACTCACCCACCCGGTTGTCGTCGTCCTCACTCCCCCACCCGGTTATTGTCGTCCTCACTCACCCACCCGGTTGTCGTCGTCCTCACTCAACCACCCGGTAGTCGTCGTCCGATTATGACTTGTACTACAAGTCAATGTACTTGCTAATTTCTCTAGCCCTACCTGCCCATGCAGGCCACAAACCCTCCCCCCTGTGAACTCCCACAGCCAAACTCCTTCCCCCCCCTTCCCTCTCCCTTCCCGTGCCTATATAAAGCCACAAGAGCAGATAATTTTTTCACACCTGAAGACGGACGCTTGTGTTGCGACCGAAACGTCGTGTTCTATTTTATTATTTTTCTATCTACGTGACTTTACTGAAAGAACCAGAGAGTAGCGACAACATATTAAATACTTAATTTGATATGTTACGGATAATTGAGGGTATATTGAAAATGTGTGTTAAATATATTGCCGAAAATAAAATGTATATTTATATACTGTATTTAAAACTAATAAAATATGGTAACAAGTAGCGTGCAAAAATTTAGCTACACACGGTCTATGCCCACCAGACCAGAACAATCAATCGCACACGCTATCCAAACAGATTTGAACAAATCTGAAAGAGCTGCGTGTTTTATATATTGTCGATTCAACAGGCGCAATGAGTAAAAAATTGACAACAATTTTTTTATAAAGGAACATGTTTAATACCTCTTGATTTGATTATTGCATATGTTGTCGATAATTAAGCATACATTAAACACGTTATGTAATATGTTGCCGGTAATTGAAGATATCTTTCACCTATAAATGTCATTGTTTGTCTGTGTCTGCGTATCTGTGTGTGGCCGAAACTTGCGAAGGATTTGGCTCGCAAACCGTGGGGTTTATGTTTTAAAAAATTAGCCAGGGAGCACGCCATAAGCCCCGTGCTGAGCCAGCACTATTCCGATTTCGCGTCCGTCACCTTTAAAGTTGTTTAATCTGCGATTTAGTGCTGTTTATGGTTATTTATTTATTAGCTAGCGCGTGCTCGACCATACCAACTGACACGCTTTCGGTGGGGGGGGGGCTACCAAGTCACATGCGTTCGGTGGGGGTGAGGGGGTAATTATCTTTCGTGTGGACACTGCGCAAGGTAACTTACACAGATTTACAGCTCCCTTCAAACATTTATTACCATGATGACTGTTTACTCATTACAAATTGCCTTTTATAGGTTTCATTTTATGACAGGGATTAAGACATTTTTTACCCTAAGTAATACGCTTTTTCTCCCCGACGACCACTATCTTTGCTTTTCGCGAACACATCTTTACGTGAGGCCATCACACGTATGCACACGTTTTCTCTTTGAAAATAGGTACATTTCAAAATATCACTGTCCTGTTCAGAAATCCCAGTTTTGAGGGAAAGAATAGCCTTTATCTGTATAATCAGCCACGTAATAACACTTGCTGCGCAGGGGCAAAACAATAAATATACTGAATGCTATTACGTCTTCATTCTATCATACTAGTTGTTCAGGGGCGCCTATGGCGCCCCCTCACGAAAGCATTTCGGCCAGGAAAAGTCACAAAATTTTCACACGAACGATGCATTCACGCAAGCACCCGATGCTCCGTTTAGAAGTTTCATCTTATATTATATTATTCATCACATAAAGATATATAAACATAGACATAACTTCAACCGAGAAGATGGATACAAATTGAGCAAGCAATTGGAAGGATGTTATTAACCAGGTAAAGCCTTAACTGGTTGTGGTTGTTCCCATCCTACCTGCAGTTTACTAGTACATTTTTCCTAGTTACTTTCTCCCCGTGTCCCACACTCAGCTTCCCACTTCTAGCCCCGCCCACACCCCCCCCAGCCTCACTTCTTTTCCCCCTAGCGCCCCCGCAGCCCCCCCTTCCCCTACCCCCCCTCTCTCTCTCCCCCCTTGCCCCCTGTTTTACCTATATAACCTCTTGCCATGGCAGCTCTCTCGCCGACTTAAGCATTTTTTTGCTGTGGTTGTTTCACCTGATGAAAATTGCTTGTGTTGCAATCTAAATGTCGTGATTTGTTCTATTTTGTTTTATTTCTACCTACATGACTTTACCGAAAGAACCAAAGAGTAAGATAGATAAAGTTGTGCGCTTACCAACATAATGGTACATCTGTCCCTGCAACTTGTTGATTGTGATAGCGTTTGCAGGGAGAATGGGAAATATTGTCGTCATCGCAAAACAAATGGCAAAGTCGTGTCGGTGGGGGCCAAGTTGATTCTGGGAATCAGCACCGAATCACCTCGTTCTCTCTCTCAAGCGATCGTCATATTAATCATAGAAAGATAGATCAGGTAGTGCGCTTACCAACGTAATCGAACGTCTGTCCCTGCGACATGTTGATAGTGATAGCGTATGTGGGGAGAGCTTGGAGAATGGGAAATTGTCGTCGTCATTGCAAAACAAATGGCAAAGTCGTGTCGGTGGGGGCCAAGTTTATTCTGGGAAATGATTATGGGAATTAACACCAAATCGTCGTTCTGCAGATCGATTCCAACATATTCGAACGTCTGTCCGTGCGCCTACCGTCGTTCAAACCTACGCGCCCCTGCATGAAAACGAAGGGAAGTGCAGCGTTCATCACATATAAAGTTAGGCGTTCATATTCTATAATATTTACACTTGCCCCCTCAGTACGGGGGTTCAGCAGTGACGTTATGTCAATGACGCTTGATTGGTGCACATCTGCTCATAGTTACAGATAGGTTAGGTTAATTTTGTATTCGTTGACTTTCATTTCTTTGCCGCTCTTGCTCGCGGCAAATGTTTGCACCAAAATGTAGGAAAACCCTCGTGGTAGCTCCTTATTACTTATTATACACGCGTGCATTTCCCCTCTCCCTTGCTTCTTTCTCTAAAGTCACGTACGTAGATAACTATTATTGATCAACTTATTTAGTCTCTATAAGTTAGAGTGTGCGTGTGTACATCCATGTGTGCGTGTGAGTCTATATATGTGTGTGCGTTGTGTCTGTGCGAGTCCGTGTGTGCGTGCATCAATGTGTGTGTGAGTCAATGTGTATGTGTGACAGTCGCTGTGTTTGTTTGTGTACATCCATGTGTGTGTGTGCGGTGTGTGTTTAAGTCAATGCGTGTGTGTCAATCGATGTGTGTGTGTAAGTCCATATGTGTGTGTGGAAGTCATTATGTGTGTGCGTAGTTCAATATGCATGTGAGTCTATGTATGTGTGTGTTTGTCTGGCAAAAACAACCCCCTACCTCCTCGTGGTGCCAGACGGGCAACGCTGTCGTGGGCAGTGCCATGGGGGGAGGACCAATTGAGATTGTCCTCTCCTCTCCTTTCATGGCGTTTGTAACCACCACAGCGGCCAAATGGGGGCTCTGGATGGGTGCGAGGGGCTGGTAACCCCTCCACCTTCAATTAACTACCACTAAACTACGAGCTAAAACATTTATTACACTTGTGCTGGAGGCCCCTGGGGGGACAGGCGTCTATGACGTCTCCTGGCCAAACCCCATTTGGCGGAGCCAGGAGACTGAATCCTTAAACTCGGGGCTCCTCCAGAAACAAAATAAAACCACTACGTGTGGCAACGTGAAATGTTCGAACGCTCACTGCGGAGGAGAGGCTGCCACTCCTCTGTCGGGAGCTGGACCAGTACCGCCTGGATCTCTGTAGTATTCAGGAGGTCCGGTGGACCGGCTTTGGCTCCTGCCACCATGAGGGGTGGACAGTCCTCTACTCGGGGCAGAAGACTGCCAAACAACAGGGTGTGGAACTTCTTCTGAATTAAAGAATGAAGGGGGCGTGGGAGCGTGGCGGTGAGGTGTGGGAAGATGTAAGCCCCAGGCTACTTTGGGCTCGCCTTCCTATCAACCAAAGTCGAGGAGTGGTGGTCGTGATTACTTATGCCCCCACTGAAAACGAACATCCGTGGAGGGATGCAGGCAAGGCCGATGAGTCAGATGCCTTGTATGACTTCCTGTCACAGGTGCTAGCTAAAGTGGCATCGGCGCATCCACACCACATCATAGATGCATGCCGGGTCCAAGCAAGAACATCTGCTGGACTATGTAGTGACGGAACAGTGGATACGAGCCCATGTCCTTGACACCAGGACCTACCGTGGAACTGATCTGCCCACTGACTATCGACTTGTCATCTGTAAGATGCGCCTGCCATTCTTCCACTCCGGTAGTGGATATACAGCCAGGACCCCAATTAAACCTTTAGTGGCATGGTCTCTGCTAGCTGATGAAATTTGCAAGCGAGAATTTCATTATCGCTTGTGGCTGGGGTTGGCATCGTCCCCCACTCCTCCTGATGTCGAGGGGAAATGGGCGAGGTTTTGGAATGCGGCTCATGCAGCTGCAATGGCTGCTTTAGGTACACGGTCCAGACCTCCCCAGAGACCCTGGCTGACAGAGGTGTTCAAGTTGGTTGAGAAAAAGTGACAAGCCCACTCTCATCGGCTACAGCATCCCATGTCGGAGAATGAGGAGGTTTACCGCAGCCTTTGCTTGGAGGTTAGGAGAGCCATGAGGCGCTGCAAGGATGGGTGGTGGCTGCAGGTTGCTGAGGAGATGGAGTCTGCCTCAGTGGCCCGCAATCACAAATCGCTCTTTAATTCCATCAAAAACGTAACCTGCAGCGCCACACCTATTACCATCATTAAGGGAAAGAACGGTGATCCAATCTCTGACCCCCAGGAACAGGTTTGCAGATTTGCTGAGCATTTCTGTGAGGTTCTGGGGGAGGGGAAATCCCTCAGCCAGGAAAACAATGTGGGACAAAGTGGGGATGACCCTAATGAGGCTGCAGTGCCTCAAATATTAGAAGTCACCCCCTGTGAGTGGCTGGCTGAGGTGCCATCTGTTGAGGAAGTACTGAGGGCGAACCAGAGTCTGAGACCAGGAAAGGCACCGGGCAGAGATGATCTCCCAAGCGAAATGCTGAGGGAGAGTGGCGTTTGTGCACAGACTGCCCTACATGACATCATAACAACAGTCTGGACCACTGGACGGGTTCCGCCCTGATAATCCCCCTCTTTAAGAAGGGGGACCGCACAGACTGTAACAACCACAGAGGTATCTCACTCCCCAGTGTGCCGGGAAAGGTCCTGGCAAGGATTATCCAACATTGCCTTGCTAGGCATGCTGAGGTAAGGCTTGCGGCACCCCAATGCGGTTTCAGGAAAGGGCAGTCCTGCAGAGATGCCATTATTTCTGTGCGTCTGCTACAGCAGAGGTGTAGGGAATTCCAACAAGACCTACATCTCTGCTTTATTGACCTGGTCAAGGCCTATGATACCATCAGTAGGTCTGGGCTCTGGGTAGTTCTTAGTGCTTTCGGAGTCCCTGATCCTCTGCTCACGATCATTAAGGACCTTCATGATGGTGAGTGGGCCCGAGTAAAACTACGTGGCCAGGAGTCAGAGCCATTCCCTCTACACCTTGGGGTGCAACAGGGATGTCCTCTGGCTCCCATATCATTTAACATCTATTCTGACCACGTAGTTTATGAAGCCTTCAATAGCTGTACCGGAGGAATTTCAATCTAGTACAGATGCAAGGGGAAGCTGATCGATGCCCTGGTGCCGTCAAGGGATGGCTCACTATTGCTCAACCACGTTATGTATGCCGATGATCTGGTAATTGCTGCTCACTCAGAGGAATTGGAGGCACTGCTGCTGAACCTGGAGCTTGCCACCAAGAGGTGGGGCCTTACTATCAGCCCCACCAAAACTAAGCACCTGCCTGGGTATTTTGCACCATCGGACATTCCACCCCCACAACTCCCAATTGGTGATAGGGCAGTTGTGGAGAAAGTGGAGAGTTTCCTATACCTTGGCAGTGTGCTCATGACCAGCTCCGGTTTAACAGCAGAGGTCTCACTCCGAATCAGTCGAACGGCATTATCTTTTCATCGGTTGCATAACGCTGTGTGGAAGCTACCTGGTCTCTCGCTCCGCACGAAGCTTCAGGTCTTCTCGGCCACCGTTATTCCCTCCCTTCTCTATGCTTGCGAAACGTGGACCCCCCTAATGTAACATCTTTGCCGGTTAGAAACATTTAGGCTCGCCTGCCTACGATCTATCCTGGGTTTAACCAGGCTGGGTTGTGTGAGCTCACAAATCCTTGAAAGATCTGGACAAAGTCCCATCGGTGAGATCCTCTGGCAGGCAATGCTGCATTGGCTGGGTCATGTAGCCCGCATGCCCAGCCACCACATGGCTAAACAGATTTTGTTCGGCTGGATCGAGGGGGAAAAACGGGCGTGGCATGAGCTAGAGAAGAGATGGAGTGATTTGGTACAGGAGGATATGGAGCTGAGTGGACTTGCCGATGACTGGTGCCAGCAGTGTTAAGATCGGCCTCTGTGGGGGAGGCTCGTGAAGGACACTACTGGGCAGTTGGAGGCAGTCGCCCTCCAACAACAACAGAGGGCGGAGGAACAATGCTCACAACAATGAGCGGAGCACGGGGTGGCTAAAGCACAGCAAGTTGGCACAGTAGGGGGCACAGGTGGTGCATCAGCCAGTCGTGTCAGTCAGTCGACCCGTGGCATCTGGGTCTGCCCCGTGAATTCCTGCCAGCGGGCGTCCGACACGTCACGTGGCCTCAAGGTGCATATAGCCTGGCACAAGCGTCGTAGTGACGTCACCGCCACTTAGTGGCGAATGGCGGAAGTTGAGGCAGCTCTCCGATCTTACATTAACAGGTTAAATGTCTCACTAACACAACCACCGTGGCTCGTTTTCCTCGATGTGACGGTGGCTCTCCGATCTTACATTGACATGCTGATCTCTTACAATACAATGGCCACCTCCACTGTTCGTCGTCATGGAGATAGCTCTCCAATCTTACATTTACATGCAAATGTCATCACTAGCCCCGCCCACTTTGATTATGACCCTTGGGCTACACCCATCTCAAACCTTTATAACATCCTGCCTTAGCAGCTCTCCCTTTATTGTTATTTATCTGATGACTATTGCTTGTGTTGCGATCGAAACGTCGTGATATTTTCATTATTTTTTCTATCTACGTGGCTTTCCCGAAAGACTCAAAGAATATGTGCAGAGTATATTGTCAAAACCAAACATATACAAAGTTCAAACATAGCAACAATTATCATGCCATAGTAATACCTATATATACCATACAAATAACAGAACTATTGAACCTCATATCGAAGAGATGTCTGATGAATTGTGACTTTATACAGTGATATTCCCTCTTGGTAAGTCAAAATTAGGCACACTACCTTAATGCTTATGCAATAAGCTGACAATCTAGAAGCTAAGATCATATGGTCAAATGTATCACATACTTTGAAAATCAGTAAAGGCAACTGGGGCATAACATATTGCAATTGAATACATTATATTTTTATTTCATTATTGGCGTGCTTTAATGTCATAATTTTCACGTTCGCGAATACAGCGTTGTTCAGAACGCTTGCCACTGAATACTTGTACTCTTCTGTTGCAGTACCAGCCATAATTAAGAAGTTGGAGGCTTCCTACGAGCAAATGGTTCCCGTTGGTTATTAGTTAGGTTAAAGGTGCACAGTGACCCTTTTTTTGATGACCGCCCTCATTAATTGTTCTTTTACTTTTGGCTCGGCCGCTAATGTTCTGATTTTATGATGTGTGTATTCGCATCGTTTTGTATTTTGTAAATAATTTTGAGATGACATGCTATTAAGGCATCGAATTAATATGAATCTTTATCTTTTAAATGCTACTAAATAAATGTTCCGTTATGTTTTGATTGATTCAATTATAATTACATTTTAGAGCGCCTCCAATGTGATGTACATAGGGATGTTTGCATGTTTGAAATAAAACATGTAATCACTAAATATACATTCCTCTATTATTTCAAGCTTTTACAACCTTGCTTAATTCAAGAAGTGTGCAAACTATAATCTATGTTAATAAGGCTGTTTATTGCTCTCTGCTTGACTTTTAGAGAGAATATACATTTTAACGTTTACCAAATTAAAACATACCCACAACATTATATACATGAGCGAAAATTTTTCTTTCAATCAGATTGAGAAAGAGATGCTTTGGGGAAGTCTCGTGTAAGATTGGGGTGTAGAAAGTATAGGAAATGTAGGAAGCAAGCAATGAGTGATTTGCAAATGTGTAAGGAAAACATATCACAGAATACAACAGTTATGATCAAGCTAATTAACTAGACATTATGCAATTATGTTTTATTATTTATATTTTTTTATTACTTCCCTTCTACGTGACCTTACCGAAAAAACCAAGAAGATGAATTCCTGCAGTCACGAAAGCTTTAAATCGAAATTATGCAATTACTGTATAGGCAGATGAAAACAGGAAAGTGGTTTGTCTGAACTTCATCAAGGGGTGTCAGCAGTTTGCACAGCTCAGGATAGGGGAAGATACAGTTATAGTTAGCTTCACAAGACCTTAACAAAGATTTGTTTAACCAAGCATCTATTGGTACCTTTGCCATTTCTTCCACCACCATCTCGATAGCTGTAGTGGTCATTTGCACGTGACTAATAGTGCGTTCTTTTGCGAAAATCGATGCAAAGGAGGCCAGCCATTTTTTCGGGAAGAATCCATTTGCTTGTCCGGCCAACAAGGAGAGAGCCAACAGCAGCCCCACCACTCCCTTCGCTCGCATCTATACACCAAGACACAGTGTTCAACGTGATGAGTTAAAATAGGATTTTATTATACGTGCGTATGTTAAATGTAAGCATCATGTTGGGTCGCATTACAAAATGCATGTGGTTAGTCGGTAGCAACGGTTTAGGCCTACAATTGTGAAATATGTATTTATATAACTAATTGGTTATACAGAATTTTGAGTTAAGTTGATTAAATCCCGTTTTCTTTGCTCAATTATTTAAAAAATCCGTCCATTTAAAACTAAAATGCGAGTAAATTATAATTCCACTAAGCCTCAGAGGTGGCTGGGTGGCTCAAAGATCAGAGAACTGAACGGGCACCGCTGAGATCCTGAGCTCCAACGAGACAGACACGTTTGATGAAACTGTATTAATTTGATAGTCGCAGCACAGTGACCATTCACTGGGTTACTAATAAGAATGAGCAAAACCAACTCTGCTTATTTCAATGAAAATGTATTCATATAAAGTTGAGAAACTTTAAATGTTCCAATAATTGTACACATTTTATAATTATAATTGATAATATATGCATGGATTTTGAAATTGATAGGCCGACACCATAGACAGCCTCCTTTATAGCCTTGTTTCATCAGTGTTAGACCAGAGAACGCAAAAAGGCGTACAGTACAAAGGCAATGCAAGTATCAAAGTATTCATAGCTCGGGTTGGGCAGTTACTGTATATCTATTGGCCCTTTTTGCCAGTGTCAAAATTATGAAAAAAATAAAAATAGGCTTTACCCTTTCTGGTAATAAAACAGGTGTTAAGATGTTCAAACACCAAATAGATACAGGTTTGTCGTCAGTTACAGGTTTGAATGTTATCTCCATATTGGCCATGCCCTAATTGAAAAAGTTGTTCATCTTGTCCGATGTTTTACTAAGATGCAAAGTGATATAAATTGTCATGAACAATTGTCTTATCCATAACGTCACATATACTGGTATTTGTTAAATAGGCGATCAAAACAGATAATCAGGGAGGGTCGCAGGAAGTCTCTCTATCCTGTGTCTCTAAACACTGTTTTTCTCCATGTGTCTCCATGTGTTTCTCTCTACCTATGCCTTTCTCTCCCCATGTTTCTGTGAGTATATATAACAAGATAAAGTCTGTATCTCCACACCCATATCATAGCTTGGATTGTAAAATCAATATGATTGTAAAATAAATATTATATATTCAGCAAAGACCCCTCCCATACTTTGACAAATTTTAACAAAATATGTAACGATTATATAAATTAACTCTGCAGTCTCTACACACACAGTCAAGACAATGAGATTAACAAGAGAAGGGACACAGGAGAAGAACAACGAGGAGACAAGACATTGGAAGAGAGGGGCTGAGAGAAACTCGATGAGTCCAGTTAAAGACATGAGTTGAGAGACAGGCAAATAAACACAGGAGGAAAGAGATGGGGAAAATACACGTCATGAGACACGTAAAGACACATGAAAGGAAAATAAGAAATGGAACGGAGACAAAATGAGAGAGATGTAGAAAGAGAGAGGCCCTTGGAAATAACACGGGGATAAAGACACCGAAGAGGAAAGGCACACGGAAAACGACACGAGTCCTGTGACGTCCTTATTGCCATACGAGGTATCAGTGAATTTCTTTATGCACTGCCACTTAGATGAATACTTGCGTTTTTTCCTCAGTGTGTCCTCCTTTTGGTGTTGTTGACAGCAAGCCCTATCTTGAAATGAATGATACACGCGGAAGCAGAAAACAAATTAACAGTACGACACACACGTTAGCACGAAGACAATGCGAAAAAAATAAAAGCTCAACGTAAACGTTATCCGCTGAGTTATTTTCCCATGTAATCGATATCATGCAACTACACAGATAAGAATGAGTGAGCTACTAACAGCAAGGGTTTTTATTCTACTGGTCCCACCCTATTTTAGGCAAATGTTGCATGCCAAACCAAGTGCGTGTAACATAAAAATGCCATGCATTGTGCGTTAGTCACTGTTATAACGGTAGCTGTAAAGAGATGTTGCTGTAATAAAAAAAATGGTCAGACTTTGCCATCGCAATGACATGCTTTAAAAATGTGTTGTTCATTTTTGCGTCATTTATTTTCCAGAGAGACACGTTTTAAATAAATAAACACGCAAATGTAATGAATGTGTAGTGGCATCGGGGGATGCCACTGCACGTCGCATAAGGCCGGCCTGTGCGTGAAGCTGCAGGGGACAAGCTGCTCACACCACCAACAGCACGGCTGTTGTGCGACATTGCACTCCGGGTGCAGTGCCAGCACCTGAAGGCGAGGGGGCGAGAGCGCTTGGAGGCCATGGCACCCCGGATGAATCCGGAGGGCTAGTGGCCAAAGGTCAGAGGCGTAGCTAGGGGGGGGGCAGGGGGGTACATATGTCCCCAGGCGCCAAGGTAAAGGGGCGCCAAAATGAGGCTTACAACGTTACATTATAACTTATTGCGGCGGGCGCGGCAGCCTGAAACTACTGCACAAATCTACACCTCAACCTAAAAGTTTATATATCCCGCCACACACAGCCTACATTACATTTTGGTACGCGCGCCTATTAAGAACATACATGGAAGAACGTCCCAAACAACAGACAGGCGCAGTCTTTCAGCCTTAGTCACTGGCCTGTGTTTTGGTGGCAGTAACTACGACGGCCTATTTTTAGTTCTTATTAGTGACACCACGCTCCAGGCGGCTGCAGCAGCCGGAGCAGCCCACGCACGTCAATAAAGCGTGGCCTTCATTTAGCAGCATTTACTACAAGGCTCACTTATACGTGTACGTCGCTCGTACCTTATATTTGAACTGACGTAAGAGCCGAGCCATGCTCGCTGGCGGACACTAAGTGAGAGTGTTACTGTGTTAGCTAGACCGCCATGCGACGACTACAAGCCACCGGACGAGCGTCAACCTCAGCGGGTAAGTCTATGCCGTTACATGGCCGCGTATGACTGACAGTATAAGCTTATAGGCGGTGGCGTCCAAAGCGGCGACCTATTTTGGTTACTTGAACAACAAGAGGTATGTTTTATGATATTTTTTGATAAATAAATTAATAACAAAAATTTGAATATAGAATAAAATGTAATATATCGATATTTTTAAATATCTGCAGCATAATCTGCCTTTAAGCGTATAAATTATGTACTTTTAATATGCATGTATAGCCTAATTTTAATAATAAATATTTATTGTAGTAGCACTATGCTAGTGCCACTATGTTATTTTTCGATTTAAAGCTTTCGTGACTGCAGGAATTCATCTTCTTGGTTCTTTAGGTAAAGTCACGTAGAAGGGAAGTAATAAAATAATAAAAATAATAAAACATAATAAAATAATTCTCACGACGTTTCGGCCACAACGCAAGCAGCCGTCCTCAGGTGAAACCAGGTCTGTCGAGGTGA
>CM025608.2:3378266-3407407 GCA_014621495.2 Entosphenus tridentatus | reverse complement strand
ACACGCGGGGGTACGATACGAAGGGAGAGTTAGAGGCCTAGTTCTAGACTTTAGGCCTAGCTGTAGGCTTTAGGTCGCTGTGAGTTAATTGCTTTAGGCCTAGCTGTAGGCTTTAGGCCGCTGCGAGTTAATTTTTAATTTAAAAGTTTTAATTAAAAGCTATCTCATGGAATTATAAGGGAATGTTACACTTGTTTAGCCAGGAAAGCGTCACTGAGTCTAAAGGTTTTGTAGGGTCATGCCAAGTGTTTGCAGTAGGGGGCGATGTTGCTACACGGACGGACGGACGGACGATATAATCTATTGTAGGCTAGTTCACTTCGTTCCTACCAGTATTAAACTACTTTAAAGTTTAGGGACGGGAAAACGAAATAGCCTATTCCCACTGCGGGGCTTAGGGCGTGCCGCCTGGCAATTTTTTTTCTACATATAGCCCACCGTCCGAGAGCCAAATCCCCCGCAAGCGCGAGCGCGCGGAGACTTTTATATAGAAAAAAGAAAGAAGAAGACTGTATGTATTATGGATGATATTGGTCGCAAAAGCCTACGTGTTAAATGGAAGCTTCTATAGGTTTCAAGACAATATTAATAATATAAATGGTTGTAGTAATATAAATTACAGAATTAAATAAAAAAGAATTACGTGTTTTATATGTATTTTATTGAGATGATAAAAGCATTCAGAAAGGCATTGTAGCACATTATCTCTGCGTGATTTACCAATTCACCCTCAACACTTTATGAACGTGCATGACCACACTCACAGCCTTGTGAGCGTCAATGAAGGAAAGTAGGGGACATGCTTGTGGTGCAGACATTGACAGTGTGTCCAATCACAGCCCATGTGAATGTTTATACATCACATTTCCAGCTTCTGGCTGTTGTAAACATTCACCTACAGATTCTGTCTTTGGACATGATGAGAATTTGGTGGTGGTGTAATGGTACGCACATTAAACATGATCGCTGGTTTTATTCAATCCCTCGGGGTGGCAGTTGTAACAATGCGGAACGTTTCTCAAATTCGCTGCCTCTGCCCAACCAGAAATATAAATGGGTGTTCCACAGTCGATTGCCAGGGCACGTGTGGTGGGGAAATGTGTTGGCTACGTCCATCTATTCCAAGATGTCTGGTCAGTGAAGAAGAGCAAACTGAAAACTACCTATAGCTCGCTTTAGTGGGGGCTGTTCTACCAGGAGTGGCCTGAGCAAGCAAGCAGGAATTGCAGGATTTCATCTTTACTTTTAAATAAGAAACGAGGGAAATGGAAATGTTATTTTGTCCATCATCCAGTGTGTACATTTACGCTTGCCAATCGGTGCATTCATTACTAACATTCATCTGCAAACCGTTACCGGTTCCTGGACTTTGCAGCCAGTAATCTATTCTGAAAACTGTTACCAGTTTACCGGTTGGCGCCTTGTTATTGCGGTTGTGTTGTAATTGGAACACTGCACTCCATTACATTGGTGGGTGAAGGGGTCAACTTAGTTCATCTGGGTCCACCTTCAATAAGTCTCGTAGATATACATATTATGGTGTGTTTTCCAGTTGTATCCCAATATTTACATTTCTCTAGGTATCTTGTTACATATGACCGTTGTTTGCAAATTGTATTTTTCTATAATTTGCAGTCGTTCATTCCCATTGGACGTTATTTTGATGATGGTGTTTGCATACTTGTGATGGCTAATATTATCCCTGCCCATGATTGTCTCCTGCCTGCTTTTATGTCTCCAGTCACACTTTCAGAAAACATCGTCGGAGGTGACTGTGAATAATCTTGGTGAGTGCATGTCATCCTTTCTGACTCCCCTTCTAATTTGCATCACATTTATTTTTCCGTGCATTAGTGAGACAATATAAACTTTGAGGCTGTACATGAGAAAATGTCACCTCTTACGTGAAAGCATTATCGCAGATTCAAACTTGCAAATTTGTATGTTGCAGTGTGAGGGTTACTGCTTATAAATGTGGAGAAGCGTCGATCTGTTCATAATTGCAGCCGTACTTTGACTTAAGTTTGTATTTTTTTTAAGTTCAATATGGCACTAAACAAGTATATTGGCAGTTAAAACATCATTAAATATATAAATCCGGCTTGTTAGGCACACAAAATTCGCTCACTCACGAAGAGAGACTATGACTCAGAGGCATTAGGAACCACAGACAAGCAGCAAGGCGTCACGCAGTGAGCCGGCGCCAGCAATTGTCCAACGCCTGCCGTACTCTTATATGGACATATTAGTGGCACACAAGTGCAGCATAACACACCAGTCCTCATAAAGCAGTCTAAAATGTTAAAAATGTATACACAAATCTGCATATCAATCTTTAATTGACCCTGTCGCCAAGTTTGACACGATTTTAAGGTTACTTCAGTCTATTGAGACTTGCTAGAAAAGGTCAATATTGACCATTGATTTGGGTCCGTTGAATCGAAGAACCGTTCGACCATGTCTAGGGCACGAGCGAAATCTGCCTTTGCAACATGGAACCAATAGCCATCAGGCTGGGTGCTATACGGCAACAGACTGTAAAACGTCGTGTTCAGCCGCTCATAACATTAGTCTTCCGACTGCTTCGACATTACGAGAACTGATTTTGACGCGCCCCACAACATTTTATGACCGGGGTTGCGAATCGCGGGAAAATAATTATTGCGAAAAATTAGTTTTTTTTATATATACCGTGTACCAGTGTACCGCTAATATGTTCCTATGGTTATGTAGTTTCAGCCACTCACTGAGTGTTCATAGATGCGGGAGGAAATCAGAGAAATGCCATGCATGCAATGGTGAACACTATTGCATACAGATGGAACAGATAGAGATTAGACCACACTTTGCTGTACCACCCTTCTCATGGAAAGGCAGGGTATAAGTACCTCAACACCCACGGGAAGGTAGTTTCGCAACCTTTATGTAAATCCACTATTTGCCTCCAGTGCCGGTTTACAGGTGTGCATCACCACCTCATGTTTACAAGTGGGAATGTTATGACAACCGGCCAATAACCTACAGTCATACCATGTGTGCATGTGTTGGAGAGGGGGTTTGGGGCAGTGGTGTTGCAGTCATTCATGCACCGCACTCTGAAATAGGGTTGTTAAATAGTATTTGCAATACCAATAACCGAATGGAAACAATGGGTATAACCTCGTTAAGGGTTTCCCACACATATAGAGAAATGCCTGGTAACCAATATAATATTTTACCTTTTTAACTGAGAAACGGAGATGGCAATCATGGAGTAATGATTACCACACTAGACTGCAAACCAGAGGTCGCTGGTTCTGTTTTATCTCCTGTCAATATAAATGGGTACACCAGAGGTAATTGATCGGAAGGTCGCATGTGGTGTGTGTACGCCCACACCTCGGCCAAAACGTCTGGTTAGCGTGGAAAAGTAGACCAAATGCCACACAACAGAAGTTGGAGGCACCTCGCCTTCTAAACTATTGCCAGGTCAGACAAATACGTACTGCTTTAAACTCAGTGTTGGACGCAGTAAAGCAAAACTTTTCATTCCAATTTACTCTTCATCCTTGATGCCAATTACTCAACCCATCGCTGTGATATCTTATTCTACGTCTGGTTTTAGGCTTCTCTAAAACAGGAGTGCAATGCATTGGGGGAAATATTCCTCACGATCTAAGGCGTGCTACCCTTTTTAAATGCATCGTACCTCGCACAAAAAAAAATTGGTTTAGCCTGGCATTATTTTTGGTTGACGCCCCTCGTTTCGGGAAGGAATTGGCCTTCAAATTGCGTCTAAATTCAATTCCATATCTGAGTTTTAACAAAAATATAACAGGCTTGAAGTAAATTTTCGTAAATATTTGTATCCACTGTTTTTGCGACCACGTAATAATACTAGCACTGCCCACGCATTTGCAAGGGATATGTTTGAGGGGTGGAAGGTGGCTGTGGAGTGTGACGTCAGCACGTATCAACCCAACTCAACGCTATGGGATGCGGGTGACGTCATCACGCAGCTCTGAGCTGGGAAATCAACACCGCGCACGCACAATTCTCCTGCCCGCACGCGAGCCAGACAGCCAGCCAGCAAAACTCTTCTGTCGTATTTCGTATGACTTTATACAACTGTATGCATTACTCTACTTGCCTAAGCTAGTCAAATTTGTTTCCTTGAAGTTATATATTATACATGTTTTATATACATATTTTAAGTGCAATGTAGAATTTTCCTTAGCCTTTTCCACATTTTAGTGTATTAATTTTATTCATTCTTAAATGCAGTTTCCATTTAGTTAACTTTCAATATTTAAAACAATATATTGTACTTTGTTTCTTGACGTAATCTATATTCCCGTTGCAAATGTGACAATGTCTCACGTGTCTCAAAGGGTTTGTTTCATCTCGTTAAAAAAAAAGGGATACAACAACAGTCCCTTAAAATGTTTATTGGATGTTCCTGGCTCATGAAATATGCCTCCCTCGCATTGCAATGAGCTGCCCCCACCCCCCTTTACCTTTTATTAGAAATATTTTATAACCGAATGTAAAACTCGACACCAAAACGTAATAGGTAACATTTACAAATCATAAAATTAATTTAGATAAGTGAACAAACCAACTATGGGACCACAGAATAACACAATCACCTCTAAAAGCAACATGTAAACCACCACTTATAATAGTGCAGCATGATTTTCATGAACTGTTTACAGGTTCATAGGCACGAGTCTCCTGAGATAGCCAGCTGATCATATCTACATTAACACGTCTATCCATATTCATTATATATACCAGAAATATGAAAGGAGTGCAGAGTATAATTCAAAAATATATATTTTAAAGCAAGCCCATACAATTACCCCACGACCAGTATTTAAGCGTGGGGAGACAACGTTACTCCCCCCTGTTTTATTTATTACTCACACCATACTTGGCTGAGTTAGTGTGAATATATTTCCAGGTCTTGTGTTGGCAAATTAATAGCACAAAACATGAAGAGAACAACAGTATTTTCTCCCACAATAAAACGAATTTCTTGCCTGCATTACACATGTTAAAACATTTGAAATCACATCACAATAGTGATCCCACTTAGGGCCAGGCCAAATGCCAATATGACCATTTCCCAGATGCCAATATGGAAAACAGTAAACCCTGCCGATGTCTTAAATTCCTTCATGTCGTAGGAGCACACACGCAAGTTCCCAGCAACATCTGTGACGTTAACGCTAAACACCGTGTTGCAGCAGTCTCCAGAATAGCTCTTGGTCAATGTCTTCTCGCCAACGTTGTTGCTCATGTCACCAGGGGGATCTATCATCTTGATTCCAGACCCAGTGTCATCGAACCGGATGGTCAGATTCCACGTGCTGGATTTGCACTTGGCATCTACAAGCTTGTTTGAGCATTTTGTTTCGGTCAACGTTTCACAGGTCGGAAGAGATGCGTCATCATACTGTGCCCATGGATAGGGTGGGGGCAGGTATAGATCATGCATTAATTTTTAGAAAAATACTGAGATGAAATCTGCATCATACATTGCAAGCATATATATACATAATTAAAATTTGAATTGTACATTGGAAGACATGGGCCAGATCAATTCTGCTTGTACTGGCCTGTATATGCCGAGGTTTCACATCTCGTCGCCACCCTCCCTCAAAACACTCTCATGTGATCTCACTTTTTATTCATGGCCCGTGAGGTCAGTTGAGTGGTGGTGGTGATTGTAGTGAGAAAAATCTGAGAAAAGTGATGACTTTCGTGCAAAAAGTGCAGTTGTTAGGCTTGCAAGAGGTGAGAGTGCTGCATCCGTTGGAAGATATTATGGTGTAATTGAATCGACTGTGAGAACGATCTATATATAGGTAAGATGTCTGTTTTTAGTGTATGTTTAACCCAAAAACCTCTTATGTATGTTTTTATATGATAGTGTAACCCATACGCAACACGCTCATGCACAACGCAAATGTTCACACATTGCCACATACATCTAACCATGAATTCGTTGAGGACGTCAGTCATACAGACGCCTACATGGTGAATCACTATTATTCAAATAACAGTGTTAGGGGCGAGTGAAATTGAAATAATTAAGACGGGATTTTGTATTTATGTAAAATAGTATTCACACAAATGGAGAGCGACTTAGCATCTTTGCTTACAATAACAAGGTGGAAATCATATAGAATAAGTTAAAGAGGAATTGGGTGATAATTTCAGAGCCAGGACCACAACCTATTTTTTACCATATGGTCAATTATTTGTCGGACATAGTTTTACACAGAATTTTTTTGGAACATAACCCCCGCGTTCGCCGAGGTTTTCCTGTACAGTAAAGTTCATCTGTCTACTGACCATTGACTCGTTAGTTTTCTTAACACCTTTAGGCTAATTCAATATAGAATGTAATTTGTATATAATATTATATATATATCGTAGTGTAGTTTCAACGGTACCTTCATGTCATAGGAGCACACACGTATGTTCCCTGCTATGTCTGTGATGCTGATGCTTAGACTTGTGTTACAGCAGTCTCCTGAAAAGCTCTTGGTCAACGTCTTCTCGCCAACGTTGTTGCTCATGTCACCAGGAGGATCTATCATTTTGATGCCTGACCCAGTGTCATTGAATCGGATGTTCGCGTTCCACGTGCTGGATTTGCACTTGGCGCCCTCAAGCTTGTTTGGGCATTTTGTTCCAGTCAACATTTCGCAGGTCGGAAGAGATATGTCATCATACTGTGCCCATCGATGGGGAGGGGGGCGGGGGTTATAGATAATGCATTAATTTGGAGATGAATACTGAGATAAAATGTGCATCATACATTGCAACCATATATATGTTATAATAATTAAAATGCTATTGTACATTAATATCCGAGTCATGGCATTAATACCTGGGCAGGAGTAATTGGAAGACATGGGCCAGATCAGTGCAAGGACAACACTAGCATATCTACAAAAACAGGTGAATGCCAGATTCAAGCAAGGACTGCTGGACTAAATAGTAGCTGAGCATTGAACCTCAAGTCCAGGTCTGTTTTCCGGAACAGGGGGGTGATGTTTTGGCTATACGTGGTTTGACACTATGATTCTCATCTCAGTGTCGAAAAGTAGCGCGCAGTCCGCTTGTACTGGGCTGTAGATGCCAAGGTTTCACATCTCGTCGCCACCTTCCCTCCCCAACACTCTCATGCGGTCTGACTTTTTATTCATGGCCCCTGAGGTAAGTTGAGTGGTGGTGATTTTAGTGAAAAAAATCAAGAAATGTGATGACTTTCGTGGAAAAAGTGCAGTTGTTAGGCTTGCAAGAGGTGAGAGTGCTGCATCCGTTGGAAGATTTATATATAGGTAACATGTCCGTTTTTTAGTGTGTGTTTTTGTATGATAATGTAACACATACGCAACACTCTCATGCACAACGCAAATGTTCACACATGGCCACATGCATCTAGCCATGAATTCGTTGAGGACGTCAGTCATACAGACGCCAAGATGGTGAATCACTAGTATTCGAATAACAGTGTAAGGGGCGAGTGTTGGGCTTGTAATTAATTGGAAAGTAGAATAATGAAGACAAGGGTTTTGTGTTGATGTAAAATAGAAAAATAGTATTAACACACAAATAGAGAGCGACTGAGCATCTTTGCTTACAATAACAAGGTGGAAATCATCTATATAAATGTAGAGGACTAGTGGCGGGCATGACGTCAGGCTCGCTCTCAGGTGCGGTGACGTCACGGGAGGTGGCGTCATGTGCGCCTTCGGGCGGGGTGACGTCATGTCCCGTGAGAGTGCTTAAAGAGGGGACAGTAACGTCAAAGGGGTCGTGGCTGGAACCAGGGAACGAAGAAGGGTGGAAGCTAGAGCCAGGGGCAAAGGGATAGGAGTTTGCCAGCGTAAGGGGTCCGAGTCTAGGACCCCTTACCCCTGGGGGAAGTGTTATACCCCGTGTTATTGGCGTAAGCCCTTAAATAAACACCGACGGAAGCCCTTACCTGTACCTCTGTCTCCAAGTCGTCAAGAGCCTCTCAACAACTGGTGTTGGAAGTGTTTACGCTGCCGCCGCCATGTCCAAGTCTGGCGCGCGGCGAAAGAACCCGCTGACGGGACGCTCTGAACACGACGACGGTGCAGAGGAGGCTCCAGACGCGATCCCGGAGTCTGGGGGCCCGGAGATTGTGCCCCGGGGAGCCGTACTGGCTGGAGCAGGAGGGGACGGCGGCCGGGGGTGCCTGCGCACCGCCACCGGACGCGTGTCGCTTGCCGAGGCGGGGGCGAAGATGCGCGCACCCGACACGCATTTAGAGCCGGAGCGGCGGGTTCCCGTCATTCCCCTTCCCCGCCTCTTCGAATTTTGGTGCCAACTTCTCGTCGGATGCGCCGCGGGAGTTGGCTGCCATTTTGCATGCGACGCTGCCAGCGGTGGCCATTTTGCCTGCGATGTCACAGGGAGCCTCCATTTTTTGCGCGACGCAGCAAATCGATGCCATGGGTGCCGTGACTCTGCTCTCCATTGCGTGTGCCGCCATGGCCCCGGTTCTTGCCGCGGCTGCGGGGTTGGCCACCGGCGATGCCGCGGCTCCGCAGCTCGCCGCGCCGGCGGGAGTTGCCGCCTCCGACGCCGCGACTCCGCGCTGCGCCTGCGGGGTTGGCCGAAGGTAAGGCCGCAGCTCCGCATTTCGCCGTGCCTTGGGGTTGGGCCGCTGGCGTCACCGCAGCTCCCCACCTCGTCGCGCCTGCGGGTGCCGCCGCAGCTCCACACATCACCACGCCTGCGGGGTGGGCCGCGGCTGCCGCCACGGCTCCGCATCCCGCCGTGCTTGCGGGATTTGCCGCGGGTGCCGCCGCGGCTCTGTACATCGCCGCCGCAGCTCCGCACCTCGCCGCGCCGCCGGAGGGTTGCCGCTGGTGCCGCCGCGGCTCCGCACCTCGCCGCACCTGTGGGGTGGGCCACGGGCGCCGCCGCGGATCCGCACCTCGCTGTGCCTGCGGGTTTTGCCGCAGCCACCGCCGCGGCTCCGCATCTCGCCGCGGGGTGGGCAGCAGGTGCCGCCGTAACTCCGCAATCCGGTGTTGCTGCTGCGGTCGTCGCAGCACCGTCCGGGGCATCTGGGGATGCGTCCTCGCTGCGGTCCGTGCCAAGTGGCCAGTGGCTGCGCCGGTTGCCCCACGTCGCGTCGTTCGTCATGAAGGGGGGCGACTGGTTGACCTTCCAGGACTGGTTTGACGCGGCATATATGTCGGTCGGCTGGCCCATGGATGAAGCGTTGCGGGCCCTTCCGACCTGCTTAGACGAGAGGGCACTGCAAGCATTCAAGTCGATTCCGACGGCCAATAAGTCTTCACTTCCGGCGGCGTATCTGCAGATGGACGCCGTCTTCGAGCCACCGTCCAGTGCACGGCTTAAGTTCTCACTACGGCGGCGGGAGGAGGGGGAGCTGCCGTTGGCATTCCACTGCTCCCTCCTGGCATTGGCGTAGGCCGCGTACCCTGACCTGGAGGGCAGGGTATTAGATTAATTGGCCCTCGAAAGGCTGCTTGACCTGGCGTGGGAACTGGGGATCGTTTTGTCAATTGCCAACGATCGCCAGATTACGTCATTAGCGGTGGCCGAGAACATTTGAGCGCACCTCTCTCTACGACAACAGCCCCGGATGGCGGCATGCCCGGGGGCCCTGGTGCCGGAAGGGGGGGCCGCCCCTCAGGGGGTGGACACCCTCGCGGCCCTGGTGGTGTCCGACCGCCGCGGCTGGAGCAGCGGTGGCGGGCGGGACCTTCCTGTCTTCAGGACGCTGCTGCAGTGGCCTGCTTCCACTGTGGTCAGCAGGGCCACATAGAGCGGGGCTGCCGGAATGCTCCAGGGGCCTTCAGCAAGTCCTCTCCGGCTCCTTCCGGACCCTCGTCAGTATCGGCCCCCGGGCCCCAGGCGAGTCGCAACACATCACTCGCACGGCCGCTCCCCTCAACTCATGCATCTAGCAGGGCTCGGATCCCTCATCATGGGGTTGTCTCTGGGGGGTCGGGTGCACCCTTGGCACGCTGGTTGTCATCCGCTGGGTGGCCCAGATGGATCCGCCATTGGAATGTGCTTGCGCATCGGGTAGTGGCAGTGGCTGCCGGCTCCTCGGCGGTGGCAGGATGCGTGCAGGGGGTTGAAGTATGCATCTTGGTGGATACGGGGGCGTCTGCCACCATCATTTTGGAGGCCATCTTCCATTTGTTACCCGGCAGCGTGGATCCCTTACAGCCGGTTCACGGGGCTTGTGTGGCTGCAAATGGCGGCAGTTTGGGCATCTTGGGCCACATTGTGGCGTCGGTTCGGGTCGACGAGATTGAATTGGTCGGGCCTATTTTGGTCTCCAAGGCATTGGCGGTGCCATGCCTTTTGAGGACTGACTTTTTGTCCAGAATGCCCATTCGAATTCTCGTCGACCAGGGCTGTGTGGAAATGCCGTCAGGGAGGCGGTTTCACTTTCTGCAATCGCCGACCGTTCTGTCCCCCTTGGTCGCCAGTGTACGGGCTTTGAATAAGGCAGCTGTGATAGATCCACCGGGGTCACAAATCCTGCTACCCCTCAGGCTGCGCAGACCACTCAAATTGGGCTCTCTGGAGACAGGTATTCTTCTATCCCCCTCCAGTTACTTTTCAAGGATGGACGGGTTGGTGGGCGTTTTGACGGCCGTGTCGGGAGGCCAGGACCTTTTTTTACAGGTCCTCAATTTGGGGCCCTCAACGATCGTAGTTCCGGCCGGCGCCGTCCTAGCGCATGCGACCCCAGCTCCTCCACCTGAGTGCACTTCACCGGATGGAGGGGTGGTGGCGGGCGTGATGCGCCAGAGGCTCCACAACCTCATCGAGAGATTCACCGATGTGTTTAGCCAAAGTAAATTTGATCTAGGTCGCACTGCCCTTCTGGAATACCACATTGACACGTGCGATTCGGCCCCTATTCGACTGAATTCCCACCGCTTTAGCCCGGTGGAAAAAGAGCATGTCAGCTCGGCTGTCGACGAAATGTTGGCGGCGGACATTATCTCCCCATCCACTAGCCCTTGGGGTGCCCCCATTGTGCTAGTCAAGAAACGGGACGGGAGTCTTCGGTTCTGCGTCGATTTCCATAAATTGAACAAGATCTCGGTGGCTAATGCATATCCATTGCCTCGCATGGATGATTCCCTGGATGCCCTCTCGGGTGCACGGCCACTCCTCCAGGTACAGCGTTGCCTATGGATTTTGGCCTGGGACACCCCCGAGAGGTATGGTCCAGGTTGCAGATGGAGGATTCCTCTTTGCCACGTTGGGCGTAAGGCCCGGAGCTCTGCTGTGTCGGCTGCCCCGGTGATCGTCGTGCATGACAGTCTCCTCATGCGTTGGGATGCCCAATTGGAACTCTATTGCGTGGTTGTGCCCACTAGCCTTCGAGGTAAATTAACCCGAGACATTCACGAGAAGCTTATGCACCTTGGCTACCACAAGACCTTGTTGACCCTTAAACGGGACTATTACTGGCCGGGTGTTGAGGGTGACGTGGCGCTGATTTTGAAGGGTTGCCACGACTGTGCGCGGAGGAAGGCCACAGTTGGCCAGGACCGGACCCTGCTGCAGTCCATCCGGGTTTCTTGCGTTAATGAGCTCGTAGCGCTCGACATTTTGGGCCCATTCCCAGCATCCCAATGGGGCTATAAATACCTCTTGGTGGGCGTCGAATACCTCACACGTTGTCCTGTGGTGTGGTCTTTGGTGGACCAGTCAGCCTCTTCTATCACCAAGGCATTCGTCCAGGGGTACGTGTTGGACAAGGGCGCGCCGGAACAATTACTAACTGACCAGGGGCGGAATTTATTGTCTAGGTTGCTAAAGGAGGTGTGTGACATCCTTGGCACCAAGAAAATCTGCACCTTGCCCTACCACCCCTATTTGGACGGGATGGTAGAGCGGTTGAACCGCACCCTCACGTCCATGCTGTGCCAACACATGAACACGTCCCAGTCAGACTAGGTTTCTCGCGTTAATGAGCTCGTCCCGGGGGTCTTGGCGGCGTATCGGTTGGCTCCTTATGCCTCAACGGGATTCTGGCCTTTTTATTTGATGTATGGTAGGGAACCGGAGCCCCCGATGCACGTCCAGATGGACGTCAGGTCCTCCAGGAAGGGGTCGGCGGTGCCGGTCCCCTTGAAGGTCGCGCTCTACTGGTTGCGCGAGGCACGGCAAGCCGATGTCGAAAATTCCACCAGCCGGCAGGCGTCTACGAAGCGCCTGCCCAAACACCAGGCAGCTGGCCTCCCGTGGGTAGCGGGCCAGAAGGCATGGCTGCATTGCCCCCAGGTTCCCGTCGGCACATCTCCCAAATTACATTGCCCTTGTCAGGGCCTCGTTGAGGTCCGACGGCCGCAGTGCGTTCGGATTTGGTTCGGTCGCCGGCAGTGGATAGTGCACCCATCCCGGCTCAAACGTTATGTGCCATCTACCCCTGTGGATCCATCCCCATTTCCGGAGCAGCCGGTGGGTGATGCGTCCGACGTGCCTGATCGCCTGGGTCATGATGACAGAGGCGATGTCCGCCCTGTGTGTGTGCCCTCAGAGCCCTCGCAAGTGACGCCTGCAAAGGCTCCTCGGCCACCGGAGGCCCCGGCGGGGGGCCTGTCGCCCGCTAACGAGCCACCTGCACTGTCGCCCGACGCCACATGAGAGAGGGGGCCGGCAGCGCATACCCGCTTGAGGGGGATGCGGCTCCGGTGATGGACTGGCCTGCCGTCATCGGACCCCAGCCCCTGGCACCAGTTCGGGGCTGCTATGGGTGAGGGGGGCCTTCGTTCTCTTTTTCTTGTTAGTTGTGTTGGTTGTTGTTCCGTTCTGGCAGCCTTCATGCACATGTGTCCCCTTGGGTTGTGAGCCTTCCGTCCGGAACCGGGCCCCGCTTTCGTCATGGTTGCAGCCGGGTCAGCTGTTTTTTTTTCACAGGGGGGGTGTAAAGTAGAGGACTAGTAGCGGGCGTGACGTCAGGCTCGCTCTCAGGTGCGGTGACGTCACGGGAGGTGGCGTCATGCGTGCCTGCGGGCGAGGTGACGTCATGTCCCGCGAGAGTACTTAAATAGGGGACCGTGACATCAACGGGGTCATGGCTGGAACCAGGGAACGAAGAAGGGTGGAAGCTAGAGCCAGGGGTAAAGGGATAGGAGTTTGTCAGCGTAAGAGCTAGGTGTGGCTGCGCTCCTGGGTCGGCCGAGTTGGATGAACCCTCGGCCGGCGCACAGGAGGCAGCATGGGCAGCCCGCTGTGTTAAGGGGCAGTCAGAGTCAGGGGTCCGAGTGTAGGACTCCTTACCCTTGGGGGAAGTGTTATAGCCCGTGTTATTGGCGTAAGCCCTTAAATAATACCGGCGGAAGCCCTTACCTGTACCTCCGTCTCCGAGTCGTCAAGTGCCACTCAACATATATAAAAGGTAAATTTGTGATTATGTGTGTCTGTTCAAAATGTTTAGCGTACTTCCCGACATGCAACAAACTTGAAATTTGCCATGTGGGTATTTTCCAGACTGTACACCATGTAAAAAAAGTAATTTGGGGTGGGGGGGGCGCAATAATGCATATTTTTTGCATGGCAAGTGAGCTGTGAGATCACATCTGTCATGTCACCCGCGCATGCGCAGTGCTTAGCGCGCTGCGCTACGAACCCGGCGACCCGAGTTCGATTCCTGCTCACGGCCACCACCGGTGACGATTATTTGAACCGGTCCTGGGTCTCCCCTAGGTCGACTCAGCCTCAAACTAGTAACTGGTGTGGTGTGTGAAAATCGCCACTGGGGATACAAAGGCGGCCGGGCGTGGTGAATCCAAGTCGGGTAGTAAAGCTAGTATACAATAAGTTACAGAGAAATTGAGTCATAATTTTGGAGCCAGGAAAACAACCTATTTTTCCCATGTGGTCAATTATTTGTCGGACGTAGTTTTACCCTACACAGATTGTTTTTAGGAACATAACCCCCGCGTTCACCGAGGTTTTCCTGTACAGTAAAGTTCATCTCTCCACTGACCATTGACTCGACAGTTTTCTTAACACCTTTAGGCCAATTCAATATAGCATGTAATTTGTATATAACATTATATATATGGTAGTGTAGTTTCAACGGTACCTTCATGTCATAGGAGCACACACGTGTGTTCCCTGCTATGTCTGTGATGCTGATGTTTAGACTTGTGTTACAGCAGTCTCCGGAAAAGCTCTTGGTCAACGTCTTCTCGCCAACGTTGTTGCTCATGTCACCCGGTGGATCTATCATTTTGATTCCTGACCCAGTGTCATTGAAGCGGATGGTCGCGTTCCACGTGCTGAATTTGCACTTGGCGCTCTCAAGCTTGTTGAGGCATTTTGTTTCGGTCAGCGTTTCGCAGGTCGGAAGATAATCATCATCATACTGTGCCGATACCGAGAGAAAAAAACAATATACGTTAAATGGAATGGAAATATGTTCGCATGCTTCAAACCATGTGGTTAAACATTTTATTTCTCTGCTCATCCTTTAATTAATGGGGGTTGTTTGACCATAAATCATGACTTTTGGCAACTTGTGGGGTGAGGGTGTTGAGGGGAGATGGATCAAGTTCAGATATCCCTCCACTGATGTCAGCTGTGGCCAGGAATTAAACACAGAAGCCCGTTTTGTAGTGATGTTCTCCAACCAATGTGACACTGCTGCCCTGTGTTAATTACAGTTGAATAATTAGAGTGAGTCAATAAAATGATATGCCTAGTTTAAACTAACCAGCTCACACTCTATATATAAAACAACGGTGAATTTAGTTTACACTGAGCATGATTATGTTGGGCTTACTTTATTTATTGAACTATAATTAACATAGGGCAGCAATGTCACAGAAAAAAGTTAAGAACTCGACCATTGATCAAGAAGCAGTTAATGTGAAATCACTTTCCAATATGGAGGATTCAGAATATATAATATTGCAAAACGAATAGGTAGTATAAAACATAAAATCAAAATTATCACATATGTATGATGTGAGCTAACATCTTACGTTAATATCTCTGAGTGCAGTTTCCACGGTACCTTCATGTCATAGGAGCATATATGCGTGTTCCCTGCCATGTCCGTAACGCTGATGCTCAGAGTTGTGTTGCAGCAGTCTCCGGAATAAGTTTAATTCCACACATCTACACCAATGGTGCCATTCATGAGGCCAGGAGGATCAATCGCTTTAATTCCTGATCCCATGTCATAAAACCCGATGGTTATGTTCCAAAAATTTAATCGGCACTTGGCATACTCAGTCATATTGCTGCATTTGTTTTTCGCCAAAGTTTCGCATAGAGGCCACGCATCATCATTGTACTGTGTTGATACAAAAACAAATGTGAATGTTATGATTTGAACCTGGTCAACAATAAATTCATATTTGGCGTGTGTAAAATGTTGCTCTCATTATAGTATATACACAATCATATAACACCAAAATCTCACCCATCGCGGATTTGACCATTAACACCTTATTTATTGAGGTCATGTATAGTTCGCCAATCGCACCGCTAAGGCTCAATCATTCGCGGTTGACCCAGGTATTCCTGTACACATTGTAAATAAGTATTGTACAGGTATTCTAACTGTACACTGCTTGCAATCATGCTACCGTGGAGGAATACACATGCCGTATTTTCTCCATATCGTCTCCCACACAGCCCATAGTGGATCACAGGTCCAGTGAGAAGGCAGTGAAATTCAGCCGTCCAAGACTTATCTTACATTATTTTTTCCCATTCTATACATTTACTGTAAAAGTAATATTTAACACTGTACTAAGTATGAATCATATTTTACATAAAAAATATTTTAAAAATGAGGGAGTGTCGTATTACGAAGCGTGAACCAAACCCTAGTTTTCGCATTTGTCTTTGAGTTTGCAGATTTGCCAATTGCGGCTATTTTCAAAACGTAATTCGCGATTGACAAGGGTTTGGTGTACTAATAATATGGTTTAACATGTCAGGTAGTGGAGTTTTGAATTGTTTGAGATTGAAATTGTATAACTGCCGTTAGCATTTCAGATGATGTATAAAACCCCTGGTTCATATTTTTATGATTACCCTTCTTGGTCATTTAAACACTTTTTTTATTTACCATCTAGCTCTCTTGTCAAATGGCAAATAGAGATTGCATGAATTTCACTGGACCTACAAATATGGAACACTAAACTTAAATCACTTTGACTAACCAACCATTCATAGTATTATTGGCGTATCTCATTCTCGTCACAGTATTTTAAAGGCATGAATCACATCTTGCCAATACAGTTTGCACTCTTGAGCACGGTATTATTATGCAACTGACAAAAATGCGGGACTTTACATGTCTTGGGAAGACTTGCATATTTATCAGGGCATCTACCTAAAAGATGATGATAATGAGAAAACCAAGACAGGTGGCAAACATATTTGCCTTCAAGGAGATCTATTGGCAATGCCTGGTAATAAAATTAAGTTTGGTCAATAGGCATTAATCTCGAAGCATTAAAATTGAGTGAATGAAAACAATTAAAAACAAAAACACAGGTGTTGAGGGAATTAAACCAACTGACATAAAGACTGAATAAAATAAAGCACTGGGTAGGAGTGATAATAAAACATGGAGCTTTACATCGTGCATGGGAGTACAATATAACCATGTGCTCTGGCACCACAGCCACGTAGTCCACGTGCTTCTGTAATTGCAGAGGGAGGCTTTGTTGATTTATTTGATAACTTATTTCGCATAGTCCTCTATAAATGCAAAATGCAGCTGGGCCAGGTCGGGCAAGCAGCGATTTTTCTGTCCAGTATTATTACCTTTATAATTTCGGCTTGAGTGACTATGAAGTTGGAGGTCGAGTTTGCTCCCTGCACTACCAGTGAAATTGTACCAAACATTCCGATTCCCACTGTGGAATTGGCTTCCAGTTTCAGCGTTAAAATCACGGAGCTGTTCTTGCTGATGTTGAATCTGCACAAGCATCAACCAATCCAAGTTTATTAATACAACAAAATATATATTTTTACACAGTAACAAAGTTAAACATTTGAAAATCAGTTACACAAAGATTACTCATTATAATAATACTTTACATCCCTTTTCAAATCCACTGGAAGTTAATAAGTGGCGTGTATTGACGTGGATTTCCATAAAGCATTTGATTTGACAAAGCAAGATATAATGTGGGCAACAGTAACATCATATGGAGTAGGGAAAATACTGCTATAGATTCTGCAGGATGTACGTGAAAGGTGAAATGGATCCCAATAACAATAGGTATGTAAGAGGGAGATGCACTATCACCAAACAACTTCGTCACATACTTGGAAAGAGTGATGGATGCCATTCAGGAGAATGGCACATCAATATTTGTGCAAGGAGAAAGAATAAATAACCTGAGATTCGCAGATAACATAGATATGATGGAAGAAAGACGTGTTGTATTGATGGAAAGTGTTCATAGACTAAATCAATCAGGAAAAGATGTAGGACTGAGGATTAACGTGGAAAAGACAGGTGATGCTGTTCAGAAGGGAGGACATTAAGAAAGAAGAAATAATAAAAAGCAGCAGTATTGTGAATGTTAAGGAATTTGTATAGTCTACTGACATGGGATGCCTGCACGAAATAAATAAGAGCGAGGATCGCAAAGGCAAAGGGAGTAATGGAAGGATTCAGTATCATCTGGAGAAGCAAGCAATTCAGCTACAAGACCAAACTGAACATCGTAAGAACATGCATGTTCAGTACAGTTTTGTATGCCTGCGAGACTTCGGCATTAAAAAAGACTGACAGAGATAAGATATTGGCACTCAAAATATATTGCTACAGAAAGATACTGTATCTAAGCTGGACCCTTACTTGTAGAAGTAAGAAAAAGGTTGCAGATAGGAGAAGACCTGATGCCGGCAGTTATGAGAAGGAAACTGCCACTATTTGGACACATACGTAGGATGGACAACAGGAAAATGTAAAGTGTGTGGTTCGGAAAAATGTCAGGAACTGGAAAGAGAGGAAGACCTAACAGAGAATGGCTGAACGACATAAGAGATTGGTGCCGTAAAGATGTGCACTATTTGAACATATTTGCATAAGACAGAAGAAAGTGCAAATAACTAACGAAATGTGCAGTGGACACCTACGGGCTATCTGCCCATGTATCATGATGATGATGATAGACGTGGAAGCATATAATCAAAGAATGACAATGGATTTCCTGCACTTTTCTATACTGCCCACTACAAATGTCCATGAGTGTTATGACAAATCTGTTTGTGCACGGTGGTCACCCATACAAGCACTATCCAAGGTCAACCCTAAATTCTGGGTGCTTTTCTTGACCATCCTGTTGCATTATAGACCATTTTGGCATAAGCAATGTCTTATACCATAAATAATATATGTATATGAGGTGTGCATCTATGAGATGCTATTCTTTTTTCTTTAAACAATTGATATAGGTGTGTGAGAAAATTATGGATACCTTTTCGAAGGGAAAATGGTTACAATGAAGCCAGGGTCTGCACTGGCTGTAGCTTCGAATGTGTCGGCATCACCAGAGTTGGTGATGGAGATGTTGAGATAGGCCGGAGTGCCATTGATAAGTTTGGGGTAGAGCTCTTGTGAAACAATCTGTGGAAGGCAATTCCATAACAAATCAACGATTTTGTATGGTTACATAAGACCAGGGGTCGCAATTTTTTCATTACTTATTTTATACATATATATATTTCAATATAAAAGTAGCATAGTAATGGGTAACTTAAAATAATCAAAAACATCACTGTGGAGAATATAAATAACAATAAATAAGCAGATAATGTATCATGTATATCTTACACAACCCATCAACCACACGGCTATCTGGGAGTGCATAATTTCAGGAGAATTCCATTAAGTAAAGCAAACTCTTGATTGGTTTCGACATGCAGCTTCTCATCAATAGTCAGGCTTGCTGGAATCAATGCTGGTGAACTTCGGATCGTATAGGCTATCTTCATGATATGGGTCCAAGTTCGACGAAATATAATATAATACTTAACTCAAAATAATAATCAGCGTCGTTGTGGAGAATATACATAGAATACATAAGCAGACAATGTTTCTATATATTTGTCTCTCCACAACCAAAATAACACTTTCTTACACAACTCATGAGATGATTCAAGCAAGCCTGACTGCTGTTAAGACTCTGTACGTCGAAACTGGTGCAGAGTTTGCTTGTACAGTATGTGAATATATGCTGCTGTAATTATACACTCGAAGAAGACCGTGTGGCTGATTGGTTTGTGCAAGATATATTTTACATTTTATGTGGAGAAAGATATTGAAATACAATATTGTCTGCCTGTTTATTTTTTTTGTAGTAATGGACAGTGCATTGAAATTAAAGAGCAAACATAAATAAATGAGTCAATAAATCAAGAGAGAAGCCAACGATGGGAAAATACCTGCAGTGTTATCGTGGTGACTTGCGAAACTTTTGGAAATACTCTACCAAAGGTGTCATTTCTCGAGTCCTTCCCGCTGACATACACAGAGAACTGCTCCTCTGGGAGGGAGTCAATCTTTCCAATATAGTCTCCTGGGCTGGTGTCGTTCAGCAGGATTGTTTGGAGAGGTCGACCATCAGGTGATAGCAGTGTCAGCGTCTCAGCAACAGCACTGCTGGCGTCTTCACCTGTAATGGTGATTTCCACCAAGAGTGGTACGCCTGCAAACCCATCATGATCATCATCAAACATCACCACTCACCATTACCCACTGACCAGAAACTGGCCATCACTTTCTGTGCCGAAGAGATCCACCACGAGAAGTACTTGAAATATCTCGGTGTAATTCTCGACAGGAATGCCACCTTCTGCGAACACCTGCAGAATATTGCTGTAAAAAAAATCACGAGTTAATCTCGTGCATAACCTGGCCGGAACGACATGGGGAGCAAACGCAACAATGCTCCGGACGGCCACCACAGCACTAGTCTTCTCTGCGGCAGAATATTGCACCCCTGCCTGGAACAAAATCATGCACCCATAGCTGGTGGATACACAGCGAAATGCAGCCATGAGGATCATCTCAGGGACGCTAAAGAGCACACCACTGATGTTGGTTGTGGTCCTCGCAAACATCGCTCCTCCACAGCTCTGTCGCGATGCCGCGTGCGTGAGGGAGTACCGTGAGGCCATTGGAAATCCAAACCTCCCAATAAACAAGGGTATTTTTAGTGCCACCACCGCACAGGCTCAAATCCAGAAAACCTTTCTGTCAATATGCAAATAACCTCAATGACGATGACAAGACCACCAAAGCACGATGAAGGGAAGACTGGGCGAACACCAACCTGCTGCAAAAATCCACTGTCAGCATCCTTCAACCTGGATCTGACCTCATGAGGAAGATCTGGTTCTATTTGAATCGGATTGGGACACTCCATGGAAGATGTGCACACTTTCTCCATGAATGGAAAATTTCAGAAAATAAATGTTGTGACTGTGGTGCAACATCTCAGACCGTTCAACATATCGTGAATGACTGCCCAATCAGATAATTAAACGGCGACCTGAAACAAATATACGCAGCTACTCCTGAAGCAGCCGAATGGATATCAAATATAAACATCAATTTGTAATCTGTTGCAATCCCCAAAAAATGCCATAAGAAAGAAGAAGATCCACCATCACCCATCACTCACAAACGTATGTTTATCACTCAAATCTACTACACCACAACTACTACACCATTCCCATTATCTCTCACCATCACCAACCCTCAACTTCACCCATGACATAGCAACTAACACTCATTATTCAACTCGACATCACCACGACCACACCATCATCATTCACCATCAACAACCAACACTCACCATTACTCACCAAAATCCATCACGTACCCACCACCACTCATTATTCAAATCGAGACTATTCATCACTCACGATCACGAACCAATACTCACAATTACTCACCATTGCTCATCAACTGCTGCACATCATGATGGTCAAGCATCACGCGTTTTCAGATGCACATCTGCTGCTGTCTGGAATGCTCTTCCTTCCGATACTAGGAAGCCACTGGAGCTATCCACTTTTAAATCTATATTGAAAACTATTTGTTTTAGAACTGCTCTTTGTTTAGTTTGTTGTCCATTCCCCACACCTTCGATTAGCACGCTTGGCTTTGTATGGTGCAAAATATGTTCACATACATACAGTACATCATTAAACTACAAACCACACCATCATCAATCATAATCACTAACCATTACCAACCAACATTCACCACTCATCACTCAGGACCAGCACACCAACCACTACGGCACCACCATCGTTTTATTTACCGTATACTTAAAAAAATATTACAATTAATGTTTTGGATATTTTTTTACAAGGGGTTAGTTTTTTTAAAACAGCTAGAATAATGGGGGTATTGAGAATGTTTTTTATTAGTAAGTACTCGATTGGAAAATACTCTGCAACGTTCTCTCAACACAGTAACATCCCCGCATTATTAACATGTAAGGCAATTCAACTCACCGTACTCATTGGATCCATTGGATTCACTACTCAATGGACTCAAATGATGCAGGCTACTCAGTGTTGTGCTGTAGGAGTGGTGGTGTAAGGGCCTGTCGAGTTGGTAAGAGAATGTGATAGAGCCGGGATTGGCTCACCTTTAATGACGGTCAGAATTTGGGCAGGTGCACAGCACTGTCAAGCTAAACAAAATAACTCACAATATATGGAGGGAAGCATTATGATGCAGAGATGTGTCATGGCCAAACAACGATATCCTTGGGCGTGAGTTTTCCAAGAGCAGTTATGGAGTAGGAATCGAGACTAAAAAATTGTGATAGCGTACACAGAAGCAATTACAATCGATGCTCATGATGAACCCATGCTCGAACCTATTGATTAAGCCGTACATCAACCCGTCCTCTGGCCCGTGCTGGAACACATGCTCCGAATCCCAACCGTTACCCTAGCCCTAACCTTGACCGTAACTCGGTTTGTGGGTTTGAGGTGTTGTGCTCCTTAGTAATCGATATAACGTTTGTATGCGGCGATTGAGGAATCACCACTCTCTTTTGGTTGCTAATTTCCAGGAAATAGTTTTCGTAGACTAGATTTTGCTATTTGCATGTGTAGTGTCCTCCGTCCTCTCGGCGTGTGGTGTGCGGCTTACACACACAGTCGGAGACGAGGAAGTTGCAGGAGGCACCATCTCTCTCTTTATCATCTCTATCTCGTTCACACCACCAACTCCGGCCTCCTCTCTCACGACCACGCTACCGTACAACCCGCCCCAGACAAGACCCCGCCCGCTTTGCACCGACGGCATCGACCAAGACAGCCAACTACTGTTTGGCCCCGCAATGATCGGGCAAAGGTGTCAGTGATGAAGGCGGCGACGACGAGACGAGTCCACTCCCCCAACGGGCAGCCCGGAGTTCTAGCTCTCCGCTTATATTATACTCAATGCGGCTTGGCTCCTCCCTAGCTGCGCCTCCCTTCTCGAACCCACCAGAGGGTTCCAAGCACCTCCCTATGAGGTCTACCATGACCCTTGCCCCAGTTCCTCCACCCTGCCGGAACACCCGTGTGAATATGCTCAACGGTGTGTGTGCTGTCTTCCGCAGTTGCTACTGCTGGACAGCAGTCGATGCTGTGTCACTAGACATGCATGATACACGTCCTTAACTAGTGGTCTCATTCCATCGCGCAACAGCGCCGATAATCACTTGCACACATATAGGGTGCACGATAGAGTAGTGCCATCTCGAAGGTTTAGGAGTTTAGGTATACTTTACAAGTGCCTGCACGCACCATTTAGGTTTAGGGCCGCTTTTTAAGACAATAAATTGACGAGGTAGAGCATGTCCATCACCACTAAAAAATATATCTTTGTTATTTTACCAAGGTCTACTGACTTAAAAAGCTATTTTTCAGAAGTGAACAGGCCACAAATGACAGCTCATTGAAGTGGCTTATCACGTGGAAATTTAGAGCAGCCAAATTATCTAAATGCGTGTCGATTCTAAATGTGGAGGAAAAAACTGGAGGACCTGGAGAAAAATCCACGCACCTACAAGGAGACCATGCAAACTCCAAATATACAGACATCAGTGTTGGGATCGAACCCACAACCTCCTGTATATCAGGCGAGGCAGTTTACATCTCCCCACCAATCTATCAAGAATCACAGTTAAGAACATCACCCTGATATGGACTACAGGCAGCCCATGAAGTGGAGACTCGAGCCGGAAGTATCAGGAAAGAGTCGATTAGTGTTTTTTTATGAGTTGTGACAACTAACCTGCTGATGGTCTATTCGTGATAACCCTTATGCCGGGGTGCGGTCCAACATCATCTTCAACTCCAAATTTGTAGATGAAATTCAAGGAGCTTTGTCCTGAAAGCATGAGCAGAGCATATTTAGAAGTGTAGGCCTATTTACATTGATAATATAGCTGTCCCATGCATGGCCACCTTTGTCTCCCCAGTACTGACGTTCACACATCACACCAGGTATTAATTTAAAGCTAAAATTTGTGAATGCCCAAGACCGGCTTCTGATAGTAATCACTGCCGATATTAGCCATGGCTGGCAATTGAGCTCAGGTTGCTGGGATATTAACATCGTACTGATCACAGTACCACCCTACACACACAAGTTGATTTATAGTGATATATAGATGTATGTGTCAGGCGCACAATGCACTATTTTAACCAGGCAGTTGTATATACAATATAAAGATAACTGGTGCAGGGCCGGATTAAGGTTCTTGTAGGCAATCGGCACTTCTGTTTTGTAGGCCCTTAGTGATAACTTTCTACAATTGGTACTGCCTATGTTACTACCGTCACTGTCACTCAATTATTTCATGCATACTTCTTCCAGGCACTGGACAGATGTCGTTACTGATAAGTTTATTATTTAGTCTGTGCCCTACTTCAATGGGAGCGCACTGTGTGTCGCAGATAAGCAGATTTAAATTGAAATTATTGAATAAAAAACATGCTAAGCTTAAAAATATTAGAAGGGAAAATGTATTGAACGATGATTATCATATCGGATGACACAACTTTAAAATGATGCCGTTCATTTTCATCGATAACATATTCAATGTTTTGACAGGACGACCGCATGGCGAGCGCTATAATTGCTTTACTTTTTGCTTAAAAATTTGACTTGTTATTTTAGGTGTAATATGCCTCACAACGAGTCAACCACTGCCATGAAATTTCAACCAGCAGCCAACAAACTAAATAGGAAAAAGATTGAAAAAAATATGAGTGTTTTTTCAAGAATACCAAATTTTGTCAAAATTACTAAATTGAAAAATAAGTTCCCATATTCCCCCAGTTTACCTTATATATTATCATTGCAGAAGTGGCTGTTATTTTAGGCTAAATTAGAAAAATAAATTGCACTTAACTCTTAGGTCTATACTTAATATAATTATATTATCATTGAATGTTTTCCTTTCTTAGTAGTCTCTGTCTTGTATTCCTGTTTGGTCAAGCTGTTCAGAGATTGTTATTGGCTTCTTGCTTTGTGTATTAAAATAATTGACTCCTGTGTAATTTCTTACAATGAAATGTTGCCAAATTTTCGAGAATTTTGTATATTTTTATATATGCACGAAAGAGGAAGTAATTTGCTGATGGGATTGTTCGAAAAACCCAATTTGAAGATGTTTTTGCAAATTTTGCCATGAAAAAATCTCA
Source organism: Entosphenus tridentatus (assembly GCA_014621495.2). NCBI lineage: Eukaryota > Metazoa > Chordata > Hyperoartia > Petromyzontiformes > Petromyzontidae > Entosphenus > Entosphenus tridentatus. The sequence continues at coordinate 3,382,675 of CM025608.2, read as the reverse complement.
ACAAGTTAATCTGTGTTAATTTCTCTCATCTTTTGAAAAAAAAAAGATTAACATTGACATGACTCTACCTCTTTGTATATACAATGTGCCTATCCTTGCTATATAAATATATTTATTAAAGAAGATATCTTGGTTACATTTTTTATCAAACAAAAAAAACGTTATATATTTTTTAAGGCCCTTTACCTTTCATAGGCCAGCGGCACAGTGCCTTCTGTGCCAATTGCATAATAGGCCCTGAATTGATGGCATATAGATTATGAGTCAGAAGGGTTTAGAGCTGGATTAGTATGCGCATGGATCTGAAGGAGAGGTAAAACCGGACAGATTTAGATTGGGGTGAGGGGCCAATGGGCATGGCTTATTGGGTGTACAAGTTTCTCTCACTTTATGCGGGTTCGGTGTGCAATTTCGCGTATATGCGGCTAACCTATGTCTAGCCAAAATTCGCTTTACAGTATGTGGTTTAAATTTACTCATGCGTCTATGCAGTCGTACGTGGGACATTGTGTACTGTATGCGCTGCTTCGCAGGTAGCTGTCTCGTGTGGTTTTCTTTGTGCGCCATTTTTCTGGAATGCATCTTCCACATAATGCAAGGAAAACCTGTATCAGGAGAGTTGTCAAGCTAGGAGGCAGGATGGCTGCTCCTCTCCGACTGGCAACTGTGGGCACGGTTCCAGCTTACCAGCAAGACCAAGCAGAGCAGCGCTTCAGCAAACAAGGGGACCTTCCATCCCAAGCCATGAGTCTGCCCACTTTTCTCTTGGTCGTGGTAAACTCATGTAATGTGGCACATAGAGAGAGTGATAGTTGACAGTGGGGTTGTTCATTGTCACAAATCAGACTTGCATACTTCCCATAATTCCACAACCAGTGGCAGGTCGCATGCTAATTGGTCCCACCATGGAGCTTTTAACTATGGTGGTGAAATAGAGTATGATGCTGTAAAACCTATAGTAATGTGTGCCAAATGAGGTTAACTGTATGGTGAGTTTGGTGTGTAATTCCATGACACTGACTGTCCATATCCATATGTGGTAGTGAGGAGTGTGCAAGTTAACTGATAGGGAGTCTCACAAAGACAAGGGCAGAGGGCCATTGAGGGTGACTGGTTATCAGCATTGTCTGAAGCACAGTGTCATGCTGTAAATGATGTGGCACTGTAGATAATACTGTCAACTTATTAAGAGTAAATGAAGTGCAGTATGGCTGTGAGAGCATAGGAACAATACAAATGACCTTGATGTTGTTTGTTGCTGTGTGGTGTGTGACCACTGACACAGAAGGTTATGTGCAAATACATTAAATGAATTGGTGTCAGGAGCACTGACCTTACTATTTATAGGCTTGACGTGGTGACATTGCGGTGACATATAAATATTGTTTTATTGGCCTCGTCACATTGTGTAGACTCGGTCATATTTAGACAAGGTGGTATTGTTTTTCATTGCTATTGGGTTTTTTTTTTACTAATTGTGTGATACATGTAGCATTACATAATAATATCCCTTAGATGATGGCGAGAGTGGGAATAAATCACTCAAACCTTTAAAAGTGTCTGCTTCCCAGTTTGTGTCCTCACTGTTGGGCATACTGTCAGTGTCCCACGCTTTAAGCCACGCAGGTGAATCCATATCTAATTCGTCCCGGGTGCTCACTCCAAGATGTGAGTTCACCCAAGTACAGGCAGTCCACGCTTTTACGACACAATGTGTTCATAAATCGGACCCTATTTTCCAATTGACAGTATAATCAGTAGAAACATCACTTGCCGGTGTGTTTTTACTTTTATCAGCCATTTTTAACAGGGTTTTAAAGATCAAAAGCCACAAAAACACTTGAGAATAGCCAAAGCTCTGGGCCAATTAACATCAGAAACCAGTCTCAGTTTTGTTGCCAGAAAAAAAGGGGGAAAAACCTATTATTATATTTTGCTACTGGCAAAGGAGGCCCCATGATGTAAATGCTTACCCCGAGCCCTCATTACTCTGATAGTGCGTTGTCTTTGAGTTGTGTGCCTTTTGGCGTCACCTGGTCGAACACCATATAAGACTAGGCTCTAAGGAAAGCTGTCTCTGGTGTGGACCAATCAATTTCAAGGACAATGCATACGTTATCAGAGTGTGTTTTTTTGTTTGCATTCTGACCGCAGGTATTGTGGTTAATGCAAACATGATTCCTTGTAAAAAGATTTCAGTTTTGTTGCCAGAAAAAAGGAGAAAAAACCTATTATTACAGATTGCCTCTGTTCATATGTGTTCAGAGTCATGTCGGAAGATGCTTTGTAAATCAAGTTTCTGTGTCGTAAATTGGTCCGTGGTGGCATATAAACATTGTAAATGTGGATCGTTAATCGGACCATTGTATTCATGACAATGTCATGCACGTACGTGGGTGTATGCAAATATTTCCACGCACAACCACACACGTCATGTAAAAACATTATATATATTTTTTTACCGATGATCCGTAAACTAGAAAGTCCCGCTGACGTGATTTGAATTTGCCAAATTCCAGTCACTTTTGGCTCCCTCAATTGCATGATGAAGTTGTTTCCAGATATTTGCGTCGATAAAAGGGTAGTATTTCCTGCAACAGCATCATCCCTTGTACCTGATGGAACAAAAATATGAAGACATTCACACGCACCACACAAGTATTGATTAGATTATTGGAGTATGGCACATTTTAAAGAAGATGTAATCCAGGCAAGGCAGCTATTCAGAATGGCTTGGGTTATTTTTCTAACTACCTTCAGGATGTTTGATAAGTTGATTTAATTTTCCTCATTCACTCTAAATGCCAAAGGCATTGATTGATGAGTCTACACTCACTGTTTCACAGTCACTCAATTCTAGCAATTGGTTGTTATATACTTTGTTTAATCTTTATGTATTTATTTTCACTGATTTACACACCTTTCCTTTATTTTGCAACCTATCGGTTTTTGTATTGTTTTTTTGAAACATTCTGACCTGCCTCTACTGGACATACAGTGAGGGAAAAAAGTATTTGATCCCCTGCTGATTTTGTACGTTTGTCCACTGACAAAGAAATTATCAGTTTATAATTTTAATGGTAGGTTTATATGAACAGTGAGAGACAGAATAACAACAACAAAATCCAGAAAAACGCATGTCAAAAATGTTATAAATTGATTTGCATTTTAATGAGGGAAATAAGTATTTGACCCCTCTGCAAAACATGACTTAGTACTTGGTGGCGAAACCCTTGTTGGCAATCACAGAGGTCAGACGTTTCTTGTAGTTGGCTACCAGGTTTGCACACATCTCAGGAGGGATTTTGTCACACTCCTCTTTGCAGATCTTCTCCAAGTCATTAAGGTTTCGAGGCTAACGTTTGGCAACTCGAACCTTCAGCTCCCTCCACAGATTTTCTATGGGATTAAGGTCTGGAGACTGGCTAGGCCACTCCAGGACCTTAATGTGCTTCTTCTTGAGCCACTCCTTTGTTGCCTTGGCCGTGTGTTTTGGGTCATTGTCATGCTGGAATACCCATCCACGACCCATTTTCAATGCCCTGGCTGAGGGAAGGAGGTTCTCACCCAATATTTGACGGTACATGACCCTGTCCATCGTTCCTTTGATGCGGTGAAGTTGTCCTGTCCCCTTAGCAGAAAAACACCCCCAAAGCATAATGTTTCCACCTCCATGTTTGATGGTGGGGATGGTGTTCTTGGGGTCATAGGCAGCATTCCTCCTCCTCCAAACACGGCGAGTTGAGTTGATGCCAAAGAGCTCCATTTTGGTCTCATCTGACCACAACACTTTCACCCAGTTGTCCTCTGAATCATTCAGATATTCATTGGCAAACTTCAGACGGGCATATATATATGTGCTTTCTTGAGCAGGGGGACCTTGCGGGCACTGCAGGATTTCAGTCCTTCACGGCGTAGTGTGTTACCAACTTATTTCTTGGTGACTATGGTCCCAGCTGCCTTGAGATCATTGACAAGATCCTCCCGTGTAGTTCTGGGCTAATTCCTCACCATTCTCATGATCATTGCAACTCCACGAGGTGAGATCATGCATGGAGCCCCAGGCCGAGGGAGATTGACAGTTCATTTGTGTTTCTTCCATTTGCGAATAATCGCACCAACTGTTGTCACCTTCTCACCAAGCGGCTTGGCGATGGTCTTGTAGCCCGTTCCAGCCTTGTGTCGATCTGCAATCTTGTCCCTGACATCCTTGGAGAGCTCTTTGGTCTTGGCCATGGTGGAGAGTTTGGAATCTGATTGATTGATTGCTTCTGTGAACAGGTGTCTTTTATACAGGTAACAAGCTGAGATTAGGAGCACTCCTTTTAAGAGTGTACTCCTAATCTCAGCTCGTTACCTGTATAAAAGACACCTGGGAGCCAGAAATCTTTCTAATTGAGAGGGGGTCA
>CM025608.2:3336900-3352959 GCA_014621495.2 Entosphenus tridentatus | reverse complement strand
ATTAGACTGGTGAGATATGTTCATGCAGTAAATAATGTGAGGTGTTACTGTTGGCGCTGAGCTGACGAACTGAAAATGTTTATAACATTTTTATCCATTTTCCATTTTTCACAATAAATACAGGAGCATTCCAGTTACATTTTCCTGAAGACAATAAGCGAAAATATACATTTATTTTAAAGTGTAATTAAATACTAATGTAATTTCATGCTTACCCGGGTCATTAAAAGGTACAAGCATAAACATGGCAGGCAGCTCCACGTTTTTGGCACGTTCATCAATGATCCTAAAGACTTCCATGCGAACACCATCAATGTAGGGCCCCATGCTGCCAGTGCTGTCAATTACAAACCCGATTGATGTTGTTTGCTCATATCCCATATACCTATAAAACAAGAAACAAACAGCAATTAGATACAATTTGTGGGTGTGCTGACTGGTACCAGCGGTGTAAATATCAGCTTTTGTGGAGGTGGCTCATGAAGGACACTACTGCGCATTTAGAGGAAGTTGCCCTCCAACAACAGCAGAGGGTGGAGAAGCGACGCTCACAACAACGAGCGGAACGCCGGGCGGATAAAACACAAGTTGGCACAGTGGGGAGCACAGTTGGTACATCTGTCATCTCAGTCAACACGTGACACCTGGATCTGTCCCGTGACCTGCCAGCGAGCCTTCAACACTTAATGTGGACTCAGAGTGTACCTAGCATGGCACAAGCGCCGTGGTGATGTGACCACCACTTCGTGGCACACGGCAGATGATGTTTGTTGCTTTAGATATAAACATGGTACTTGTCACCCAGCCCCTCGTGCCATTCCAGCTCGATAACAGTACTTACCCCAGGACTCTAAAGACACGAAACAAGGGGTGGTCTTTGTGTTCATATAAACGATTAATTCAGTTGTGAAGACCTGCTGCATGTAGAGAGTGGATAGAGTATTGTAAATCAAGGAAATTCTCAATGAGTCTTACGACTATTCAAATAGAATCCTGCATGGGGGTGTATGGCTGATACCATTAACGAGGATTTGGCTTAATGTGGGAGGAAACGGGTTTACCCAGAGATAATGCACATCGATGTATTAGTAGGTGGTGCTCAACATTACCATCTCATTGGCAGCTCACAACCCCCAAAAAATCGAAAACACCTCTCAAACTCTGACGGCCACCCATCCAAATAGCAACGACAATTAACCCCCATTAGCTTCTGAGATCTGATGAGATGAATGGTATTTAGTGCAATCTTGATTTTAAGCTTTCGTGACTGCAGGAATCCATACTCTTTGGTTCTTTCGGTTAAGTCACGTAGATAGAAAATGTATAGATTACAACGTTTCGATCGCAACGTAAGCAACCATCATCAGGTGAAACAAACACAGCAGCAGAACTGCTGACGTAGGAGAAAGAGCTGCTGCAACAAGAGTTTACAGAGGATTTTGGTGGGCCCAACTCAAAGGTAAGTGGGCGGGGCTAGAGAAGGAATTTGTATGTAATGTAAATGTGAGAGATTATCATGTCAATGTGAGATGACTCAGCCACCGGAGGTGTGCCAATGAGAAGATTAGCATGTCAATTTCAGAGGGCCGAGCAACAGAAACAAAAAAAAACCCTAAGAAATAACAGCTGACATAGGAAGGTAGGATGGAAACATCACAGTCAGTTAAGACTTGGTTAATGATGTCCTTCCAATGATTGCTCAGTTTGTACACATCTTCTCAGTCGAAGTTGTATCTGTGTTTATATATCTGGATAGCTTCATGAACAAATCTCTGATGATAGTCGATGGGTTTGCAGAGTACCTTCGTCTTGGAAAAATAAATTTTGTGTGAGCCCACAGCATTAAAACAATGATCAGCAACGGCAGAGGTATTGGTCCTACCGTGTTTCAGATCTGCCTTGTGTTTGCAAACACGGTCTGAGACATGTCGTTTCGTTTCCCCAATGTAATTGCTGCCGCAACCACAACTTAGTTTGTAGACACCAGAGTATTGCATGTCAGCAATCACATCCTTTACAGATGGGATCAAATCACGGATTTTGTGTACTGTGTTGAAACCAACCTGTATCTTGTGTTTGTTTAAGATTTAGAAAATCTTTTTGGTAACCCCTGCTATGTATGGCAAAGTGATGGTTTTGATTGGATCCTCAGATGGTTGTCTCCCTATGGCTGGGGAGACAGCTTTGCGGATTGTACGGTCAGAATATCCATTCATCCTGAGGGCTTGGTGTACGTGCTCCAGCCTCAATGGCTAGGTGGTGCTGGTCTTGAGATGCAATGGGCCCTATGGTGGAGTGTTTTGATGAGGGATTAATGTTTTCATGGATAAATTTGAGACAGATACCATCCACCCTACGTCCTTCCTTGTTGGTAGAGATACGTAGATGACACGTTCGTCATCTGGCGACATGGTCAGCCAGCACTAATCCAATTCTTCAACCACATCAATTCCATACACCCAGCCATCAAATTCACCATGGCAGTGGAAAAAGATAGCAATTTACCATTCCTAGATGTTTTGATCAAGAAGAGACCTGATGGCGTGTTGGGACATTCTGCTTACAAGAAAGGCACCCACACGGATGCCTATCTAAAGCCTGACTCCCACCACCATCCAGCTCAGAAGAATTCCCTCATTAAAACACTACACCATAGGGCCCATTGCATCTCCGACCAGCACCACCTAGCCAGTGAGCTGGCGCACATACACCAAGCCCTTAGGATGAATGGATATTCTGACCGTACAATCCACAAAACTGTCTCCCCAGCAATGGGGAGACAACCATCTGAGGATCCAATCTAAACCATCACTTTGTCATACATAGCAGGGGTTACCAACAATATTTCCATAATCTTAAACAAACACAAGATCCAGGTTCGTTACAACACAGTACACAAAATCCGTGATTTGATTCTATCTGTAAAGGATGTGATTCCTGACATCCAATGCCCTGTTGTCTACAAACTAAGTTGTGGCTGCGGCAGCAGTTACATTGGGGAAACGAAACGACATGTCTTGGACTGTGTTCGTGAACACAAGGCAGATCTGAAACACGGTAGGGCCAATCTTGATTTGAAACTTTCGTAACTGCAGGAATACATACTCTTTGGTTATTTCGGTAAAGTCATGGAGGTAGAAAAAATAATAGATCTACGTGACTTTAGGGAAAGAACCAAAGAGTACGGTTAGGACCAATACCTCTGCCGTTGCTGATCATTGTTTTAACGCTGTGGGCTCATACTAAATTTATTTTTCCAAGACGAAGCTACTCTGCAAACCGACTGGCTATCACCATAGATTTGTTCAGGAAGCCATCCCGATATATAAACACAGACACAACTTAAACCAAGAATTTGGGTAAAAACTGAGCAATCATTGGAAGGACGTTATTAACCAAGTAAAATCTTAACTGACTGTGAGGTTTCCATCCTACCTGCCTATGTCAACTGTTATTTCTTAGGGGATTGTTTTATTCCTGTTGCCCGGCTCTCTGACATTGACATGCTAATCTTCTCATTGGCACGCCTCCGGTGGCTGGGCCGTCTCACATTGATATGCTAATCTCTCACATGTACGTACAAATTCCTTCTCTAGCTCTGCCCACTTACCCTTGGGTTGGGCCCACCAACATCCTCTTGTTGCAGCAGATCTTTCTCCGACGTCAGCAGTTCTCCTGCTGTGCTTTTTTCACCTGATAACGGTTGCTTGTGTTGCGATCGAAACATCGTGATCTATTAATTTTCTATCTACGTGACTTTACCGAAAGAACCAAAGAGTAGGTATTTAGTGTAAGTTGGTCTTCAGCAAATTATAGGAATTTCTCCACCAGAACAAATCTATCCCCGTTGGGGGATTATAATAACTCAGATAAAAGCACAATGCCACCATCTCTACCAGTCACTCCCCCTCATCCGAGCATCCGTTCATTTATTTATAGTGCATCTTACAGAAATGCATATGTGTGGAGGCACACACAGATGGGTTTGCTGATCTTTTTTCTTACATAATGTCGCTTTACCAACCGTGGTGAAGTACGTTCGAACAAGTCACACGACTGTTGCGGTGTGGAGAGGTCTTCATCCTGAAATGTATTGACAAGGCCTTCTAATGATAATATTTCTAAGGATATCGTAATTACCTCCCAAAAACAAGGTCATTATCCACTTCACCCCTGAGGTCTCTGAAGAAGTTGATAGTGGCTTTTGTTGCTACATCGACCGCCTTTCCATGCAGATAGTAGTGTGGTGAAAATAGTTCAAGGGAACCGTCCTTGTTAATGCCCCCTTTAGCATTGTTCCATCTTGTAAAATCGAATAGCCCTCCATGGCTGCACTTCCCTGAAAGAAATGAGCATCTGTTTGTAATGTTCTGCACATGTTAAATAAAACTTCATTGCAATAATTTAGAATATGTATTCATATTGGAGGAATCTGATGAGCTTTAAATCTATTTTTCACAGATATCCAGTTGGCACAGGTCAGAACGTTACAACCAACAATCCAAAACATGATAGGAGTACAAGCTACAGGAAATATAAGTACAATAACACATGGTTCTCATGTAGAGTGAAATGGTGGTCTCAGCACATTCAACAATGACTGCAATCAAACAATGACTGCAATCAAAGATTTGTCCATGAAGCCATCCAGATATATAAACACGGAAACAATTTCAACCGAGAAGATGTGTATAGGCTGAGCAATCATTGGAAGGACGTTATTAACCAGGTAAAGTCATAACTCGCTGTGATGCTTCTATCCTTTCTGCCGTTTGGCTGTTATCTCCGACTCTCTGAATTGCATTGCCCTGTGGGGTGCCGTTACATTAACGGTCTGGGGTCTCACTAACATGGCCACCTTTGCTCCCTTACCCTCGATGTATCGATGGTTCTTACTGTTTTATGGGCTGTGTGTCTCACTGGCATGGCCACTGTTGCGGTGGTTCTCTTGAGTTGACGCGCTTGCCTCGTGGAGGCCACTCTCCGATCTTACATTAACATGCTAATCTATCACATTAACATAACCACCTCCTTACCCTCGTCGTGGAGGTCGCCCTCCGATCTTACATTTACATGCTAATTTCTCACATTAACATCACTAGCCCCGCCCACTTCGTTTATGACCCTTGGGTTACACCCATTTTAAATATTTTAAAACAGTCTGCCTCAGCAGCTGTCCCCTCTTTTTTCTTCCTGATGACGAACGCTTGTGTTGCTATCGAAACGTCGTGATATATTATTTTTATGTTATTTTCTACCTACGTGACTTTACCGAAAGAATCAAAGAGTAATGACTGCAATGGTATATTACTTTGTTTTTGCACTTAAGTTGGCTACATTTTCAGCTCTCAATTGACTTTCGTGCAATAACATTTCTTATTCCCAGTGACATATCTAGTGGGAAAGTGGTGCTTCCCAAATACATGTACTAGATAGAGGTCACTTGAAAGGATCTCAGAAGTAGCCCTGTTATGACTACTTCCATGGGTATTTGAACAGGTATGGTTTCATTGCTCTTCTCTACTGCATATCACTTTATTTATCGACGTGATTACATAAAGAAAAACACTCATACTGTGCACATAACACTTACATTTTCCATCAGGCTTTGTGATAGATTTACTGTCGATATTTTGAGATGTAAAATATCCACTTGTAAGAAGGCGATTCGCATTTATTTGAGGCCGAATATTGCCTGAGCATGTTGATCCGCAGTTTGTGCACGTGGGCACATCTGGACCTGAAGTAAACACACAAACACGAGCTAAATTTTTCTAAATCACGTGCAAAAGGTGAGCAAATTCGCACACACTGTTATGCAAATGTAGCCGGTGTAGGCTTACCTGCAATGAATCGCATGTACAATTGTGCACTCTGTAACATATGAACCTTATGGCGGGACCCCGGGGTCCTAGAAGCCCTCGGCTCTCGCATAAACTGCGTTGTGACGTCATTTTATGTCTGTTGAAGGCGAACGATACAGCTCTGCACGATGCGCTAATCAAAGTTTTGTTTCTTCTGCGCATTCGTCCTCGCTGCGCTTGGACGACATGACAACAGAATGATCCGCGCCAGGTGGCTTGCGGCGTGTATGTGCACGGTGGGACAGAGTCGTCAAAAATAAATAAATTACGATTTTGCCTTCCGTTTATTCGGGACCCCGGGGTCCTGCCATAAGGTTCGAATGGGAACATAATACACCATTTTGCACAGCTTACGGAGAGCCAGGTGTTTTATGATAATTTAAGAGAAGGCAATAGTGATCAGGGATTGGACTGCAAGCATCCACGTGCACAGTAGGGTACGAGGCACGCCCCAAATTTAGATTTGGACTGATTTCTGGACAGGTAAGCTGTGTGCTACATTAACTCCAATAATTGATTTCAATATAGAACATACTCAGTGGCGTCACTAGGGGGGTGCGGGGGCGGTGCGGATCGCACCGGGTGACACCATCAGAGGGGGTGACACCAAACTGACTGTCTTTAACATTTTTTTGCAGTGTTTCAGCAGACATTTATTATTTTTATTTTTTAAAAATATCCCTGTAGTTATAACAATAAAAACATTTTTCGTAAGCCCAGCTTACATGTGTAGGACTCGTACTCGGCTGTCTTTCTGTTCTCTTTATTTTCCGCTCAACAGTCCACCTCCGCCGCGCCACCGCTCCGCGTCCCGGCGCGGCCTCACTCCGCTCCGCGTGTCTCTCTGCAGCGCCACCGCTCCGCGTCTCTCCGTGCCCTCACTCCGCTCCGCGTCGCTCCGCGTCTCTCTCTCTCGCCGCGCCGCGTCTCCTCCGCGTCTCCCTCTCTCTCTCTCGCTAGGTCTGTCGACTCCCCTACTATTCTACACTGCATCCTTCAGATGCATGGCTACCCCTGTTCGCACACTACGTTCTCGCTATCACTGCCTCTCTATACTCTACTCCGTCTGTCACCGCTAACCCACTCTATCTCTGCTCTACTACCATCACCGCCTGCTCTGCGATTCCCCGGGCACCGTCGCTGCAGCTCCATCCAAGACGCCCACCAAGACAAGAAGACCCTCTCTCCGTCGCGCTGTGGCTTATATCCCCACACCAATTAATCCCCATTAATGATCTCAACCCCCCGCTTATTACTCGTCCCCCTGGCCCCCGGTCTCACGTGACCTTGTTATTGCCGCCAGAGCGACGCCAGCTAATAACCAATTACCCTCTTAGCCAATCGCTGGCCTGTGTCCCCCCGGCTACCCCGAACACCTGTCTCAACACTTAACAACCCTCTCACCTAATGTCACAACAACAACCGTGTCCTCACATACCCCCCACTGTACTCTGCTCGCTCGCATAGCAACAGTGGAAGAGAATGCGTGGCGCGCTATAACTCAAGTCCTACACATGTACTGTATGAATATACCTACAAGGGTACAGTCAATGGTATGGTGTATAGCAGATTGTATAATAATAAATAGTATAATAGTGTAATGTTTAATATCATGTATAAGGTAATATATAGTATCGTAATTATTTATTGAATATACAGCAGTGTGGTATACAGTCGGGTTTGTAGAATAATACATAGTGTAATATTACAATGTATAGTCTAAGGTATAGGGTAGTGTATAGTAACGCAGTGCATAATTCAATGTTGGGGTTTGTCTATGGCAGTGTACAGTACGGTGTATAGTCGTGTGATGTAAAAAAATGTTTAGTTGGAGGCATATTTATATAATGCATAATGTTAGAGCTTATATTGGTGCTGTGTATGCGATATTATACAGTGTAGTTTAGGTTAGAAGGTATAATATTGTAATGTATAGTAGTCTAGTTTATAGCATAGTTGTAACGCAGCACAGGACAGTGTAGCGCACCGTGGCTGTTTCTCCCTCTCTCCCATCTCCTCCGTTCCGAGCAAAGATGGACTCGTCCGTCTGAACAACGCTAGTCGCTGTCTGTGGTGCTAACGTTAAGAAAAAGACGCTACTTTTTTCGACATAGAAGTGTAATGTATAATGACTTATTGTTAGTAGCTCAGCTTATTGGAGCGTATATTGAGTATATTGATTATATTGATGTAGTTTAAATTTTAGTTTTTTATCGGTTTACTATATGGTAGTCATTATATAGTGTAGTCTATACCCAGTTACTTAATGTTAATAGCTCAGCTTATTGGAGAGTATATTGAGTACATTGATTATTTTGATGTAGTTTATATTTAGTTTTTTCACATCGGTTTATTGTATGGTAGCAGGGTATTTGCAGTTCTTTAGAAACTCCTTCTTTTTTGTTTTCCACATAATGCACTAGCTTGATACGCGGTGGTTTGGCTGCTGCAGTTCTTTATTATTGAAATTTCCCTTCCTTTATTACTGCTAACACTACATAATACACTAGCATAATATGACTTTGAAACCCCCCACCGCCTGCACATTCCACAAGGAGTGACTAACCCCATATCTCCATTGTCATCAACATGCTAAATTTTCTCTGTTGATATGTAAACTCCTTTGTCAAGGCGCTCTCCTCCTCCCACCCAGCTTAAAATACGCTGCCAAGCTTAGCAGTGTTCATTAGGACGCTATCTTTCCGACAGCTCTGTTCTTCACCTGAGGACGGCTGCTTGCGTTATGGCCGAAACGTCATGAGAATTGTATTATGTTTTTATTATTATTTTATTATTTCCCTTCTTCGTGACTTTACCGAAAGAACCAAGAATATGAAGCCCTGCAGTCACGAAAGCTATAAATATGAGTAGAGCTTAATTTTCACATTCAGCTTATGGGGTGAGCGGGAGAGGTGTTTTTGCAAAGGTTACATTCCCAATTCGGGTATAAGAAAGTATGATTGATCTAATTTGCATATTGTTACTATAAGGATTTTTTTTGATGTATTTATTATTCATTATATAAGTCCGTATTGCCTCGTTTATTATGTAGTATTATCAGGGTCTGTAGGAGGCGCTACAGTAGTTTGATATTAAATATAAAAATGTTTCTTGTTAAACGTTTGTTAAGTAATATGTATGTTAAATGTTGTTAGATATGATAAGCGGCTATTATCATAATGGAGATTTGGGCTGACTTCTCGACCGAGGAATTCAGATGCAGTGATGTGACAGAGGGTGTCCCTAATCACTTTTGCAGATACGCAATTGAGTTTTGAAATAAAGTGTTACCGTTTCGTAAACCCTGGTACTCAGCTATTGTTGAGTCGCCCACTTCTCCGGAGGACAAAAAACAACACAGTCTACTCATCATCTCCAAACTTTATTATTAGTGTTATTGTTGTCTATTTAGTCGACCTGTCCCACTTGCAAGGATTCATGATGGGAGGAGAGGGGACAGAGCAGACTGGCTACAACATCTAGAGGACGTCCATGCAAGAGATGGATTGACGGTATAACGGGGAGATTTGCTTAAAGGAGGGCTTAATATAGATAAACGTAGGCCTACAGCATACCTGTCAACCCCTTATCCCTGCCTACCTTATTACAGACCAATTCAGACCTTATTGGTCACCCCGTGCCTTTATGAATCTCAACGTTCATCCTACAAAGTCCCATCATAAGGGAGAAATGTAAACAAATGGGCAAAAATATATATTTTGCCCGTATTGAAACGGCTGTATGCCGTATGGACCTGAAAACAAGAATATGGGTAAACCGTATGGATTGACAGGCATACTACAGGAAGCGACTGCCATAACCAGATGAAAGGAGTAGAAGAAGTAATTTCTCCAGCCTCATTGTCAGCTGCCATGTGACTACTGGCAGACGAGCAGAGAAATGCGAGATATTACAAATTAAAGAGATGCCTTTTAACAGAGGTACAACTCGTGAATAAAAGCATAACTTTTAGTGGAAACGGCATTGTGCAATACAATGTTTTATTAGTTAATCGCCCTCCGTTTAGTCTCTCCATAAAAAAAATAGTTGTAAGTATATCTGCAAATTGACGATCCAGACTAATGTTAAGAAGCAACGTTTGTCTTTGCACAAAAATTCTGGATCGATTTAAACAATTATGGGTCTTGTCAGCAAGGTCTGGCTTAACAGATACTGCTGGGTTGTTAAATAATGCTATTGGCAAGAACACTCTAAATGTACGACATCCTTTAAAGCCTCCAAGATTGATACGATTATTTAAAGAAAAAAATATGTATCTATGTTGGAACTTTAACAAGTAAAACAACTATTTAGATAATAAAAGTAATACAATGTCCTTATTAACTATTTCTCAAGTTTCCATTGTAAACAATTGAATCGCCCCCCCCCCCTGCTGATAGAGTCATTTAGGTGGCAATGAAATATTGCAGTGCTTAGTTGTGGGTAGTTTGTAATGCTGGACTTAAATAGGCTGATGTGCATATCTTCATTAATGTAAACTTAAAGAAACAAGCCACAATAGTGAAACTGTTGCTATGCAACCCAAACTATGGACTGTATAGTAAACCACTGTAGTCTGCGCTCCTTCAGTGGAGTAATAGCAAAACTACACAAACTCTCTCCTTAAGCTCTCTCTCGGCTAGCAGACCTCAATAAAAGCTTTTAATACCTGAATATTTGCCATGCACAACAGTAGAATATAATTTTGCACTGCAATGCAGAAATATAAGTCAATGGGTACCATCTTGATCCTGACAAAAAGGTCCCTTATAGATGTAGTGGTATAGAATAGTAATGTAGCAGCACAGCGCTGGCTGCTGGCAGGGAAGGGGATCTGCGGCTTACGGCAGACATGACGTCAGCAGGCCAGGTTATACACCAGGGGGGGATGTAGGGGAAAGGTCACAGAAGGGGCACACCAATAACCCGCTGGTAGGTTCTAAAAAGGGGGCGTGGCCGGGGGCGGAGCCAGGCCACGCTGACATGAAAGAAGGGCCCCTGTAGGGGACCTCGAGTCTGTTGATTGTAAGTGGGATCCCCGTCTTGCTGGTCAAGTCCATCGTCGTCGTCACCATTCTTCTTTTAGTCGCTGCAGTCGTCGTCGCTTGATATTGCGCTGCTATATGGTTGTTGGCTGTTTTGGTCAGTGCCATCGGTGTTAGACGGCTAGTGTTGTGTATAGGCTAGGATGTGTGTATCCTAGACGACTGTAGGGTGTGTGAAGGGAGATTGTGAGTATAAATAAAAGAAGTGCCTCCAAGAATGACTGCCTCCGAGTTGAACCACTACATATATATAACTGCTCAACCTGAGCTATTAATGTCACGTAGGTAGAAAATAATAGATCATGACGTTTCGATCGCAACACAAGCGACCGTCATCAGGTGAGACAATCACAGCAGGGAAACTGCTGTTTCAGCAGCAGTTTCCCTGCTGCTGTGGAATCATATTCTACACCTGATCTACAATCATGAAGCAATTGTTTAATTAATTGTGTGTACGAAGTACCCTCCTCAAACCAGCTGTCAGCCAGCAGTGGCTGTCAAACGGGGCTGCGGTTGGAAAGGGGCGCGTTATTTGACGATTGTCTCACCTGATGACGGTCGTTTATGTTGTGATGGAAACGTCGTGATCTATTATTTTCTACCTACTTGACTTTACCGAAAAAAACAAAGAGTATGGATTCCTGCAGTCACGAAAGCTTCAAATCCAGACTGAGCTATTAAAGTTTTTTTTATTTTTGCAATGTCCTTTTTCTGTTCGCCTTTTGGCGTTCTTTCGTCTAACTGGTGAGATAAGGCCATAAAGGAGGCTGTCTTTGTTGGAGGCCAATCAGTTTCCGAGGTAATGTATATGGAAACATAATTGCAGTAGTAAATAGGACAGTTGGCTACATACGGTGTGAAAGACGTGCAACATACACAGTTTGTAAATTTAAAATCACTGAAAAGTAAATTATCTACTTTAGTGACATGCATATTACCAGCAACCTCCGCAGCTGAAAAATCAAAGATGTCATTTTTTGGCTCTGTATTTCCCATTTCGATCCAGTTTGAATGACTGTAGAAGTCCTAAAAGAGACAATACAGTACTGTAGTTAATAACATTTATGTGCTATGAAGGACCACTGCCCCAAACCTCGTTTGCTCATTTTTTTCTTTCAAAGGCAGTGTTGTTGATAGTGTGTGATCTGATAAAGGTGGCTGGATGTATTAATAGCAGCCACATGTCTCCACACTATGACTCTACTTTTTTTATTTTAACCTGGGCACTTTCTTATAAAATTGTCAAAAAATGTATTATGGCAGTAAGCAGAACACTTTTCTTAGAAACTGGAACATATACACTATACTTCACAATACATTTTTATTGACAAATATGTAAAGTTATTTTTCACAATAGTTAATGTGTGGAATGAAAAACATTTTTTCCTGAAAAGAGAATTGGGTTATTCGTTATTACTATCACAGTGCATTCAGGTTGTGATGTATTTACACGCATTGTTCGAATGTGGAATCATATTCTACACCTGATCTACAATCATGAAGCAATTGTTCAATTCATCGTGTGTATGAGGTACCCTCCTCAAAATATCTGTCAGCCGACAGTGGCTGCCAAACGGGGCTGCGGTTGGAGAGGGCCGCGTTATTTGCCGAAGATGAGCGCTCACCGGATTAGCCAAATGGGAGCAGGAGGCGTGAGATGAAGGGAGGAGCGAAAGGGAGGAGGATTTCTAAAGGGAGTGGTTGGGCTAGATCTTTCAGAAAAGTTCTACACAGGTTTCCCTCAGTTCATGCGGTTTCGGTCCATGCAATTTTTTGTATATATGGCGACCCTATTTCCTCCAAATATTTGCAATATGCACTACTTGGCAGGCAGCTGTCTCATGCGGTTTAGCTGTGCGCACACTTTTGTTGGAACGCATCTACCATATGAAGCGAGGGAAACCTGTATAAGGAGAAGACAGATAAGGGTTCAGGGCTATTGGATGGGAACAGTTGTACGATGGTGAAGCCATGGATAAATAAAGTTGGCTCTACCATGGTGCACTGATTGGCTAATCCGGAGGAATTGCAATCCAGAAGTCACCAGTGCAATTCGCCATAGCAATTCGCCATAGCATTGGGCAAGTTTATGTAAATACGATATACTGGTGTAATGACCGAGATAACAGACCGCTTATCTGACACAAGTATACAGTCAGACAAACAGGAAGTAGGCCAAGACCTCCCATTGGTGCAGAGAGGCATCCACAATGATTGGTTGGGAGGCAAGATTGAAAGCGATTGGAGGAAAGATTTGAAAGGCAGGAAGCAAGGATGGACTGAAGAGGATGGTTGAGAATCGTTGTTGGGGAAGGCTCAGGATTAGCCGAAGGGAGTGGTGTGAGAAAAGCTTCCAGAGAGGGGGCTTGGGAGGTATAAATCAGAGGGGATGTTTGAGAGGGAACGGAGCTCAAGCCTCAAGAACCAGCCCTGGGCATCAGTGCTGTGTCTGAATATTGGCTCTTAAAAAGTCATAACGTGTGTTAACCTGACTACACCTGGATACACCATTGTCCATCGCAGGTCGCATGTGGGGGCATGAAGTGGGGAAACTCTCACCACCTCTTCCCAGATATTTGGCCCAGTGTGGAAGATTAGGCTAAAATATCCAAGAGGCACTCTGGAGTTCCCTGTAGTTGCAGGCCTTCTGTCAGCATTGGCGTTCCCCATAAATTGCAGGGCTGCACCTTCATATGCATACAATCTTACATAATACGTAACTGTAACTCATACTGCAATTGTTTTGATGGGGTGTTTAGCCAACCCCAGTTCAACTGCATGAGCATGTACCTGCAAGGTGTGGAGTAGTATTCCGGTCAGTTGTCGTGCCGTGCTGTAATCGTAACTCGTCACTTCCTTTTTTTGAAGCAATCGAATTAAACCATTTCGTTGTGACACTAGTTTTTGCTGAGCCGCAACGAACATCTCTGCATCAAAATGGTATCTTGGGTCGTCTTTGGTGCTTTTTTCCGAGTCCGTGTTTGCATTCGTTGTTAGGATCTCATCCTTTGCATGATTGTAGCTCGGAGTGCTTTTGTAGTTCACTTTGTACCCGGTTGTTGATTATTTCACCTGCAATAAAATATATATTTAAATTAACAGAAGACAACAACTGAAAAAAGCAACTTACAGTTAAACGTTGGATTATCCGTTTGGAAGATTAACCTGAAATACGGATACATTATACTCTCTGGTTCTTTCGGTAAAGTCACGTAGATAGAAAAAATAATAAAAGAAAACACGACGTTTCGGTCGCAACACAAGCGTCCGTGTTCAGGTGAGAAAAAATATTTGCTGTTGTGGCTTTATATAGGCACGGGAGGGGAGAGGGAAGGGGGGGAGTTTGGCTGTAGGAGTTCACAGGGGAGTGGGGGGAGGGTTTGTGGCGTGCAAGGACGGGAGGGGACTAGCGCCGGGGGAAGAGGGGGGAGGGTTTGTGGCGTGCCTGGATG
Organism: Entosphenus tridentatus; assembly: GCA_014621495.2. NCBI lineage: Eukaryota > Metazoa > Chordata > Hyperoartia > Petromyzontiformes > Petromyzontidae > Entosphenus > Entosphenus tridentatus. Next base: position 3,338,598 of record CM025608.2, on the reverse strand, counting down.
GGTGGGGCTAGAGAAATTAGCAAGTAAATGGACTTGTAGTACAATTAGTAATCGGACGACGACAACCGGGTGGGCGAGTGAGGACGACGACAACTGGGTGGGTGAGTGAAAATCATAGCAGTTAAAACTTGACGTGGTTTATCACATCCTTTCAATGATTGCTCAATCTGAATCCATCTTCTCGATTAAAGTTAAGTCTGTGTTTGTATATCTGGATGGCTTCATGAACAAATCTCTGAAGGTGGCCCGAGGGTTGCAGAGCACCTTGGTCTCGGAGAAAACAATGGCATGTATGCCCACAGCGTTGAAACAATGATCCGCCACCGCCGAGGAGTTTGTTCTGCCGTGTTTCAAATCCGCTTTGTGTTCGCGAACCTAGTCTGAGACACGTCGCTTCGTTTTACCAATGTAACTGCTGCCGCAGACACAACTCAGCTTATAGACACCAGGACATTGCATGTCCGGAATCGCATCCTTCACCGATAGGATCAAATCACAGATTTTGTGTACTGTATTGAACTGAACTTGAGTTTATTTAAGATTTTGGCAATCCTTTTGGTGACCCCTACTATGTATGGTAAGGTGATGGTTTTGATTGGATCATCAGATGGTTCTCTACCCATGGTTGGGGATGCAGCTTTGCGGATTGTGCGGTCAGAATATCCAATCCTCCTGAGACCTAGCATACGTGTTCAAGCTCACCTGCTAGGTGGTGCTGGTCGGAGATGCAACGGGCCCTATGGTGTAGCGTTTTAAGGAGGGAATTCTTCTGGGCTGGATGGTGGTGGGAGTCAGGCTTTAGATCGGAATCCGTGTGGGTGGCTTTCATATAGAGAGAGTGTCCCAACGAGCCATCAGGTCTCTCTTGATCAAAACATCCAGGAATGGTAGCTTGCCATCATTCTCCACTTCCATTGTGAATTTGATAGATGACGGATAAAATAAATTCTGCCTGATAATGCTGGTAAGGAACTTTCTCCAAGAGACAAGTTTCGAGTGTAATCATGTGTAGTGACATCGCGGATGTCGCTGTGTGGTGCAGGCCCTAGAGAGGTACGGCATGTCATGTACTTACATCGCGGACATCACGTATGTAGCGACATTGTGGATGTCACTGGGTAATGCCGGCTCTAGCGGGGCATGGCGTGCAATGTATTCCCAAGCCGACACCACGAACATGACGACCAGCGACCGCGGAAAACATCTCCTCGTCCCGGGAGCAGCTCCATCGTGTGCTAGAGCTGTGACCTGCCTGGGCATGTCTCGTTGGGCTGCCGTGTACCATGACGACGCCTCCCCAGAAAACAGCCGTCATCCGCTCGACCGTCCTTCGCTCCACTATACCCGAAGGTGAGTCGCGACACATTCCACACTCGGCCACTGAATCCACCTCACCCATCTAGTGCGTTCGGGTTTCGTTCTGGTCGCGCGTCGGTGGGGGAGGATTTTTATTTTTATTGGGCCAACCGGCCACTCCGACCGGGTCAGTGGTATGAGTTGGCCCATCGATTGGTGGCCGCGACCGCAGGCTCATCCGCTGTTATTGGACTGATAGAAGGGGTAGAAATTAGGATGCTCGCTGACACCAGTAACAACAACAAAATCTAGAAAAACGCATGTCAAAAATATTCTTAGGTTTTTTCGGTAAAGTCACGTAGGTAAAAAATTCAAATTAATAAAAGTAAAATAAAATAAAAA
>CM025608.2:3278501-3330509 GCA_014621495.2 Entosphenus tridentatus | reverse complement strand
AGCTAGCGGAGTGTGAGGAGCTAGCGGAGTGTGAGGAGCTAGCGGAGTGTGCGGGGCACGCGTAGCTAGTGAGTGGCTGGTGGAGTGTGCGGGGAACACGGAGCAGCGGTGTGGCTGTGGGGTGTGCGGGGCACACGGAGCGTGCGCGGGGTGCATGGCAGAAGAGGCGTGGGTCAGACCGTGGACGCACAGGGTGCGAGACAAGAACCCAATAAAGGACAAACGGAGACCTACATCGCCTGTAGAGTCCTTTATTACATATTTATATTTAGACAACAGGTATTTAGAGTATTTGGCTGCTATAAATTTCCACATGATATGCCACTTAATTGAGCTATTATTTTGTGCCAGGTCGCTTCTGAAAAAGAGCTATATAAGCTCAGTGGGCCTTACCTGGTAAAATAAAAATAATATAGTATTTTCATCGACCTTTCTATAAGAAATGATACACTTTTTGGTAATGCTATGGGGATTCTTAAGCTTGACACAGCTGAGGGTCCCGGCATGTCATAATCCAGCCTTGAATGGAATAAAACCTTGGAGGAAATTCATGCAAAACAGGTAGAGAACATACAAACTCCACACAAAAAGGCGCCCGAGTGGGCAAATCAAACCCTGAACCCCTTGCTGTGATAGTGCGAGTATTACCACTGCATCACCCTGTGACTGAATAGCCTGGACCCGCCCCGTTTACCTGGCATGTGAAGCGATGGGCATAAGGCCGAATTTTAACAACGCATGCAAAACAAATATTATTCATCTATTACCTTCACCATTTCTTCAACCACCACCTCAATAGCTGCAGCGGTTATTTGCACGTGGCTGATGGTGTGTTCTTCTGTGAAAAATGATGCCAAGGAGGCCATCCATTTTTTGGGGAAGAATCCATGGGCGTGTCCGGCCAACAAGGAGAAAGCCAGCAGCAGCCCCACCACTCCCTTCGCTCGCATCTATACACAGAGACACAGAATGTTAAAAGTGAGGAGTTCAAAACATAATTGTATTATACGAATGTTCAATGTATGTGTAGTAGGTATGAACGGGAAGAGACTTTCCTTGAGGCAACACGTTTATTATAACAATAAGAAACTATGTAACACAAAGGGGTAACGGCCACTTACACCCGATAATCTAAGGAGGTAGCCCCTCCGGACTAATATGCCTCTCACTGGCTACATTCAACTCTTCCACTGGTTTAAGCTCGAGCTGTCCCCTAGCCAGGGGTTCGGTTCTGCCATTGGACTCTTCTCTTCAAGTTTTCACTGGTTAGCTTGAGCCGACCCTAGCCAGGGGTTCGGCTCTGCCCTTTTGGCTCTTCTCTTCAGGAGGCTTCTTCAACTTCAGGCGAACGACGACTGCCGGGACCGTTCAGAGGTCCGGCTTTTATACTGAGCTGTGGCTAACTTCGCCCCAGCCACACTTTTCCTCTCGAACCTTCCAACAGGACCTGGGGTGATGTCATCCCCCAGCCCCCTCTTGGGGTCTGGGGTCTGCACCACTAGCATTGCCATTCCGTAGGGGTTTCCGTTGGGCCCCGTGGGCCATCGTCCCTTAACACTGGGGCTCAGCCCCTCCTCTGCCCCCTATTGGCACATGGCCAGTACTACCAGCTGAATGTATTGGAGGTGGCGCATCATTCCCAACAATACCCCTACAGCCCCCCCCCCCCCTTGTAACACCCAGCCATCCCGGCTAACTATCCCCTTAATAAACATTTTTATAACAACAAAGTGAAAACGCGTGTGCCTCCTCAATAACAAGAAAAACAAACAACCCAACATAAATACCCCAGCCAACCTGTACAAATGTGATAGGAGTACCATCTCCTGTATTATTGTGGGGCGTACATTGTTTTATACAGTTACGGTTTATCTATAGTAGGGATTATATCTGGGGTAAAGGTGATGGGGAAGATCCACCGAAGAAGCCTCTGGAACGTTGCCGAAGGTTCCAGGAGGGGCGTGGCCAGAGGCGGGGCTTAGTCCCAGGGGAGCGAATATAAGCCAGGGGCGCAGCAAGGTCGGGGTCGGTGTGTGAAGATCAATAGGAGCTCCCCGTCGCTGCTGCCCCGCCATCTCCATCTGCCACGTGGCGGCTCGACCTCCAGCCACTTAGCTGCTCCTTAGCCCCGTCAGCCAGAGGCGTGTTGGTGAGCGGGTGAGCGCCACGTAGCGCGGGGCAGCGCAGCCACCCGAGCGGTTCAACATCCGCAAACAGTGAGAGAGAGAACCGAAGCTGTACCGAAAGATTTATTAATAAATAACTTGAAGTTCTTACCGTGTCAGAGCCACTTATTACACAAATATACACTACTAGTGGTGAGTACCCGGCGTTGCCGGGGCGAAAAGGCAGACACACACTTGGACTTAAACATACGCATGGACCTACACGCACACACATATCGACTCAAACACGCACACATCGACTCACACACACACACATCGACGTGCACAGCAATCCCCGATGATGGCACAGCTATCAGTATCGCAGTACTACGTATCCGTAAATAGCATGACGTGAGCAATCGAAACAATAGAAATGCATAGAAGAAATAAGCTGAAATAAGTGTAAATTAAAGAGCAGCAGTACGCACAGGTAAGTAGAGAAGCAGGCCACAGTCTAGATTATAGACTGGCATTATGCCGACTCAATGACATAAGCATTGCTACAGTCGACAGAAAAAGCTGGCAATACGGGCAGCAGCTGAAAAAGCAGGATACAGTCGACATGAATGGCTGGCAGTACACTGAGTGAGGTAAAGAAGCAGGCGACAGATTATAGACTGGCATACACTCATAATGGGCAAAAGAAAAATTAACAGTGTAGATCAGGGGTCCTCAAACTTTTTAAACAGGGGGCCAGTTCACTGTCCCTCAGACCGTTGGAGGGCCGGACTATAGTTAAAAAAAACTGAACAAATTCCTATGCACACTGCATATATCTTATTTTGAAGTGAAGAAACAAAACGGGAACAAATACAATATTTAAAATGAAGAACAAGTAAAGTTAAATTAACAAACTTGCCAGTATTTCAATGGGAACTATGGGCCTGCTTTTGGCTAATGAGATGGTCAATGTCCGGTTCCATATTTGTCACTGCTAGTCGTAACAAGTGATGCAGGTGTGCATCCGTTAGTCTAGATCTGGTTGGAGATTTCAAATGTTTCATTCTGGAAAAAGTCTGTTCACAGACATAAGTGCTGCCAAAGATGGTTGCCATTTTGAGTGCATGGTTCCTGAGATGAGGATATGTCTCAGAGGGGAAAGATGCATAGAAATTATGAAGGCTGCTTGACTTGAATGTGTCTTTCAGAGAGTCACAATTCTGCAGTTCAGCCAGTTCCATTTGGTAAATTGTATCCACATTTGCAATGTCAATAGAAAATGGGTTACGGAAAAGCTGTATGTCCTGTTCATGGAGATGAAGCTCTTTAAATTTAAATTGGAACTCCTTTTGCAATTTTTCCAGTGAATCCACACATGTTTTGTTTGGGAATGCAACCAATGGTTTTTCCGCTAACAGATTTTGAGTTGTGGGGAGATGGCAGAAGTTTTCCTCCTTCACTTGTTTGATGAGGAGGCCTAATTTTACTTCAAATGCTTTGACATGTGATTGCATATCACAGATAAGCTTCCCCTTTCCTTGAAGTTGCACATTGAAACTGTTGAGTAGCTCTGTTACATGTCAGAAAGGCAAGGTGCCATTTCCATTCTGCATCATTGAGCTCTGGTACTTATTTGCTTTTTGAAAGCAGAAAAGCTGTAATCTGTGGAAGTAAGTCATAGAAACGTTTCAAAACTCTCCCTCGACTCAGCCAACGGACTTTTGTGTGGTACAGAACATCTTCATAGTCAACATTTAGCTCAGACAGAAATTCCTGAAATTGTCTGTGGTTTAGTGCATGAGCTCTAATGAAGTTAACACAAGATGCCACAATTTTCATAACAGTCCCACTTCAGTGATTTACTACACAGCCCTTGTTGGTGGATGAGGCAGTGTATGGCTATTGGATGAGAATGGTTATGTTTGTCCATTTCTTGGTTAATGCGAGCAATTACTCCTTTCTTAGACCCCACCATGCTAGGAGCACTATCAGTTGTCACACTGGCTAGTTTAGCCCAGTTCAGCTCCAAACCATTCACAGTTTGGCAAACCTTTTCATAGATATCCTCTCCTGTAGTTGTTCCTTTCATGCTTTGCAGTGCAGCAAGCTCTTCTGTGACTTCGAAATAGTCATTCGTCCCACGAATAAAAATTAGAAGTTGTGCAGAATCACGAACATCATTGCTTTCGTCGAGTGCCAAGGAAAAATAGGAAAGTTTTTTTGTGGAGTTTTGCAAATGCTGATGCAAATTGTCTCCCATTTCTTCAATCCTCCGTGTAATTGTAGGTCCTGAAAGACTCACTGTACTAAATAAATCGGCCTTCTCTGGACACATCTATTTGGCAACAGAAAGAAGGCATTCTTTAACAAATTCTCCCTCCACGAATGGTCTGCCAGTGAACGCTATTAGCTTGGCAACTTGAAAACTTGCTCGCAGTGATGAAATATTTAGCTGCTTCTGCTTCACAAAAGTATTTTGCTGAGTTGTTAATGTATTTCTCAGTTTTAATATTTGATCTTTTCTCACTTATCCGACCAAACAATCATATTTATCTTTATGTTGAGTTTCATATAGTCGACGTAAATTGTATTCTTTAAACACTGACACTATATTCTGGCATATCAGACACACAGCTCTTTCCTTGTACTGCATGAAAAAGTAATCATAAGTCCACTGTTCTTTGAATATCCTACACTCCGAGTAAATTTTTCTCTTTGTTGACATCATTGTTTCCTAGGGAGTCAAAATTGCTATTAGTAAAATAGCTATATATATACACAGCGCTACAAAAACAATATACCAGCAATAACTTTGCCCACACAGAGACATACAGACTGCACTCCCCGTCAATGCAGTCTGATTGGGGGAACTCCGCTTTTACCCCAGGCTCACACTGGTGCGGGTGCCATTAAAAAGTTAATTACACCTGCAGTTTTGTTCACAGATCGCAGTGCGATCTGTGAACTCGCATAGGAATCTGATCGCATGGGGGAGAAGACCCATGCGATCCGATTCCACTGCAGGAAAAAAGAAGGCACATGTGCCTTTTTTCTTCCGAATCTAATGCAAGTTCAGCCATACAAGCATATGGCTGAACTCGCACTGCTCAGAGATCGCAACAGTATGAACCGGGGCTTACACAACATACAACATATAACCTCATACAACTGAATAGCAATCAGAATATGAATGCACTTACTGTCATTTAAATTGGGTTTCCTACTCCTCGGCTGTCTGTTACTGACCAGCACGGGAAAACAGCAGGCAGCCCCTCCAGAGATCAGAGATCACTCTGTTATTACCCCTCTATCATTTACTCAGCGGTGCGTGTGCTGGGGATCTACATCCCCAGCACACAGCAATATCACTGGGAGTGGAGCCGAGGGGCAAGTGAGGGAGCTGAGGGAGGGAGAGCCAGTCAAGCGCAGCCAGGGGAGGGCTGGCAGCCTTAGGCCTGGGGGGCAAGTCCAGTCAATTGGCCCATTGAACCATTCACCAGCGCAGCCCAATGAGTGCCCACCGCCGCAGCTCAATCAGTGCCCACCGCTGCAGCTCAATCAGTGCTCACCAGCGCAGCCAAATCAATGCTCGCCACCGCAGCCCAATCAGTGCCCACCACCGCAGCCCAATTAGTGCTCACCAGCACAGCCCAATTAGTGCTCACAAGCGCAGCCCAATTTGTGACCATGGGATGTGGGTGTCATCTGTCTCACCTCTTCGGTTCGGGGGGTAATGATGCTGCCAACTTCCTCCAAGCTGCCTCTGCTCTAAAAGACTGTGGCTGCGCTGTGATGCTCAGTCTGTCACGTCTCCCACCCTCTCTTTCCCACGAACCAGCTTCCGGCTTTCACTGCCCACAAGTCACCGCGCAGCCGGCCCCTCCCACATGCCCTGGCTTCCTCTGAGTCCTGGGAGGTGGGAGTAGTAGTCCGGCTGCGCTGTTCAGTTTCTCTCACCGCCTGAAGCTTGATTGCGGCCAGACTACAATTCCTATGATCCAGCGCTTCAGCCGGCCAGCCAATCGGCGGCGGCCGCCCCCTCTCCCTCTTCCACCAATGACCGTCCTTCTCATGTAGAAAAAAAGTAACAGACAGGCAGCGGCGGCAAAAACACCCGGCGGGCCGGATAAATGTCCTCGGCGGGCCACATGTGGCCCACGGGCCGTAGTTTGAGGACCCCTGGTGTAGATAATAGAGTGGCAGTGCACTGACGTTAATTAATCAGCAGGCAGCAGGCCACATCGCAGACTGACAGTACACCGTCACAGCGTAATAAAAGCACAGGTAATAAAGAAGAAATCTAGCAACCTAATAATGAAAAAATATTTTTCTGCACACAAACATTATTAGAATATTTACCAACGTATTAGTTTCATAATAGTAAACAATGAACCTGAGTTGTTATCTGCACGCAAACATTGTTATGTAAAGATTTGGCAACTTATTCGTTTCATAATAGTAAACAATGCAGCTGAGTTCTTAGCGAAAGATTCAATTAAATTGTACTTTACATTGGCCTGGTGAGCCCACGGCGTCGCCTACATTGCCCCCCCACCATCCCCCCGCCCAAGCTGGAATAATACTATGTATGCACTGTAATAATATTAATATGTAAGGACTTTATAGCAGTAACTGCACTCATTAGGGTGGGCGGGGGGACATCACACTCTGAAGAGAAATCCGCAGCGTGATGTGTATATTTATGGCATGTTAAACGCGTAAAATTAAATGGCCCCCGTGAGATAATGCATCACTTGGCAGGGTCCGCCCCCCCGCCCCCCAGGCAATTGTCGTCAGTTGGTATGGTCGATGTTGCGCAATAAGTAAATCATTAAAATAAGAATGGCACTAAATCGGTAATTAAACGACTTTAAAGTTTACGGATGGGAAAACGGAATAGCCTATTCCCACCGCGGGGCTTAGGGCATTCTGCCTGTCAATTTTTTTTTATCGTAAACCCCGCCATTCGAGAGCCAAATTCCTCGCAAGCGAGAGCGTGTGGAGACTTTTATATATAAGAATAAGAAAGATGGACATGCATACAAAAGATTGCGAGAGGCCACACACTCATCCCCACCACAACACACACAACGTCTACGGTGAAGACGAGAAATCCGACCCAAGGCAATGAAGCAGGTGATGTTCACCGACCGGGGCGAACCGGCGGGCACAAAGGTAAGTGGTCGGTGCGGTGCGTGTGTGGGTGCGTGGGGGAAAAAAAGAAGTCACGAGAAGCGCATAGTTCTTGCGCGCGTACGCGTAGCTGGCCCATCGTATGGGACAAGGGGTATTGGCAGCGGTGTGGATGCGACCGGCCCATCGGCATGTACATTTGGCAGGCCGGTGGAGCGCTCGCCATCAAGGGTGGCTGGCGTGGACGGGCACAGAGCCATCACTTCCCCTGTGACCCATACGTGTGCGGACGACCGGAGGTCACGCAACCTTTCATTGGCCCTTTGGCAAGAGCCCGAATTCTCAATGGCGGCTTCCCGTGCCTCAGCCAATTTTCGGATTTTTAATTTCAAGTGGTCCGTCATCTTCGATTTTGAGGTGGGCGGACTGATACGCAGCTGGACCTCCACGGGGGGATTTACATCCCTGCCGTACATAAAAAAAGGGAGAGAACCCCGTCGCTGCATGAGGTTCCATCATATATGCGGCCAGGATGCCGGGGATCTGCAGATCCCAGTCAAGTTGGTGAAACACTCACTTAGTGGCACAACATAGAAGTGAGTGTCCTATGCAGACGTTCCACCATACCATCAGTTTGTGGGTAGTATGGTGAGGTGTGGACCTTTTTCGTGCCTAGAAGGTTACACACGTCGCGTAGCAGGGTGCTCGAGTAATGTTTTGCTTGGTTGGTCAGCAGCCATTCAGGAACACCCTTCTCCAGGACATAGCCCTGGACAAAGGCTTCAGTGATGGCTGCTGCCGACTGGTTGGAGAGTGGCCAGGCCATGGGCCAGCGTGTAAAATACTCCACCCCAACCAGTAGGTACTTGTTACCCCAAGGTGTGGTAGGAAAAGGCCCCAGGATGTCCAACGCGACGAGCTCATTGACGCGGGACACCCTAATAGACTGTAAGAGTGGGCAAGACGGCCTGGCTGGTGGCTTCCACCATGCACACTGGGAGCAACCCATCAGTAGGTCGGCCACATCCCGCGCCATGCCTGGCCAGAAGAAATGCAGCTGGAGCATGGCGAGGTTTTTGTGTGCCCCTAGATGCAATGGATGATCGTGCACCGCCAAAACGGTCTTACCCCACAGGACAGTGGGCACCACAATTTTGTAACGGCGGGAGCTACCATACCATTTCAAAATAAGGCCGTCACGCAAGACAAACGATACGAAGCTCCCGCGACCATCATCTGACTGTCCGGCGTGGCGACATAAGTTAAGCAGGGATGCATCCTCCATTTGGAGGTGACTCCATTCTGCGAGGGTCAGGTCGAGCATGTCGTCTTGATCGGCCATCTCGACAAGATCCCCTGAGGGACTCATCCCAGAGGGGAGCACATCAGCTGCTGCGGCGAGGGGCGGAACCGGGCTAACCCCTGGTGGCTTGCAATGGCCCAAACCGAGGAAGCAAGCACACCTCTCGCTTGATGGTAGACGCTACAAAGCATCGGCGTTAGTATGATGGGTACCCTTGCGGTAGCTAACCGTGAAAATATAGTTCTGAAGGACTTCAAGCCATCTGGAGAGTTAACCAGATAGATGGTCAACACGCAAGGCGTATTGCAAGGCCACGTGGTCCAATCGAACGGTAAAATGCCTGCCATACAGGTGTAATGCGAGCGTGAGTGAGGTTTAGCCGCTCAGCTCTGGGCCAATCAGACGCCCGGAGTATTGGGGGCGGGGCCCAGTAATGTGAGCATATGGGAAGGTCCGCCGCCCACCTCCGGTCCAATCGGATGCCCGTAAGATCAGGGGCGGAGCCTAAGGGCGGAGCCGGAGGGACGCGAAGTGAAGGGCGTAATCTGGAAGGTTCGAAAAGGGCCTGGTGAAGAGTGGAGACAGGATGACGTGTGAGGGGAATATAAGGGGGATCCGGAAGAGACTCGTGGTCAGTTGGTGTAGTCACGGAGTGGGACCACGTTGGGTTGTGGAGCGTCTCCTGCGCCATCAGCCATGTGGCTGGATACGACTCCAAGCACACCGTCAGCCAACGGTGTGCGGGAGCAGGAGGAAGTGCGAATGACGGAAAGGGCGTGCGGGGTGCGCAAGAGAGACAGCCAGTCCACTGTCGGGATCGGCAGTGTGAGCGGCATAACAAGAATAAACGAGAGACGGAAACCAAGCTGTGTGTCGTCAACATCTTTTATTACACAGGTATGGCCGATATTGTTGGATGAAAAACACAATAGCCAATAACTCACGGCGAGTAACGCAGTAGCATTACTCCACCGGAGACAACACCCTGCTGCCATAAGCAATTACATGTTCGACCCCGCCAATAACCTGTGAAAGTACTCCGCCAATGCCGGTGTTGCTGGCATCCATGTCGAGCACAAATGGCTCGGAAAAGTTGGGGTAACTCAGAGGCGGGGCATTCACCAGGGCATCACGCAACGATTTGAATGCGGTCTCTTCCTCCTCCCCCCAGTGGAATATTACACCCTTGGCTGTCAGGGCATGAAGGGGTTTAGCGATGGATGTGAAGTCAGCCACAAAGCGACGGTAATACGAAGCAAACCCAATAAAACTACGCACCTCTCCCACAGCAGTAGGAGTCGGCCACGAGCTAACACACTTGGTTTTCTCTGGGTCAGTAGAAATGCCCGACCGGCTGACAATGTGCCCCAGGTACCACATAGACTCTCGCAATAGGTGGCACTTTTGCGGCTTGAATTTAAGGTTTGCAGCACGCATTTTCATGGAGACGGCCCTCAAATGCTCTAGATGTTCTTCAAACATGCGACTAAAGATGATAGCATTGTCTAAGTAAATCAAACATGTGTCCCACTGGACCCCAGCGAGGACCAGCTCCATTAACCACTGGAACGTCGCTAAGGCTGAGTGGAGGCCCATGGGCAACCTGTTGAATTCGAAAAGGCCCTGTTGCATCCGGAAGGCAGTCTTTGGTTTAGACACGTCAAAATCCTGACAAAAGGGCCAATGTCGAGAAATAACGTGCACCCACTAAGGTGTCCAGTGACTCGTCCATATGGGGAAGCGGGTATGTGTCGGCTACTGAGATTTTATTCAGATGGCAAAAGTCGAAGCAGAAACCTTAAACTGCCATCGTGTTTTTTCACGAGAATAGGAGCTCCCCACGGGCTGGTTGAAGGAGAGATTATATCCACGGCCAACATGTCATTGACGGCCAACTTGACATGTTCCTTTTCAGCCGGGCTGAGCCGAAATGGATTTTTCCAAATGCAGCGTCACCCGTGTCAATATGATGGCGCAGTAATTTATTACAGCCAATATCGAATTTATTTTTACTAAAGACATCGGAGAATTCTCATAAGAGCGCGTGCAATATGGTTCACTGCGAATCGGACAGATCGCCAGCCCCCGAGCAGAGCGTATCCAACCAGACTGCGGCTGCGACCGAGTTACGGTATCCACATGGCTCACAATCGGGTTCCCCTAGAGCGCCGACGTCGCGTGAGCGAGCACGGTCTCCTGTGGAACGACGGCCGGTCGCAACCCGGCATTCAGGACCTGTATGAAAGGGTCCCTATCACCAGCTACTAGAGTTTGTGCGGCTACCAGCTCCAATCCCCTAACCGCAGGGTTGGACGAACCCAACAAAACACCGTTCACCGTCGCCTCTGAGTCGAAGGGTTTCCGCAGTCAAAGGGGCACTAACATCTGTGCGCTCGGCTGGATATGCACCATCTGGGTCACTCATGCCCGCACGGAAGCACAGGTCGTGCGCAACTGCGTGGGGGAGGGCAGGAACGCCATATGCCGGCCTGAGGGAAGCTCGATGCATCCCTGATCTATGATAATTTTGATCGCATTTTCATGAAGAAATCCGTCACCAGCAGCCACGGAATGGCGAGGGTTGAGGAGACCAAAATGTGACCAGTCAATTGAATATCCCCAATACTGATTTGGGCATGTATCTGGCCAATTATGCCGAGTGATCCCCCGTTAGCAGCGAAGCATGGGACCTTAATCGGGTATAGGGAGCGACACTTCGTGGACAGGATAGTATACTGGTTCTATAGTTAGGTGTAGCTACACTGCTAACTATGTGAATATCAGGTTAACTACATGAACCGGTCAGTCAGCTTAATACACTGCCTGACCCACGATGCCGAGCGAAGACCGAAGACCCGGAGACGACGAGATGTGGGACCCCAGGATGATTCCACAGACGGGCCCCGATCCCTCTAGAGGCTTCCCCTTTATCCCTCCTGGCCGCGGCCTTGGCCACGCCCCCTTCTGTATCATGTCAGGAGCTCTCAGCTCACCGTCACCTGTCCCTCGAGCCTCCTAGGGAGGTTCCAGGCACCCAGCAGCACTCTTGTGATAGTGGCCAGTGCTAACACTATGGTGATACCATTAACCGTCACTACAAAAGTATCATCAATCAGGAGGAATTAACGGTGTAACACATCTCATCTGTTAAATATCTGCATGTAATAGGATTGTCATCGATTGATCCTGGCTGCAGACATTGATAGGTCACAAATAATAATGAAGATAAGAGAGGAGTTTCACTGTATTATGCATACTGTTATGACAAATAAAGGACTTAAGTAGAGAGTTTGAGCAGTTTTGAATAAGACTTATGATCCTGCCCATACCCGAGCATGGAGTGCATTCGCTTGTTCAGCTCTTCTGAGCATTCGTCCTCCCTGCGCTTGGATGACATAACAACAGAATGATTCGCGCCAGGTGGGTCGCGGCGTTTATGTGCGCGGTGGGACAGTCGCCAATTTTTTTTTACTTCCGTTTATTCGGGGCCCCGGGATCCCACTCTAACGTTCATTTGTTAAAGTTATTAATCCGTGTAACTGTGCGTCGTGACTGATTTACATTCACTTTTGCTAAACAAAACACTGTCAAGACAAGTCAATATATTGAATGTTATAATAATTCATAATTTCAACTCACAGCATTTGAATACGTGTCCTAGTAATCTGGATTGCATCTGCACATAATCGCAAAGGTCAGTTGTGGTCAAAACACCAAGCACTGTGAACCATTTTGTTTTGATGATAGATTACCTCAATTGAACCTGTAATGTCCAAAAGCATGTGTTTAATGAGGGGAGCTACTTTATCGCATAACTCGATTCCGGTTAAATCTTGACTTAAAACTTTCATAACTGCAGGAATTCATATTCTTTGGTTCTTTCGGTAAAGTCACGTAGATAGAAAAATAATAAAAAATAAAGTGAATTAAAATAATAATAAAAAAAACACTAATGTAGACTTTAGCCTGGTTCTAAATCGGAGTGGTAATCTATAAGTGAGTGTACTGGCAGTCTATAATGTAGACTGTGGCCTGGTTTTTAAGCTGGTGAGCGCATTGGGAGTCCATAATGTAGACTGTAGCAATGGTTATTAAACTGAGTGAGCGTACTAGCAGTCTATAATGTAGACTGTAGCCTGTTTCTTCACCTTCTTAACCTGAATAATTTATTTTATTCAGGTTAAGAACCAGGCTACCAAAGAATATGAATTCCTGCAGTCACGAAAGTTAAGTCAAAATTTAAAATGAAAATGTTTGGCTCAGTCATTGCTGTGCTTATTCAAAGTGTGTTTTCATTATGCTTATCTTAAAGGAAACAATAGGAATGTTTACTTGTTATCTGACACGCATATCGCTGAAGCGTCATGGTCTTGCAACAAATAAATATATGTTTTTGTTGATGTGCGTTGGTATTTTAAACTGGATATTCCAGATGAAGAGTGAAATGCTTACACAGGAATTTATTGAAATGGTGTTGAGTTTGGTCACGTGACCAGGGAGTTACGATTTAAGGTTATCTAAGCCACGAGGAAGGGGTGTCAGCCATTACACAGAGTATAAAATGGAGGCACAATTAGCGTCTTAGTGAAGACAGGTGCATCTGTTCATTGTGGGACTTTAAGAAGCATTGTCTGTAAGTTTGTTTATGTTCTTATAATACGGGGAATGCTGTTATAATGTTGGGATTGCCGTTATAATGCTGTAAATGCCTATATAATGCTGTTAAATTGTTATGATAACAACGAAGCCTGACACTTGCATTATTGTGAATGTTATTTGTAGTTGGATAAGTCGAGCCAGACTTGTGCCCATGTAACTTTACTGTGATATTGAGAGCAAGGATGAAGAAGTATCTCATCCACAGTTCAGTGGTATATGCAGCACTAGCCGATTTTGGTACCAATCATCGGCAAGTCCACTCAGCTCCAAGTCCTCCTTTACCACATCACTCCATCTCTCCTCTAGCCCATGCCGTGCTCATTTAGCCCCCTCGATCCGGCCGAACAAAAAGCTGTTTAGGCATGTGGTGGCTGGGCATGCGGGCTACATGACCCAGCCAACGCAGCCTTGCCTGCCGGAGGAGCTCACCGATGGGACTTTGTCCACATCTTTCAAGGATTTGTGAGGTCCTCACACAATCCAGCCTGGTTAAACCCAGGATGGATCGTAGGCATGCCAGCCTAAATGTTTCTAACCAGCGAATATGTTCCATTAGGGGTGTCCACGTTTCGCAAGTGTAGAGAAGGGAGGGAATGACCATTGCCGAGAAGACCTGAAGCTTCGTGCGGAGTGATAGACCAGGTAGCTTCCACACAGCGTTACGCAACCGATGAAAAGATAATGCCACTCGACTGATTCGGAGTGAGACCTCTGCTGTTAAACCGGAGCCAATCATAAGCACACTGCCCAGGTATGGGAAACTCTCCACTCTCTCCACAACTGCCCCATCACCAATTGGGAGTTGTGGGGGTGGAGTGCCCGATGGTACAAAATACCCAGGCCGGTGCTTCGTTTTGGTGGGGCTGATGGTAAGGCCCCACCTCTTAGTGGCACACTCCAGTTTCAGCAGCAGTGCCTCCAACTCCTCCTGTGAGTGAGCCGCAATTACCAGGTGATCGGCATACATAACGTGGTTGACCAATAGGGAGCCATCTCTTGACCGCACCCAGGCATCGATCAGCCTCCCATTGTATCTGTACCAGATGTAAATTCCTCCGGTACAGCTACTGAAGGCTTCACAAACTATGTGGTCGAAAAATAGATGTTAAATAATGTTGGAGCCAGATGACATCCCTGTCGCACCCCAAGGTGAACAGGGAATGGCTCCGACTCCTGACCACGTAGTTTTACCCGGGCCCGCTCACCATCATGAAGGTCCTTAATGATCGTGAGCAGCGGGTCAGGGACTCTGAAAGCACGGAAAACAACCCAGAGCCCAGGCCTACTGATTGTATCATAGGCCTTGACCAGGTCAATAAAGCAGAGATGTAGGTCTTGTTGGAATTTCCTACACCTCTGCTGTAGCAAACGGACAGAAAATATGGCATCTGTGCAGGACCGCCTTTTCCTGAAACCACATTGGGACTCCGCAAGCCTCTCCTCAGCGTGCCTGGCAAGGCGGTGTTGAATAATCGTTGTCAGGACGTTTCCCAGCACACTGAGGAGTGAGATGCCCCTGTAGTTGTTACAGTCTGTGCGCTCCCCCTTCTTAAAGAGGGAGACCACCAGGGCATCCTTCCAATCCTGCGGAACCCGACTGTTGTTATGTCATGTAGGGCAGTCTGCGCACAAACGCCACCCTCCCTCAGCATTTTGCTTAAGAGATCACCTTCAGTACTTCCTCAACAGATGGCACCTTAGACAGCCACTCACAGGGGGTGACTTCCTCTTCGAATATTTGAGGCACCGCAGCCTTAGCAAGGTCATCTCACTTTGTCCCACGATGTTTTCCATGTAGAGGAATTTCCCCTCTCCCAGGACTTCACAGAAATGCTCAGCAAATCTACAAACCTGTTCCTGGTTGGAGATTGAATCACCGTTTTTTCCCCTAATGATGGTAATAGATGTGACACTGCAGGTTACTTTTTTAAATGGATTTAAATAGGGATTTGTGATCGCGGGCCATTGAGGCAGACTCCATCTCCTCAGCAACCCGTCACCACCACCATCCTTGAAGCGCCTCACGGCTCTCTGAACCTCCGAGCGAAGGCTGCGGTAAGCCTCCTCATTCACTGACGTGGGATGCTGTAGCCGATGAGAGTGGGCCTCTTTTTCTCAGCCAGCTTGAACACCTCCTCTGTCAGCCAGGGTCTCTGGGGAGGTCTGGACCGCTTACTGAAAGCAGCCATTGCAGCTGCCTGAATCACAGTCCTAAACCTAACCCATTTACCCTCGACATCTGAAGGAGTAGAGGACGATGCCAACCCCAGCCGCAAGAGATCATGAAATTCTCACTTGCAACTTTCATCAGATAGCTGAGACCATGCCACCTTAGGTTTGAATGGGGTCCTGGGTGTACACCCACCACCAGAGTGGAAGAATGGCAGGCGCATCTTACAGATGACTAGTCGATGGTCAGAGGGTAGATCAGCTCCACGGTAGGTCCTGGTGTCAATGACATGGGCTCGCATCTGCTGGTCCGTCACTATGTAGTCCAGCAGATGTTCTTGCTTGGACCCGGCATGCATCCATGATGTTGTGTGGATGCGCCTATGCCGGAACAGCGTGTTGGTAATTACAAGCCCATGGGCTGCACAAAAATTTAGCAGCCTCCTACCGTTGTTATTGAGCTGATCTGGCCCATGCCTTCCAATCACTCCAGACCAGGTGCCAACATCATGACCAACTCGGACATTGAAGTCACCCAACAAGATGACTTTATCCCGAGGGGCCACTTTAGACAGCACCTGTGACAGGAGGTCATAGAAGGCATCTGACTCATCGGCCTTGCATGCATCCCTCCACGGATGTTCGTCTTCGATGGGGGCATAAGTAATCACGACCACCACTCCTCACCTCTGGTTGATGGGAAGGCGAGCCCAAAGTAGCCTGGGGCTTACAGCCTCCCACACCTCACCGCCACGCTCCCACGCCCCCTTCATCCTTTTGTTCAGAAGAAGAGCCACACCCTGTTGTTTGGCAGTCTCCTGCCCCGAGTAGATGACTGTCCTGCATTCATGGTGGCAGGGGCCAGAGCCGATCCACCGGACCTCCTGAATGCTACAGAGATCCAGGCAGTACCGTTCCAGCTCCCGACAGAGGAGTGGGAGCCTCTCCTCCGCAGTGAGCGTTCGAACATTCCACGTGGCCATCCGTAGTGGCTTTTTGTTGTTTCTGGAGGAGCCCCGAGGGTAAAAATTAAATCTCCTGGCTCCGCCAAATGGGGTTTGGCCAGGAGACGTCATAGATGCCTGTCCCTCCGGGGCCTCCGGGACAAGCTTGTTAATTACATTTTCGGTCGTAGTTTAGTGGTAGTTAATTGAAGGTGGAGGGGCTACCAGCCACTCGCACCCGTCCAGAGCCCCCATTTAGCCGCTGTGGTGGTCACAAACGCCATGAGGGGAAAGGCCAATTGGAATTGGCCCTCCCCCTCACAACACTGTCCACGACAGCGTTGCCCGTCTGGCACCACAAGGAGTTAGGGGGTTGTTTTACGTACCTGACACACACACACATGGACTCACACACACAAATCGACGTACACACAAACACATACATCGACTGACACACATCGACCCACATGCAAACACATCAACTTACACACACACATGTCGACTTACAAATGCACATCGACTCACGCAGATACACATTTCGACATACACACACACACATCGAGTGACCCACATGGACCAACACACACATCGACTAACACACAAACACATCGACTCAAACACACTCATACATGGACTCACACAAACATCGAACTACACACACACATATGGACTTACACAAACACACATATTGACTAACACACACACATGGACTTACGCACCCACATCGATTGACACACACACATCGACGTAAACACACACCGCACACACACACATGGACATAAATACACAAATACAGCGACTGTCACACACACATTGACTCACACACACATCGACGCACACACACATGGACTCACACAGAGACAACGCACACACATATATGGACTCGCACGCACACATGGACGTACACACGCACACTCTAACTTTTATATAGACTAAATAAGTTTGTAAATAATAGTTTTCTATGTACGTGACTTTAGCGAAAGACGCAAGGGAGAGGGGAAATGCACGCGTGTATAATAAGTAATTAGGCGCGACTACAAGGGTGTTCCGCCATTTTGTTTAAAACATTTGCCGTGAGCAAGAGCGGTAAATAAAATGAAATTCAACTAATACAAAAAGAACCTAACCTACCTGTAACTATGAGCAGATGTGCACCAATGAAGCGCAATTTACATAATGTCACTGCTCAACCCCCGTACTGAGGGGGCAAGTGTAAATATGATAGAATGAAGACGTAATAGCAATGAGTATATGTGTAGAGGAGTACCGCGAGTACCCAACGAGGGGCGAGCACGGGAAGAGGGGCGGAAAGGGAGGAGCCCCGGAAAAGGGGGATAAAAAGGGGGACCAAGAGAGAGAGAGAAAGGGGAGTTGAAGGAAGACGTCCCAGAAGTCATAGTCTACATATGTATTGATTAGCCCCTGTGCAATAAGTTATATTTCGTGGCTGCTTATGCCTCAAGAGTACAGAATAAGGCGATTCTTCCCCTCAAACCTGTTTTTTTGTGAGCAGGACAGTGATATTAGAAATGTACCTTATTTCAAAGAGAAAACGTGTGCATAAGTATCATGCCCTCACATAAAGACGTGGTCGCTAAAGCAAAGATAGTGGGGAATAATTTTGTATAGAATAATTGAAAAGTAGCACTTAGTAGTCAGGGAGAAAAAATCGTGTTACTTAGGGTAACTGTCATATAACATTGGTTTTCCCTGTCATTAAATCTAACCTATAAAAGGCAATTTTAATGAGTAAACAGTTATGGTAATAAATGTTTGAAGGGAGCTGTAAACCTATGTGTGTTACCTAGCGCAGTGTCCATATGAAAGAGAATTCCCCCTCACCCCACCGAACGCGTGTGACTTGGTAGGGACAAGCATGCGCAGACGCATGCTTTGGCGCGTGCTGCGAGGCGCAATTTTAATAAGTAACAAAAAGAGCACAAATCACTAATTAAAGTACTTTAAAGGCGACCGACGCTAAATCGGAATAGCGCTTGCTCACCACGAGGCTTATGCCGTGCTACCTGAGTAGTTTTTTAAAGGTAACCCCGACGGTTCGCGAGCCAAATCCCTCGCAAGTGTCGGCCACACACAGACAGACAGACAAAAAATGTATTTTAGAGGTTAGACTGTACATTTAGGCTGCAGTATGGTGATTACACAAAGTGACCTTATTTAACACAGTAGCTTATTCTCTTGTGGTATAGCTATATTTAGTGCTAATGTAGGTGCCTGGTCCATCCAGGACCTATTGTTGAGACGCATGTTATCTAAGACAATGTCATGATGCTCCATGTGTTCATTCATTGTGTCGATATTGCAATAATTAACAGATGCTGTATTTGTGCTGTGTTTTTCCATCAGTTTTAAATAGATTGGAGGGATCTCGGGGGCCAGCGACCCCCACATATTGGTGTCAGAAGTGGGATGATCCCCCGCACCCCCAAGGGAAAGAGGCCCCCCAACCCAGATTAAAATCAAATGCACGTTTACGGGCAAAGGAATTCCATCATGGAAATCATTTGCCCGCAGCATCAGGGGGGCTAAAAAAGTTAATGGGTGGTCAGATGAGGAGGCGTTGCAGCAGTTAGAGCTACATTTAGATGGGCGGGCAGCTGACTTCGTAGAAGCTTTGCCCGCAAGCGCACAAACTCGGTGGGAGGAACTAATGTGCCAACTCGAACAGCGCTTCGGCACGTATGACGAGGAGGAGGCGCAGGCGGCCTTAGAGGCACGCCGCCACCAACCCGGCGAGGATCTGCGAGATTACGCCGAGGACGTACGCATGCTGACCCAGCTCGCGTACCCGAAGTACGAGACAAAAATAATTGAGGGCCTCGCCGCCGGTAAAATCCAGCGATATTTGGCACGCACCCCGTGGTGGCAGCCAAATGTAGACGGTGCACGCCTCTCCTTTAACACCCTCGTTGAGCGCGCGCGCAGATGCGAGAAACTCTCGGGTGAGCGCGCGCAGCCTCGAGGGAGGGGACGAGAGTGCGCCGTAGCGAGCCTACTCTCAAACGAGGAGGAGGAGGTCGCCATCGCAGTGAGGGGACGGGCAAGGGAGCCCCAGAGACCCAGCGAGACAACCCCGGGGTGGGTAGCCGGGTTACAGACCGGCATTGGAGATATTGCTGGCCAGGTAAACCAAATGGACAGTAAAGTAACCCAAGTACGCAAGGAAGCGAATAAAAATATGAAGACCCTCCAGTCTGAGATGGGGAAACTACGCTCGACAGTAGGGGGGCTGGCCGGGAGGGTAGCCCAATTAGAGTCCGATGTGGGACAACTTCGTACTGGGGGCGGGAGAGGGAGCGGGCAGGGGGCCCGCTACGGAGCCGCCCCCCCCTCCCCGGACATGTTATATGTGCGACCGCCGAGGGCACCTAATGAGAGACTGTCCTGAACTCACCCGGGCTAGGCAGACGCGGGGGTTAAACTCCAACGCCCCCTAGAGCGCGGACCAACTAGGGGTGCAATCGACGCGGTCCTGATACAAATAGACGATAATGAGAATAATGGCGAGCGAGTGATCTCCACACAGCTTCCAGCAACAACGCCCACGGAAACGGTGACTCCTGGCGACTGGCTGCGGGAACTGGTGGCGGGGATCACGGGGGCTACATCGCTGGTGGAGGGGCAGGTCAACGGGCGGCGTACCCAGATCCTACTGGACACGGGGGCGGTCGCCTCACTCGTGAGTGCGGCGCACTGCAGCATGACCGGGGTCGATGTGAGCCGCCTGCAGGCCCCGGACCGCGCACTGCACACGGCGAGCGGAGCCGGAATGGGGCTACTGGGGAGGGTCACCCTGGAGGTCCGCATAGGCAGCCAGGTGTGCACCCAGGAGTTCTACGTGTCGAGTGTGCTGTGCCACGAGTGTATTGCAGGTACCGACCTCTTGGAAAAGATGGGGCTCAACGTGCAGCCCCGCCAGCGGTGCGCCACCATGGAGAGCAGCGGGGAGCGGATACCCTTCCTGGGACGAGAACTGAGTAGACCCCTCTTCGCACCCGTGGCCGCTACCCTGGCGACGGCCATCACCATCGGGCCGCACGCCGAGATGCTGGTATCGGTGGCAACATCCCTCACCGACCCCGCGCACCGACCATCAGGGGAGGTAATGCTAACTCCTCATCCGGAGTTGGCAAAACGGTATGGGGTGGTGGGTTCAGCCACGTTGGTAAACGCAGATGGGGGCCGATTGTTTATGCGGATGTTTAACCCTCACAGTACCCCGGCGATGCTGCGACGGCGCACCCCGATAGCCACCGTACACCCCCTGCACGCATGCCACTCTGACGACTCGGTGTTCGCACTCTGGGCTGAGGACACCGGTCGTCCTGAGGGTGACCAGGACCTGGCCTGGCGAGTCGGCCCGACTCCCCGAGCCGAGGTCGTTCCCCTGCTCGACGCGTTACATGTACCATGGGCAGATTTACCTAAGGGAGAGGCCGGACAGCTGCACGAGTTACTGCAGGAGTATGCCGATGTGTTCAGTGAACACGACTCGGACGTGGGTCGGACCGAGCTTGTTAAGCACCAAATTGACACCGGTGCAGCCCGACCCATCAAACTCCCTGCGTACCGAGTGGGCGCACCCGAACGCGCCCAGATCAAAGAGGCGGTTGGGGACATGCTTCGAGATAACATCATTCAGCCCTCGGCGAGCCCCTGGTCAGCCCCGGTGGTACTAGTAACGAAAAAGGATGGGTCCACCCGGTTCTGCGTCGATTACCGTAAGTTGAACGCAGTCACGCTCGGCGACGCCTTCCCCATACCCCGCATCGACGACACTTTTGACAGCCTCGCCGGAGCGCGATATTTTTCCACCCTCGATCTCGCGTCCGGGTACTGGCAGGTGGAGATGGCGGAGGAGGATCGGCCGAAAACCGCATTCACCACCCCGATGGGACTATTCGAGTTTCGAGTACTCCCGTTCGGACTCACCAATGCGCCCGCGACGTTCCAGCGGCTGATGGAGTTGGTGATGCAGGGCTTGCAATGGGAACAGTGCCTGATTTACTTGGATGATGTGATAGTGTTCAGTAGATCTTTGTCTGAGCACTGGTCCAGGTTACGAGAGGTGTTCCAGCGACTGCGAGCGGCTCATCTCAAGCTCAAGCCACGTAAGTGTTACATCGCACAACGCGAGGTGGGGTACCTCGGGCATCGCGTCAGCGAGGCAGGCGTGCGCACCGATCCAGAGAAGGTACGCGCCGTAGTGGAGTGGCCACGGCCAAGGAATCTGACGGAGATCAGATCATTTTTGGGGCTTGCCACCTATTATCGTCGATTTGTAAAGGGATTCAGCGAGATTGCACGCCCCCTCACCCAACTCACTTCCCCTAAGCACCCCTATCAGTGGACGGGGGCCTGCCAGACGGCCTTCACCACTCTCAAAAACCACCTCACCCACGCCCCCACCCTCGCTTCCCAGATTTTACCACCGATTTTATTTTGGACACCGACGCCTGCAGCAGCGGGCTGGGCGCGGTGTTGTCACAGGTGCAGGATGGGACGGAACGAGTCATCGCGTACGCCAGCCGGACCTTGAGTGGGGCCGAGCTGAACTATTGCGTAACCCGCCAAGAGTTGTACGCCGTGATTTTCGCATGTAAGCAGTTCCGGCCGTATCTGTACGGCAGGAGATGTCGCGTGCGCACTGACCATTATGCTCTGCAGTTTCTTCTTACATTCAAGGAACCGCGGGGGCAGATGGCCCAGTGGCTGGCGCAGTTGCAGGAGTACAACCTGCAAATCGAGTATCGGGCTGGCCGGACGCATGCAAACGCGGACGCCTTGTCGAGGCGGCCCACGGTGTACGCCGAGACAAGGCCGGAGGAGGCCTGCTCGTGTTTCACGGGGGGACGCTGCCAGCAGGCAACGGACCCCCGAGAGGCCGCGGCCACTGATCCCCCCCCAGCGAGAGAGAGTGCAGTGTGCGCCACAGAGATCCCCGCAGGTGGCACCGAGGATCCCGTCGACCACCCGGCATGCGCGGGACCCACGGCTCGGGGTCCGGCGGACCACCCCGCCCCGATCGGACGGATCCAGGAGGACGTCGGCTGCGCCTTCCCGGGCCTGAACGACGAGCAGCTGAGACAGACCCAGCAGCGGGATCCGGATCTGGCGGTGGTGGAGGCGGCGCTGCGGGAGGAAAAGAGCGCCCTACCAGGACCCTGGAGCGGTTTGTATGGCCGGTTGTGTGTGGAGAACGGAGTGGTACGGGAGTTAACCGAGGCCGGCCAGCCGGGGTGCATCTGTGTTCCTGCCCAGGTGCGACCCCAGCTGCTACGGCTGGTGCATGACCACCCGCCTTTTGGCGTCATCTGGTTCAACCCATGTAAGACTAGGCTCTAAGGAAAGCTGTCTCGGATGTGGACCAATCAACTTCAAGGACAGTGCATATATTATCAGAGTTATGTTTTTTTTGTTTGCATTATGGCTGCAGGTATTGTGGTCTATGCAAACATGACTCCTTGTAAAAAAAGGTGTCAGTTTTGTTGCCAGATAGATGGGTAAAAACCAATTATCACATTTTTTACTGGCAAATGAGGTTCCAATGGTGTAAATGCTTACCCCGAGCTCTCATACTCTAATGGTGCATTGTCTTTGAGTTGTGCGCCTTTTGGCGTCATCTGGTCCAACCCATGTGAGACTAGGCTCTAAGGAAAGCTGTCTCGGGTGTGGACCAATGAACTTCAAGGACAGTGCATATATTATCAGAGTTATGTTTTTTGTTTGCATTATGGCTGCAGGTATTGTGGTCTATGCAAACATGACTCCTTGTAAAAAAAGGTGTCAGTTTTGTTGCCAGATAGAAGGGTAAAAAAACAATTATCAACCCTGTACTTCCCTTGAATGTGGTTATGCATAGCTAATTAGGATTTTTTAAGCAGTATAATGATTGTATGATTTCTCACGGGTCAGGTAGCTGTAAGATAATGTCCCAACGTGTTGTCTCAAGTCCTATGTTCCTTAATACCAATGTCTGGGCAGACTCTCCAGTTAGTCTGCCAGTTCATAGATAATATGCTTAGTCTAAATCAGGGGTCGGCAACCTGCTTTAAGCACTGCTTTGTGACGTAAGTTATTAAGACCATCTCGTATTTACTTGCATTGCGGCTCTTAAAATGTGGAGGGTTTTAACCATATTCAAACATAATGACTCTTGTTATTTTTGTTACTGACCACTGGTCTAGACTATATTCAAGTTGTCAATGGCCCAACCCTTAGAGCTGGACATACACTGGACATATATTTCAGCACAAATCCCAATTTTTATTTTGGACATCATTCAGGTCGACCGGTTGGATCAATTTCTGATTTTAGTTCAGCTTAATATCAAAGCTCGTTTATATTCTCATCATAAGTTTAACATGTAGGCTGTCGCGATCAATATTATTAATAATAGTTTTTGTTTGCGTTCGATCATGTTAAAAAGTAAACATTCTAAGTAGACCTCAGAAATCACTGATAACCTGACACCACTTCTGCAGGAGGAACTGCAGACTGTTGACTCCACGTTCAACTTGCCAAGGTCATACACTTGAATAACGTTGCACTTCTTTCGTATGGCTGATGGAGATGCAGAACCACAACTACAATTTCACATTCAGGTGGTCAAGCCAGATAACCACATCAGGAGTTGTGGAGTATATTGCTTTTATGTCTCCTTTGTATTTGTGGATCGGGCATTGTGTCATTATGTTGTATGGTCTGTTCTGGATGATCACAGTCGCATACTGGAGAGTACATTTTTTTGTTTACATGACAATGTTTCATAATTAGCTGTGTCGGTTGGTGGCGGATTTAACGATATATTTAAGCGATCTAACCCAAAAAAACGATTATGAAAACCAATGATATTAAATAACTCTTGCTTGCGAAGATCCTGTAACAATTCACGATTTATATTAATATTATTTTTTCTGCCGAATTTATATTATTTCGGTTGAAATCTCATTGATTCTGTTTTGTTTGGAAAGGCTAGCTTGCTGCATTGACCTAAATCTACCAGCATATATTTACGTAAATTGCACGATTCACACGCACACACGATTTGATGCATGTGTAGTGATGGGATGCCATCTGGTGGCCATGGGGGAATAACTACAGTTATGGGTGCGTTGTAAAACGACACACGAAGGCGACCACAAGGGGGGCGTAACTGGGCCAAGGGTCAAGGAGAGGATCGAACTGGAAGCTCCTGGTACCAGCAAGAGAGTTCCAGAAGAGGGGCGTGGCCAAGGGCGGGGCTTTATCACGCTGGATGGATATAAGGGAGAGGCAAGTGGGGGTTAGGGGCTGTCGTGGTGGTTCGGGTCCTGGCTGTCGTCGCTGTCATCGTTGCCATATTTTCGTTGTCATCGTCGCTGTGTAGCCAGCCAGGTATAGTCTTCATCATCGTCATTACTATATAGCCAGTCAGCTATATAGTTGTATGTCGCCGATGTCGCTGTATGGGTGGCTAAGTTATAAGTAACTCAGCACTTATGTTATTCGTGACCCTGTCCTTAAAGTATCAAGAAATAAATTAGAATCCTCTACAAGTCGTGTCTCAGAAGTCGTCTCATTACACATGTGTAGTGACTGAATCAGAGACACTAAGAGTTGGAGGCACTCTCTTTATTAACACGCAAACAATGGGTTAACGCATCCAATAAATCCGTCTATAGTCGACTACGGTTCCCAGTCAGGATAGTTGGTAGACTGCCTGACTGGCGACGCCGAGATGAAGACAGAGACGACAAGAAGAACGGTGAAGACGCCAGCAGCATGACAGGGATCCCATTCCAAACGACAGCCCGAGGTCCCCTCCCGGGGCCCCTCTTTCACTGTCCGCGTGGCCTGGCCCCGCCCAGACCACGCCCCCTGTATAGAAGCTACCCGCGGGTTCCCAGTGTGCCCCTTCCGCGACCTTTCCCCTAGATCCCCCTCTGGTGTATCACCTGGCCTGCCGCTGTCAGGGCTGCTGTAAGCTGTAGATCCTTCCCTGCCAGCAGCCAGCACTATGCTGCTACATAGCTAATTCTATGTCACTACACATGTATGGGTTCGATCCTGACTCTCACGCCTGTATATTTCTAGTTTGCATGTTCTCCCCATTTATAAACATGCGTTGGAGAGTATTTGGCTGCCAAAATCCCCACATGATAAGCCACTTCGTTGAGCTATCATTTGTAGCCAGGTCGCTTCTGAAAAAAATCTATATAGCTCAGTGGGTCTTGCCTGGTAAAATAAAAAGTTTAGTTTACGTATAATGGGTATAACATCCATTTTAATTCATACATTCTTAAATGCATGTTTACATACACGAAGATATCAAGGATTAATACACTGCAAAGACGTTAAAATCGCGTTCATAACAATGGCATTGATAACTATTTTAAGGTCTGTGATAGCACATTTAATAAATAGGTTTAACACCTATTTTTAAAGTTACAATTTCATTGCGTGTCATACACCTGATACAGCAAAATAAATAAAGTTACTACGTAAACAAATGCGCAAATATATATTTTTTAAGTTTTATTGGTTCATGAATGTGCTTCATTTTACAGTAATTGATAAAATAAACTGAGTGCAGTTCAAAGGCAAGGTACATATATTTAAAAGTTGCAATTAAAAGTAGCAGCAGTACATCAACAGTTTCACACTGAAAATAACCACAAGTTCAAATAAGCCATGATAAGCCTCTTATTAGAAACGCACGAGTTTATTTGGCCCACAGTCGTGATTCTGCATTTTCTTAAGGAAATATGAGTGTAACATATCACCCTCTTTGCAATTATATATTAATATTCAAAATGTTAAATATTAACCAGAAAGTCTCATTGGGTGTAAAGACCCCTATTTAGGAAAGTACTCCATTGGGATGTTTGGTCGATTACATTAATGGTTTCATCTAGGAGGAAAACTGGGAAAAACCCCACCATGCATACGAGGAGTTGACAGCCATCGCCAAGCTACATTGTAGCCCCATGCCTACAACACCTGGAAATCTCAGGTGTTCACTCATTAAAATACTTACCAAGCTAATTCCGACGTAGCTTCTGAGATTTGATGAGATTAGGTGCATTTAGAGTGATATTTGGTCATAGGCCTTGACTTGCCGTAATCCAGATGTGCGTTTCATATCCGGAAATCAATTATTTTTTTACATTGTGAATATAACGCCCTATAGAGACTGGAGGAGTCATCTGAAGCTATTACATACAAAATATGCAACAACAAAAAATACAGGTTCTTTGACACAATTTGATACTTCAAAATTTTACTTAAAAATCAATATTAACCGTTGAATCAATTAATCATTACACCCCTTAAGTTACAACAAAATGCTTCTCTAAAAGGCCACCATTATACCAGCAACCACACAATAATAGTTGTCCATCCAATGGCATATGCATCAGTGGCATGGGCCCAGGTGCAAGAAAATAATTGGGGCCCATCATCTAATTTCTATTCTATTTGTGGCCTGTTGCATGGGAACGTTCAGCCCATGGACTCCAATAAAGTTGTACTTTCTGCACACTCGATAGCTACGCCACGAGGTCCAACCCATAATAGTTAAATCGGCCGATATTGTCTTGTGTTTTTTTTAGGAAAAAGAGCAAGCCGAAAGCTTAATTTGTGTCTCATTGATCCATTTTTCTGTTATCCAAAATCTCCCATCATTCAGACAGAAGGCTGCAGACGCGAGATATGTCTCCACAGCATTCATCAAGGATTTGTTTCAGGGCTTGTTCGTTGTACCATGGAAATTTATCCCGCAGCTGGGTTATGTCGGAGCTTGCCGCATCACTTGGGAAAAATAAAACAGCACTTGATTACCATATGAATAACGCAACCGGTAATGGATACCCATTGTAATTTATATACATTAATTAACTCCCCTGCTCTGGCCTTCGTACGTGAAGGGCTCTCAAGTGACGCCTTCACATTGATCCCACTATTTAAGGAACGAGACAGGAGGATTTCTCCACAAATATGGATGTCACCTGATGATGCTAGTTGTATTTACTGGCTAAACGTTGTACTCAGATTGTAAATGTTGTGGATTTACTCTCCAACGCCGGTGTGCTGTACTAGTAACGAATTGGCATGTTCTGTTTACGTGACAAACCTTAGTAATTGGCTTTATCTATCGGATGGTGGCGGGTTTAACGACACTTTATATTTACGTGATATAACCGAAAAAACCTGTATCATGGAGGAACTACTGCGCAGCATCATCATAATTTAAGGAAATTTCATTTATAAACTATTGTTTCACAAGTTAATGTTATATTTACTTTATGTTTATTAGAACCAATTTTTGGTTGATAATTTTCGTGTTTTTAATAACTTATTTAAGTATTTATTTAAGGTAATTCACTAAAAAGATAGATTTGCGTATGCCAATATCATTATCCGCGAAAATTGCTATTTACGAGCATCTCTGAAATGTATCCCTCGTCCAGATAACAAGGAAATACTATATTTAATTATTTTCACAAAGGAGCGACATATTTCCTTAAAACCAGACCACTGGCAATGCACCCGATCTCAATGGCTCTCAGAAGCCAATGGGGATTGAGCCTGGTTTGTGCTTAGATGGATAACCACAATGCACAAACACGTTGTCATAAGCGGCTGCGGGGCCATGAGGTGGATGGCAGAGCAAAATCCAAGCTCCCACCTCTACAAATCCACACTTGACTAGCGTGGTGACGTATACGATAAAAAAACACAACTTACTTGGCGTGGGGAGCCCTCATCTTGAAATGGATTGACAAAACACCCGTACATCAGCTCTACATCACAGAGCCCTTGGCTCAGTCACTCACGCACTCCCTCCTCCTCCTCATATTAACTTACTTTCTGCTGCTGAAGCTGTCCAAGGGCCTGGAATCATCACCACTGCTCCTCCACACTCCTGGGCAGTTATGCAAAATATTCACAGGAACATTCATATGGGCATGGGCAGCTCAGCCTCCCCACAGCCTGAAGGCGTTTCTTCAACATTGTTGGTAATGCAAGGTCTTCAATCAAGCAAAAGCCGAATATGCTGGAGTGACAAACCAAACTTACCGTGACCTTTACTGTCATTAGTAGACCGAGACGGTCAACTCGTTATATTTGAGATTTTGATTTAATCCCAGGTGGCTGAAACCTGTATTCAAACACATAATCTGCCTCCGTGCTTTGGCACGTATTATCCTGGTTAACCACACCACCACTTCCCAGTGTTCTGCTCCCGGATGCTCAACCAATTATCTATTTTTATGACGAGTGAGATAACACCAGAGAGCCAAAAAATAACCCACACATGTGAGAAAACAGCAAACTCTGCACAGATAACTCATAACCAAATCAGATATCACTGGATGCTGATATTATCCGTGGCCGGGAATTTTACTAGGATTAGAATCAGAATATTTATTTATACTGGAGGAATATTTTTTTTACCTATAAAAGTCTCCGCGCGCTCGCGCTTGCGGGGGATTTGGCTCTCGGACAGTGGGCTATATGTATAAAAAATTTTGCCAGGCTGCATGCCCTAAGCCCCGCGGTGGGAATAGGCGATTTCGTTTTCCCGTCCCTAAACTTTAAAGTAGTTTAATTAACACATTTGTGCCGTTTCTATGATTAATTATTTACTTATTGCTCCACATCGACCGTACCAACTGACGCCAATTGCGTGGGGGGGACGGACCCTGCCAAGTGATGCGCGTTCGATCGAGCTTACGGGGGACATTTTCTTTTACGCGTTTTACAGCCAACACATACACACATCACGCTGCGGATATTTCTTCACAGTGTCATGTCCTCTTCGCCCCCCCTAACACGATGCGTCCAGTACAGACTCCGTAGATAATTATAGTTTAGTGCTTACATAGCATTATTCTTGCACGGGCGGGGAATGCTGCGGGGGGGGGGGGTAGCGGCCCAGCCCCTAGCCTGGCAATGTGCCAACGTCGCCGTCTCGCCAATGTAGGCCAGGACGGGGACTAAGCATGGCACAAGGCCTCAAGATGACTATGGTAAGCACAAAGTTCCTTGCTTCTTACGCTAACAACTCAAGTCCATTATTTACTATTGTTAACACACATTAGTTGACAAACATTACAATAATAATGTTTGTGTGTAGATAACAACTCAGCTTCATTGTTCAACATTATGAAACAAGTTCACAGATGTTACAATAATTATGTTTTTGTGAAGACAACAACTCAAGTTCATTGTTTACCATTATGAAACAAGTTCGCATGTTACAAAAATTATGTTTGTGTACACAAAACTCTTTTTAGATTTTTGGGTTGCTCAATTTCCACTTTTTTTGCTGCGCTTTTATAACGCTGCCACGGTCTACTGCCAGTCTGTGATTTCTGCTTATTTCTTAAATGCATTTCTATTGTTTCCATCACTCACGTCACGCTATTTACTCATACGTAGTACTGCGATACTGATAGCTGTGCCATCATCGGGGATTTCTGTGCCCGTCGATGTGTGTGTGTGAGTCCATGTGTGTGTCTTTGAGTCCGTATGTGTGTGCGTGTAGAGCCATGCGTGTCTTTAACTCCATGTGGGTGTCTCTTTCGAACGGACAACGTCAAAGTGTTTACGTGTGTGTGTTAGTCCATGTGTGTGTGTCAGTCGATCTGTGTGCGTGTACGTCGATGTGTATGTCAGTCCATATGTGTGTATGTTAGTCCACATGTGTGTGTAAGTCTATACATGTGTGTCACTCGATGTGTGTGTGTAAGTCAATGCGTCTGTGTGTGAGTCCATATGTGTGTTAATCCATGTCTGTGTATCTAAAGTAGATATCTGTGTGTCACAGTCCATATGTGTATGTGTGTTTAGGCCTATGTGTGTGTCAGTCCATATATGTGTAAGTTCATGTGTGTGTGTCTTATTCTATATGTGTGTGCGTAAGTACATATGTGTGTTTACGTCAATGTGTGTTTTAGTCCACGTGTAATGAGAGCCATGTAGGGCTCACGTGGTGATTGGCTGCCGGTCCCGCTTTGTAGCCAATGAGGGGAGAGCCCGGGAGCATGGCCTCGGCGTGATCAAGGCATGCTAGCTAAGGTGATTGGCTTGGCCGATCTCAGCCTCAGCTAATGGGAAGCCGGATCAGAGGCGTGGTCCCGGGAGTTGACGGGGAATGATCTGGAATGTTCCACGCTGACTACTGAGGATTGGCTTAGGGGTACCACGTGACCCAGGGGTTAAAAGGGGGAGAGGCGGAGGAGTCGGGAGCAGACCTGGGAACGAAGAGAGCAGGAGCCACGCACGTACGGGGCTCTGGGTGCCACGTGGCGTGCGACTTAGCTGGCTGTCTGCCCGCTTCCCGTTGCCTGCCAGCAACGGGGAGTGTGAGTGTAAACTGTGGAAGTGGAAAATAAAGGACTGATTCCAAGAGCCGTCTCGAGAAGGTTTATTACACACGTATTGCTGTGTGCCAGTCAGTGTGTGTGTGTGAGTCGCTGTATGTGTGTACGTCGATATATGTGTGTAACTCAAGTGCATGCCTATGTGTGTGTGAGTGCATATGTGTGTGTGTCTGTAAGTCGATGTGTTTGTGTGTGTCTCAGTCCATGTGCGTGTGTGTTAGTCGCTGTGTGTGCATGCCTCCATGTTAGTCAGTGTAACTCCATTTCTATGCGTGTCTGTAGGTCCATGTGTGCATCTTAGTCCATGTGTATGCTTTATTGACCTGCTCAAGGCCTATTATACCATCAGTAGGCCTGGCCTCTGGGTTGCTCTTCGTGCTTTCCGAGTCCCGAACCCACTCTTCACCATCCTTAAGGACCTTCATGATGCTGAGCGGCCCCGCATCTTAACTACGTGGCCGTGAGTCAGAGCCATTCCCTTTACACCTTGGGGTGCAACAGGGATGTCCTCTGGCTCCCACATTGCACCACGTAGTTCGTCGAGCTTTCAATACCTGTACCGGAAAAATTCCCATCAGCTACAGATACAATGGGAGGCTCATCGATGCCCGGGTGCGGTCAAGGGATGGCTCCCTATTGCTCAACCACGTTATGTATGCCGATGATCTGCCAATGGCTGCTCACTCGGAGGAGGAGTTCCAGGTGCTGCTGCTGAACCTGGAGCTTGCCACCAACAGGTGGGGCCTTACTATCAGCCCAAACAAAGCTAAGAACCTGCCTGGCTATTTTGTACCATCGGACACTCCACCTCCACAACTCCCAATTGGTGATGGGGCAGTTGTGGAGACAGTTGAGAGTTTCCCTGGGCAGTGTGCTAATGACCGGCTCCAGTTTAACAGCAGAGGTCTCACTCCAAATCAGTCCAGCTGCAGTATCTTTTCATTGGCTGCGTAACGCTGTGTGCAAGCTACCTGGTCAATCACAACGTACTAAGCTTCAGGTCTTCTCGGCCATCGTCATTCCCTCCCTTCTCTACGCTTGCGAAACTTGGACCCCCCTAATGGAACATCTTCGCCGGTTAGAAACATTTAGGCTGGCCTGCCTACGATCCATCCTGGGTTTAACCAGGCTGCATTGTGTGAGGAGCTCACTAATCCTTGAAAGATGTGGACAAAGTCCCATCGGTGACCTCCGGCAGGCAAGGCTGCGTTGCCTGAGTCATGTAGCCCGCATGGTCGGTCACCGCATGCCTAAACAGCTTTTGTTCCGCCGGATCGAGGAGGCTAAACGGGCGCGGCACGGGCTGGAGAAGACATGGAGTGATATGCTACAGGAGGACTTGGAGCTGAGTCCACTTGCAGATGACTGGTACCAGCCGTGTCAAGATCGGCCACTGTGGAGGAGGCTCCTCAAGGACGCTACTGGCCAGTTGGAGGCAGTCACCCTCCAACAACAACGGAGGACGGAGGAGCGACGCTCACAACAACGAGCGGAGCGCCGGGTGGCTAAAGCACAGAAAGTTGCCACAGCAGGGGCCACGGGTGGTGCATCAGCCAGTCATCTCAGTCAGTCGACCTGTGCCATCTGGGTTTGCCCCGTGACCTCTTGCCAGCGGGCGTTCAACACTTCACGTGGCCTCAAGGTGCACATAGCCTGGCACAAGTGTTGTTGTGACGTCACCGCCACTTAGTGGCCAATGGAGGTTGTTGTTCAGTCTATGTATGTATGTGTGAGTCCATTTGTGCGTGTAACTCTATGTGTGTGTATCAATGGATTTGCGTGTGTAACTACATGTGTCTGCCTTTTTTGCCCGAGCAACGCCGGGTACTAACCGCTAGTGAGCTATAAAGGTCTTTTTCACAAATGCCTAGTAGGGGCAAGTCAGAACGTTACAACAACCAACAATCCAAAAACACGATAGGAATTCAAAGTATAGAAAGGTAAACATCACTTAAAAATATATTGCCTGGTTCATCGTGCAGAACATAAACCAATGCACCATTGCACACAATAATAACACCAATCTTGATAAATACAGTGCATGATAGAAATGGAAATGATGACAAATACCTATGTTGTCACCGTCTTTAAAAGGGGGAGTGCTGCTCTCTTCATGCCAGGTGCCTTCGCACTGTGGGATGTCGACCGTTTCTCCGCTGCGTCGTCCTTCCAGCCTGTCCAGGAAAGCCTGGTTCGCTCTGATAATCAAATAACCAAATCAGTCTTCAATATTTACTAGGGACACTGCCATAGTGTAATGGTTAGCCCACCATAGGTTGCCACTTTGATTCCAGGTAAACCCCACAGATCTGTTAAGTAATCTGACCACAAATGATCGTTCAACAAAGTGGCTTATCACGTAGAAATTTCGA
Source organism: Entosphenus tridentatus (assembly GCA_014621495.2). Lineage (NCBI taxonomy): Eukaryota > Metazoa > Chordata > Hyperoartia > Petromyzontiformes > Petromyzontidae > Entosphenus > Entosphenus tridentatus. Next base: position 3,297,437 of record CM025608.2, on the reverse strand, counting down.
GCAGCGATACAATCAATCGCATGTTAACAAATGTGGAGGGAAAAACTGGAGGACCCAAAAAAAATACACGTGACCCATGGAGAGAACATGCAAACTCCAAATATACAGGCGTCATGGTTGGGATTAAACCCATGACCTCCTGTATGCCAGACAAAGGGAGATAACAAGTTGTCTGACCGGGTTGGTTGAGAAGGACAAAATGTGCTCAAAAGAGTCTTTCGTGAGCTCCCTCTAGTCGAGGCCCTACCACAAACAGCGTTGTGAACAATCAATGCATGGCTGCACCTTTACCTTATTTAACCTTGTATTATGAAGGTGCAATCATAGGGCGAATCATAATCTCTTTTGCTCGACACTGAGTAAATTTAGTTTTCATTGAAATATTGCATCTTTCATAGAATTTACTGGGAAACATTCGGTCCAAAAAATACCCATCAGCTGATGGATCAAATTTATTTCATATTTGCAAAGTGAAACAGGCCCTTGTCTGTTTTTAAATTCGTTTATTTTATTCAATCCGTTTTTGCATAAAGACCGTGTAAGTAAGATCACTCTCTCTCGCACCTCCTGTGATCCATCTGCAATTGCCGAGCTCTCTTATTCTCCTCGGCTTTCTTCTTTTCCTCCAAATCTTCTGCCTGGAAATGAGAATTAAAAAAAAAGTGATCACACTCATCCCACAAGCTCACCGGCAGTAGATATAGCATAGGGAAAAATGCAATTTCAAAGCCAATTTATCACCGCATGTAATGACTTCACCAAAACCCTCGTCTCCAAACTCTAAATGATCCAGAATTTCACTGCCAGACTCCACCAACCTTAGGTCATAATTCGATGTACAACTCAAATACATGTTTTGTGTAAATGTAGAGAATACACACCTTTATAGAATCTATAATGATTCATCATTAGTGTATTTTAGGTTAGATTGTGTCAGTATCAGGTTTTCTTTTACAATAATCCTGCACCACCTGACAGATCCAATTAGATCCAACTGTCATGTGGGAAAATATGAGAATGGGTTTTATTTTTCAGAAATCCGGAATGTTAAAAAGCAAACTGGATGTAATCTCCAGTGAAACTTCATACAGAATAATCAAAAGTTTTGCTTTCTTTTCAATATTCCTCCAGTTTGCTGATAAAACGAATCAATGTGCACATTTGCCCATGTGATAACTTGATTTGATTGTCAGGTGGTGGAGGATTATAGAAATGAAAACGAATATTATATGTACATGATCTAACCCACCAAAAACCAAATTCTAAATCATTATTTTGGTCGTGAAAGCTTACGTATATAAAGACCGAATCAATAGACCACTTGCCTGACGGGGTACTGTACATATGCAGACGGACAGTCAGGAAGTGTGTTAGGGGCCTCTAATTGGTACAGGGAGGCCTCAAAGAGGAATGGTTATGGTCAGAGAATTTAACTGATTGGAAGGAAAATTCAAAGGTAAGATTCAGAAAAACGAGGGTGGACTGTCGGGATAAGGGTTGAGAACCGCTAGGGAAAGTGGACGAGGATTGGCTGAGGGAAATGGGGTGAGCGAACCTTTGAGAAAGGGGACTCGAGGAATATAAAAGGGTAGAGCACAAGGGGAAATGACCGTTGGAGAGAAGACAAAGGTCAACCATCAAGAATTGAAGCCTGGGCCTAGAATTAGTGTTGTGTCCAAAATAAAGGCTCATAGTAAGCAAGAACTTGTGTCGGCGGCACTACACGTCCAAAAATAATCTATGAGAAAATATATATAACTGAATGAATAAAAATGTATTACTTTTACACAATACAATACCTGCATCATGAATGCGATAGTAATATTTAGTTGATAAATCAATGCATCATTATATCCGTAGAGATTATCACGTTACCTTATGTGTCAGAGAGTTCAACTTCAAGGAAGCAACAACAAAATATGTCTGAACTTAGAATTTGAGTGCATGCAGAGAATGCCAGTGATTTCATGTAATTATAGAATAAGCAACTTGGAAGCTCTGAATAAAACGTCGCAACAAAGAGTTGTGTAGATAATTGGGAAATAAAGGTGCGTGTGATGGGTGGGACGTGTGTACAGGATAGAATGTCAGGTTACTGAGAGAGGCATTGGAAGGGGTCAGTGAACAAGGGAAGAAACAAAACCCAGTTGGGCAATGGTAGAGGGAGTACTGCAGTGTGCACTTTATTCCAATGGTGTTCATCCTCATGTGGTGTTCATCCTAGTTGGGCGGTATTTATAAATTAATATTGATTCATTTTGATCATAAGAATAGACCTTGAAGGTGAGCCACTGACTGTACAACAGTGGTGCCCAAAATGTGAATCACGATTCATGGATGGATCGTAATTTTTATTGTGGCTCTCAGGACAAATGATAACAAATGTTGGCATAAGCGTACAACAAATTTAATTACGAATCATGGAAAAAAATAACTAATAATTATTTGTACAGGTTTCCCTCGCTGTATGCGGGTTCAGTTTTTCTGATTTTGCGTATATGTGGCTCATCTATTTCTACCCAAAATTTGATATACAGTATGCGGTTTTAATTCACTCACATGCGTCTATGCAGTCAGACGTGGGACAACATTGTATGTACTACTGTATGCACTACTCAGCAGGCAGCTGTTTCGTGCGGTGTATTGTGAGGTGAGTGATTGCGGTATATGCTATGTTATCTCATGGTGCGTGCCGTGTTAAATTTTGTGAACACGGATATTCGATTTCTTTAACTGAAAATTGTCCATAATTTGTCAATTGTGTTAACGCAAAATTTTGTAAACCAAATGTTCTTAAATCGAGGGATACCTGTATATTAAAAGATTATATAAGATCTACCAATACATTTTGATTTAAAGCTTTCGTGACTGCAGGGATTCATATTCTTGGTTCTTTCGGTAAAGTCACGTATTGTTTTATATATATTTATTATTTTATTATTTCCCTTCTACGTGACTTTACCGAAAAAAACAAGAATATCTACCAATAAATTGCGCCAATATTTTGTCTACTGTACTGTATAAAGCATTACAGGGTTAAATTCATGATGGATAATTGTTGGTCATAGTTTTCTGGTGGATGGCAGTTCCCATTGAGATCCACTAACATGGATCAGAGTGCTTGGAGTGTTGGCCACTGCTGCTGTACAACAACTGAACCTTATGGTGGGACCCCAGGGTCCCATAAGCCCCCGGCTCTCGCATGAACTGCATTGCGACGTCATTTTATGTCTGTTGAAGGCAAACAATATGGCAATATATTCCTCTCGACGAGCTCTACATGATGTGCTAATGAAAGTTTCAAAGTTTTGTTTATGACTACGGCAATTTTGGAAACGACGGGTGATTGGTGAAGAACGAGGGGATTTATTTCTGGTGGGCCACGGCGTTTATGTGCGCGGTGGGGCAGAGTCACCAAAAATAAATAAATTAATTACGATTTTTACTTCTGTTTATTGGGGACCCCGAGGTCCCGCCATAAGGTTCAACTATTGGATTGATAAGGAAGGACGAAATGGTCATGTATGTTGGTATCACCACCATTGGCTGTGATGGCTACACTTGAGTGGTTAGTGAGAGAGGGCTGTGTTGTTGAGTAAAGGCTGCTTTGCTGGGAGCTGGAGGGTAATTTATAAATCCATACCTTTCTTCTCTGTGTCTCCTTTTTCAGTCTGTGTGCCTCCTCTTCCTCCTTCCGCTGGGAATCTCTGTAGTCCCTGAATTTACTCCTGGCCTGAGCAAATAACACATTCATTTACCATTCATTTAAATTCCAATAAAAAGAAACCACAACACTTAAAAAGTTATTTACAATACTTATTTTAAATAACTTTTTCTAGTCAGAGGCAGCTGTAAGGCTAAGTGGTCGACAGCAGAGGACATTGCAACAGCATCCATTGTTCTATACTTTTCGATTTAAAGCTTTCGTGACTGCAGCGATTCATCGTCTTGGTTCTTTCGGTAAAGTCACGTAGAAGGGAAATAATTAAAGAATTAAAATTAAACATAATAAAATAATTATCACGACGTTTCGGCCACAACGCAAGCAGCCGTCCTCAGGTGAAGAATGAAACACCACCAAGCTTGGAGCGTATATTTAAGCTGGGTTGGAGGGGGAAGAAGAGCGCCTTGACAAAATAATTTGCATATCAAGAGGAATTTAGCATATTTATGGGAAATGCGTAGGAGGTGGGCGGGGGGTTTCAAAGTCATATTATGCCCGTGCATTATGCAGGATTAGCAGCATCAAAGGGAGGGGATGGAGTAGCATTAACAAAGGGAAGGAATGTTAATAGTATGTAGCTGCAGTTACTAAACCACCACGTAAAAAACTAAAGTATAAACTACATAGTATCATCAGTACACTAAATACTCTCCAATAAGCTGAGCTACTAACAGTAAGTAATACATTACAATTCTATGTCGCAAAAAATATAATATGCTTCCAGCTAAACTTTTTTTTTTACATCACACGGATCTACCCCGTACTATATACTACCATAGACAAACCCAACATTAAATTATATACGGTATTACTATACACCACTCTATACCTTAAACTATAATATTACCCTAAGTATTATTCTACCCATCCTACTGTATACCACACTGCTGTATATTCACTATACAATTACGATACTGTATATTACCTAATACACCGCATCAAACACTACAATTTTATACTATTTATACAATCTGCTATACACTATACCATTGACCGTCGCGTGAAAGATACTAAGAGGAAGCAACGAAACATATCAATGGGAGAGTGGTGGCAGGAGACCCGCAGCGGAGCAAATAATCCAATTCCCTGTGGAGAACACAATATATATCGTCAATGCCAGTGAGTGGACTGCGGTCTGAAAGTCACCGTAAACGCGAACACAATCAGTTAAGATCCAAAATGACTTATTACGTCCTTCCAATGATTGCTGAGCCAGAATCCATCTTCTCGGTTGAAATTGTCTCTGTGTTTGTATATGTGGATCGCCTCATGAACGAATCTCTGATGGTAGCCAGATGGCTTGCAGAGAACCTCTGTCTTGGAGAAGTCAATGTCATGTGAGCCCACTGAATTGTAACAGTGATCTGCCACAGCTGAGGTGTTTGTCCTACCGTGTTTCAGGTCTGCTTTATGTTCACGGATGCGGTTTAGTAACTGCAGCTACATACTATTAACATTCCTTCCCTTTGTTAATGCTACCCCTATCCCCTCCCTTTGATGCTGCTAATCCTGCATAATGCACGGGCATAATATGACTTTGAAACCCCGCGCCCACCTCCTACGCATTTCCCATAAATATGCTAAATTCCTCTTGATATGCAAATTATTTTGTCAAGGCGCTCTTCTTCCCCCTCCAACCCAGCTTAAATATACGCTCCAAGCTTGGTGGTGTTTAATTTTTCACCTGAGGACGGCTGCTTGCGTTGTGGCCGAAACGTCATGAGAATTATTTTATTATGTTTTAATTTTATTTTTTTATTATTTCCCTTCTACGTGACTTTACCGAAAGAACCAAGAAAATGTTCTATACTTCTCTGTGCTCCTCCCCTCACCAACTCACACTGACTAATGTGGTGAAGAATCTATAAACAAACCCCCATCACTAGCATTACCTTAAAACTTACTGACATTTATCTATGGGACCTTTTTGCCAACATCAAAACTATGAAAAAAGAATAGGCTTCATGTTTGTGGCAATAACACAAGTGTTACGATGCCCAAACACTAACTAGACACCTATTACAAGGCATGAAGTCTGCATTAACCACACATGCTTGTAAAATATACAAACATGCTCTGTTGGTTAATGCAGACTTGATGCCTTACAATAGGTGTCTATTTGATGTTTGAACATCTGTGTTATTGCCATTTAGTGTCAAGCCTATTAATTTTTACTGACATTCTTCTTATTAAGGTGCACTGAAGGAAGTAAAATGTGAGGAGAGATGGTCAGTAAAATTATTGTTGTGATGTTAATTAATGTCCTCATCCTGCAGTCGATGGTCAAAAGGGCTGTATACGTTTCACAATACTGTTATGAAACACAAATGACTGCACTGGATTTGGCACTAAGAATCAAATATAGTGCCTTACCATGGCTGTGTCTGCTTGAGGCCCTTTAGCGGTGTCTTTTTGGCTGCTCCACTCAACTTTGTTCAAGAAGTGCTCATTGGTCCTGGGGAAAAAGTGAGGACAAATATGAGTTCATCAAACCTTCTCTCACACCTGAAGCTCGCAAGACAGTAAAAAGAAAAGGTAAAGGTGAAGCCCTGCAATGATTTGTTCATGCCACTGTTGGGGGGAAGAGCTTCGACTAGAGCAGGGGTCGGCAACCTGCAGCTCCGAAGCCTCAGGTGGTTCTTTGGCTTCCCCATCGTGACTCTTTGGCTGCCCCCTTGTGGTTATTTGGCTTCACCCTTGTGGCTCCTTGGCTGCCCCTAGTGGCTGTTTGGCTGACCCCTTGTGGCTCTTTGGTTTCCCCCTTGAGGCTTTTCGGCTTTCCCCTTATGGCTGTTTGGCTTCACCCTTGTGGCTGTTTGGCTGCCCCCTTGTGGCTCTTTGGCTTCTCCATTGTGGCTCTTTGGCTACCCCCTTGGCGGGAAGCCATTTTTTTACTTAAATCTTAAGCATAATTTAACATAGATCATTTATTAAATATGGCATGGAATGGGATGCGATGGAATGCTCTGGTGACGACAAAATATACAGTTAAACTGTCTTCTTAAACAATAACGAAGGGGGAAAGAACTAAATAGATGCAGTTTATTCCATAACATTTTTGTTCATTTTCGTCAGGATTTTTTTGGCACCTATTGTATACCTGCTGTGTTTGTGTACAAGTAGCTCTGCGTGTGGTGCGGCTCTTGAAATATTTTTGTCAAAGATTTTTAAAAAATGGCTCTTCTTATTTGAAAAGTTGCTGACCCCTGTACTAGAGGGAGCTACAGAGAGTCCCTGGAGAAGATATCTTGCCCTATTCTTCTGATGGCCTGCCAATCGATTAACTGTGGTGAACTCATCTGTACAGCTGGGTGGACACAGGTGGAGAGATTTTAAAACACCCCACTGTTACAACTGTCGTGCCGACAGATCAAATTTGCGACTTAAGTACTTAATAATTGAGTACAAAAATAATAACATTTTATAGGCTTTTGTCAGTCCACTGTTGGATGAAGGCCTCCAGATAACACGTAAGTCATTGTGATTGTTTGACCATACTTCATCGCGCTGGTCAGTGCGTGCTTGTGGGATGAAGGGTCCAGGGCCAGTTCAGCTATCACTCACCAATCGTGTAAATTGTCACTACAAATCCACATTTGTCTCTCCAGTACTGAGGTTAAAAATCGCAGAAGGTACTCATTTAAGGCAGGGTTGACCTCGGGGAGGCCCAGAACCATTGATAGAACTCAGTTTAACACGTAGGCTTTCACGACCAATATTATCCATAATAAAGGTTTTTTGGGTTACATCGCATAAATATAAATTCATGGTTGATATAACTCATACCAGCTTCTTTACATCTTCTGTACAACTAGAAAAAGGTCTCTTAAGGACTCGTCGGGTGAAGTTTTATTGCGAGTGATTGTACCGGGAGTGATCCATTGCGAATGATCTCCTCCTTTGGTCATCTCTCTGCTTATGTCGACTTTCTGCTTCTATAGCCTAATAAACGAGCACACACACACACGGCAATGGACATTGGTACTTTGAAATAAGCAATGAAATAACAAATGTTATACATACACGTTTATGACAAGTTTTTTGTAAATGAGAAAATCATTTCTATTTTGTTGAAATTTTGCTTAACAATAACATGCTAGGAGATAAAGAAATGTCAATATCGAACTCCTGCAAATCAGTGCATTGATCTATGTTAGAAAACGGTGTGTGGAAAGAGACATCATGGAACTAGTTTGAAGATTTATTGACTTACCTGTTATCTATCGGGGGACTGGCGGAGGGGTGGGGGGAGATAGAGCCCTGAATTTTATCATGTGAAGTACTTTAGTTATATCTGTCAAATGGCAGTCAATTTACAATACCTTGCTAATCTTGTCAAGGAGCATAAACCATCACACAAACTCCAGTCTTGCTCGCGGCAGTTTTTGGCTAGCCTTTGAACAAAGATGGTGACCGCATGGCATGGTGCAGCCATTCGGAATGCTGTTCTTTCTGATAAGCCACTGGAGTTATGCACTGTTAAATCTAGATTGAAAACTAATTTCTTTACAAATGTTTGTGTTTAGTTTGTTGTCCTTCCCCTCACCTCCAATTAGCACAGTTGGCTATGTACGTTGCGAAAGAAGTTCAATATACAGTACATGCATCCAAAATATAGGCTTCAGAGCTGTAGAATTATCCAAAATAAGTGAAAACCAAATTTTATATAATGGGTTTTTGTGCAGTCTTTGGTTACCAGACTGAGACCATCAGCCTCAATACACTTGAGAACCTGGTTTAAACACAGAGGTGGCTGACACAAATTAGACTCCAGGATTTTACTCTGGCCTCACTTTCTGCCTCTGAATGTCCTTTTTCTTTTGGAACTCGGCCTCATCCTGGGCTCTGCGGCAACGCTCACGCTCCTCGCGATCCATCTGTCACCGAGCGGCGAGACAGACACATTCAGGAGGCCGAGAAGTCTCTTGGCGAATAACGATGCTTCGACTCGTCACATGAAATTGTTTATTACACGTCTTTTTACACTATGTAACACAATTTTTGTTCCAGGGTAGTAAGTTTTATTTCGTAATTGCTTAATGCCTAAAAAGTATAAAAAAATGGCTATTATCCCCCACAAACTTTGCTTTTGTGACCCCGACAGTGATATTTAGAAATGTGCCTATTTTCAATGAGAAAACGGGCGAATTTGTGTCTTTTCGTTCACATAAAGTCATAAAAAAACAACATATTAATCTAAATTAACATGTATTTATACTAGAGTAATACAAAAATGGCTACAAAAGATTTAGACACCAAGGCACACTACTACAGGCGGGATTCATGTTGCTTTTTGCTGACTTTATGTGAACGAAAAGACACAAATTCGCCCGTTTTCTCATTGAAAATAGGTAAATTTCAAAATATCACTGTCCTGGTCACAAAAGCAAAGTTTGTGGGGACTCCATACTCAATGGGGACTAATAGCCATTTTCTGTACTTCTGAGGTATAAGCAATTAGAAAAAAACACTTACTACCCAGGAAAAAAAAAAGTTGTTACACACTTTTATCAAGCCATACATCAATTATTTGAATATATTTTTTACAATGAATGGACATTATAGGCAAATTATATGCTTAATATTGCATTTAGGATACATGTACAGCCCTTTGTTAATCCAGTGATGAATGATAGCCCCCAGGCTGGTCAGTGCGGGTTGGTGAAAGCATGGATAGGCATATTTATTTGTTATGCTCATTTGCCCAGGAAAGCCTCATTGAATCTCGTGACTTTTTTCAGGAGGGTCCTTCCAAGTGTGACCCGTGCCCACTGCGCCTCGATCTTTACTGGCCTTGACTGTTAGACGACACAGGGTGGTCATCAATAAATGATTAAATAAAAGTTTTGGTAACACTCCCGCATTGTTTTCCTTGGTTCCACTGCCAGATCATCTTTTTCGTAAAATGCGACACGACCTGCTCTCACTCCCAACACCGGCCACGTGCACACAAAGGACTTTCTGTAAACTTAATGTGCTAGCGTCACGATTGGTCCTCAATACGGGCCTCCCTCTCTTCAAGATCCCAAGGGATTCTATCTCACACCATTAATTTTACAGATTTTAATTTATGTTAAAATATAAAAATTCAAGAATTAACTAATTTTTCAAGTTCACTAATATCTAATGTATTACAAAACATAAATGTGTTCATGGTTATTTTATTTTGAAGGATGGCTACTGTTAAATTGGAATAGTTAAGCTAAATTTATATGCCAACTAACCTTATCCAGTGGTCACATGACTGGCAATTAAGTCACGCGCCTGCCTCACGTTCGTTTTACGAAGGGCGTGGCCTAACATACCGCCCATCTATCCTAAGCCAATCGTAACTCCGCAACATCCACAAGGTTTAAAACCCATTAATTACACCCTCTCTAACACGATAGTGTGAATATATGCGTCATTTAATAGTAACATAACCACACTGGTTACACAAGTTTTCACGGTAATAATAATAATAATTTACTTTTATAAGGTGCCCTTAAAGAACAGATCTCAGAGTGCAATGCATTTAAAGGCAGAAAATAAGTAATAAGCAAACGGGGAAAGAAAGACTAAAGATACAATATAGTGAACTAGAGAGAGTTAGCGATGATTACTATGTCAATTGCCATCAAGTAATTTTCAGGTTATTTAAAAATATTGCCAAATTTGGACCATGAAGCCAGCACACAGTGGACTACTCTTTTGCGGATGACGTCACGGGATTATTGACATCCACTGTGAAGCAGACAGCGCGTAATATTAGTATGATAATTACAGGTGCTGTGCAAGTTATGTTGTGGGCAGCAGAGGGCAGTGCAGGATAAATCCACTACCCTACGCCGCCCACATTCACCAACCAGCACTGACCAGCATGGTGAAGCGTAGTGGAAAAACACCGCCAGCAGTGGATTGAAAAAGAGCCGTACATGTGCGTGTACACGGCAATACGTAGCCAATTGGGTCTTTTCACAAAGGGTGGAGGTCGCATGGGTACGATATCCCCATTGAGGGTGTGTATGGATGAGCAGTGTGCTGCAGGATCCTCTCACCCTGGCTTGGATCTTGGCTCGGCTCGTCGTCAGCTGCTGATTCTTTCGCACCTCCCCCTCCGACAGGGATCCGCCTGTGACCATGACCGCGCCAGTCAATGACAAGCAAAGGGGGCACTATTTCAGCAACCACGGATGTGGACCGTGAAACTGTTACCTTAGGACCCTCTCCAGCGAAGTTTTCACTCACACAGCAATATGCCACATTCCACTGTCAGCATGTTTAGTTAATTTCTAAAAAACATTTTGTTTAACCAGGTGAGAATTCAATGTTAGGCTCATTTGTAAGAGTTGTGTTGGGCATTAGTTTGCCAGTGGGTGTGATTATTGAAAGGTATGATCCCAATTGAGAAAGTTGCGGTAAGTCTCGCATTTCGCAAATTTAGTCCCTGACTCCAGCACACAGTGCCTACTCTTGGGAATGACATCACGGGGTCTCTAATATCCTGTGAAGGAGATGGCATTCAGTATTCATATGGTTAATACACCCGCCGTTAAAATCAGGGTGACCACTCGATTCGAAATATGAACCTCTGTAACAAGCGACAAATGTGCTCCCGCTAGTCCACGTCACTGACCATGTAAACAGACAGCATGCCGAGTTCGTGTTGAGTCACATCTGTGATCCACCACTTCAGAAGCAAAGGTCGGTGGAAACCACGGGTTTGTGAAGAAACTAATAGCATGCTGCGAACGAGCTTTGACACAGCTGCTGTGGTGATATGTTAACTCCCTCGCCTGGTATAGAGAAGGTCGTGGGTTTGATCCCGACCGACACCTGTATATTTGGAGTTGATATGTTCTCCCCGTGGTCGTGTGGATTTTTCGCCAAGTCCTCTGGTATTTTTTCTCCACATTTAGAAACATGTGTTTCGAGTATTTAGCTGTTATACATTTCCACATTATACGCCACTATGTTGCACTCTCATTTGTGGCTAGGTTGCTTCTACAAAAGAGCTATATACAGTGAGGGAAAAAAGTATTTGATACCCTGCTGATTTTGTACGTTTGCCCACTGACAAAGAAATGATCAGTCTATAATTGTAATGGTAGGTTTATTTGAACAGTGAGAGACAGAAAAACAACAACAAAATCCAGAAAAATGCATGTCAAAAATGTTATAAATTGATTTGCATTTTAATGAGGGAAATAAATATTTGACACCCTCTCAATCAGAAAGATGTCTGGCTCCTAGGTGTCTTATAAAACAGGTAACGAGCTGAGATTAGGAGCACACTCTTAAAGGGAGTGCTGAGATTAGGAGCACACTCTTAAAGGGAGTGCTCCTAATCTCAGCTTGTTACCTGTATAAAAGACACCTGTTCACAGAAGCAATCAATCAATCAGATTCCAAACTCTCCACCATGGCCACGACCAAAGAGCTCTCCAAGGATGTCAGGGACAAGATTGTAGACCTACACAAGGCTGGAATGGGCTACAAGACCATCGCCAAGCAGCTTGGTGAGAAGGTGACAACAGTTGGTGCGATTATTTGCAAATGGAAGAAACACAAAAGAACTGTCAATCTCCCTCGGCCTGGGGTTCCATGCAATATCTCACCTCGTGGAGTTGCAATGATCATAAGAACGGTGAGGAATCAGCCCAGAACTACACGGGAGGATCTTGTCAATGATCTCAAGGCAGCTGGGACCATCGTCACCAAGAAAACAGTTGGTAACACACTACGCCGTGAAGGACTGAAATCCTGCAGCGCCTGCAAGGTCCGCCTGCTCAAGAAAGTACATATACATGCCCGTCTGAAGTTTGCCAATGAACATCTGAATGATTCAGAGGACAACTGGGTGAAGGTGTTGTGGTCAGATGAGACCAAAATGGAGCTCTTTGGCATCAACTCAGCTCGCCGTGTTTGGAGGAGGAGGAATGCTGCCTATGGCCCCAAGAACATCATCCCCACCGTCAAACATGGAGGTGGAAACATTATGCTTTGGGGGTGTTTTTCTGCTAACGGGACAGGACAACTTCACCGCATCAAAGGGACGATGGACGGGGCCATGTACCGTCAAATCTTGGGTGAGAACCTCCTTCCCTCAGCCAGGGCATTGAAAATGGGTCGTGGATGAGTATTCCAGCATGACAATGACCCAAAACACACGACCAAGGCAACAAAGGAGTGTCTCAAGAAGAAGCACATTAAGGTTCTGGAGTGGCCTAGCCAGTCTCCATACCTTAATCGCATAGGAAATCTGTGGAGGGAGCTGAAGGTTCGAGTTGCTAAACGTCAGCCTCGAAACCTTAATGACTTGGAGAAGATCTGCAAAGAGGAGTATGACAAAATCCCTCCTGAGATGTGTGCAAACCTGGTGGCCAACTACAAGAAACGTCTGACCTCTGTGATTGCCAACAAGGGTTTTGCCACCAAGTACTAAGTCATGTTTTGCAGAGGGGTCAAATACTTATTTCCCTCATTAAAATGCTAATCAATTTATAACATTTTTGACATGCGTTTTTATGGATTTTGTTGTTGTTATTCTGTCTCTCACTGTTCAAATAAACCTACCATCAAAATTATAGACTGATCATTTCTTTGTCAGTGGGCAAACGTACTAAATCAGCAGGGGATCAAATACTTGTTTCCCTCACTGTAGCTCAGAGAGCCTTACCTGGTAAAATAAAACTGTTTCGTTTCGTTTATAGTGTAATCGTTTTATTTGTCAGCTCCACTATTATTTGCAACCAAAAACTCAGTGGAAATATTCACTGTATCTTATTTAGCCAGGCGATGGTGGTGCATGCCTTTCATCCAGTTCTTTAGTAGGCAAGGGTTGGTGGATCACACAAAAGTTGCAAAACTCCCTTCCCATGGTTGTCGAGTTGCCATATTCTGGCTTGCAAGGTGAATGCGGTTCAGCAAAGTGCAACCTAAAGTAATCTTTCCTATCTGTATGGTACAGACTGTCAGAGTGTTGCCGCCTTGCACGTGCAGGTTTACTCCAGGTGTATACAAACTCATTAATTGGCTGAAAACATCATAATATATATGCTACTTCGTGGGTTGTGGATTGTGCAGCATTGTGAGATTCAGTTTTCATGAGTAATGCTTTATAAAAAAACGTATTATGATCACTTTTATCACCACGCGGGCATGTGAAACTAACAAACAGGCTGGGCTTCTCGGTTTTCCAAGTGATGGCAGTACCCAGAGTACGTTATTGGATCCATCTACGCAGATCTTTAAATGGTATGTCCTCACTGGGTCTTCTGTGGGTGATTCGGTTTGCTCCAACACACAAAACAGGCATGAACGGAATCGGCCAAAGATCAGAGTGCAGGGCCTTCTGGAAAAACAGTCTTGACACTGAGGTTTCCTGGATAAATGGACGTATTGGCGGTACACGGTGCAGCATAACACACCAATTCTCATTAAAGTCTAAAATCTAAATTTTAACTGACATTCACCTTCCGACTGCTTCGACATCACGAGAACTGATTTTGACACACCCCACAAGATTTTATGACCAGGACTGTGAATCGCAGGAAAATAAATTATTATTGGAAAAAAAAGCTTCTTTATTTATACCACTCACCAGTGTACCGCCAGTATGTTAAAATGCTGAGAATAGTTATTTATAGGGTGGAGCGGTAGCACAGTGGTTAGTCCACGGTTCCCAAATCCTTATGTGATCAAACAACCCTTCTTGCCTTCAATTCGCTTGATCACAGGCATGTCCCACTGCATCCAAATGATTCGAATTAAAGGGGAATATGCAAGGCTTTATTATGGCAGAGTGTGGGGGAAACGGAGATAGAAGGAAGTGTTTTGAGTGCGTCAGTGTAAAATACGATCCTGTATCCATTGTACAATGTAATGAGTCGGTGGTGGTGCCAGCCTATTGGGGGCTATGAGCTGAAATTTAAGAAATAAATGCCGCAAATGCTACGGAAGATAAAATATAACATGTGTACTTTCATTTACTAATTGCAACTATTTTAGGCGCATTTTTTTTTTAAGATGAGAGTTAATACATTTTATATATAGATCTGAGTTCTATTTTTAGTGAACCCCTATACTTTCATGAATCTGCAGATGCTTGACCTATTTTGGGTCCCTACCTTTTGCTTAGATTCCCTATGCATCCACTGTTGGGAGCTGTAGCCAGAGTGTGGTTAATTATGTGTGTTGTAGTGACGGATACATTGCTCCAAATCCATGGAGTCCAATGTGCACACCCTCGGGAGTAGCAAGAGTGGGATTTTAACAAAACTCACCGACGTGCGATGGGGTGATTCGTACTCCCACAGCCCTCCTCTCACTCCGCAACCGGTCCAACGCTGCCTCCTCCTCCGCCGCACCTTTATAACACGCATGCGGGGAGAGTTGGCTAGCTCACAGTACCATGCCACCTTGTTTGTTGTTGTTATTTCACACCAATGCAACTCCAGATAATGCATTCGGGGGGAATTATCTGCAGTTATAGGTAAAGGTGCAGCCGTGAAAATCTTCGTAATGTTATGGATGGAGGAAGTTTCCTCCACTAGGCTTCCACTAGAGGGAGCTCTAGACAGACCCTCTTCTAGAGGGTATTTTTGTTACATATATCAAATGATTCAGATTCTGAAGCTAGCTAACCTCAGTTGCTCTTGATATAAAAACAAGTTCTAAAATGGGTTTGATGGACTGAAACAAATCTCGATGCATAGACACCACACGCAAAAAGAAAACCATAAAAATGTTGCATTATTTTTTATTTTGCCAAGAGCGCTCCAAGCCTGGCACCGTGAATGTGATCACATCACCACAACTGCGTGGTGAATTAATTAACTTTTCCACACTATAACCTGCCACGCACAATCTGCGAATCGACTCTCAATTTACGATTACGTTGTTTTTGTTTAAATCGAAAGCCTACGTGTTAAATCGAATATGACTTATTATATAAGAATAAGGATTTGCATGTATAATGAGAAAGCGCCATCTAGTGAGCGCCAAGGGGTAACTGCACGGGCACTATCGGGTAACCGGTATCTAATCCTGAGTGGGGATTATATCTGGGCCAACGGTAACGGGCAGAGTCAGAGAGAATGTTCGGGAACCATCGGGAAGGTTCCACGAGGGGGCGTGGCTAGAGGCGGAGCCTAGCTCCGCCGGGAGGAATATAAGCAGAGGCAGCGGAGGACTCGTGGTCGGTGTGGGAAGCCTCGAGTTTGGACCGCGTCGCTGCTCATCCTCTCCTCGCCATCAACCACGTGGCGGATCCCGGACACGCCGCCAGTCAGTGGCTTGATCGGAGAGAGAGGGT
The DNA here is from genome assembly GCA_014621495.2 of Entosphenus tridentatus. Classification (NCBI taxonomy): domain Eukaryota; kingdom Metazoa; phylum Chordata; class Hyperoartia; order Petromyzontiformes; family Petromyzontidae; genus Entosphenus; species Entosphenus tridentatus. The sequence continues at coordinate 3,281,418 of CM025608.2, read as the reverse complement.
GGTGGACCTCGTAGGTGGGACAGAGAGAACGCCTCGTCCATGGCAGTGATAAAGGGAAATAACCCGGAGAGAGAAGGAGTGGAGCTGTGCAGTAATTCAGTTAATAAAAGGACACCAATAATAGTAGGTTTTTACCCTTTTAACTGGTACAAAACTGACACCTTTATTCAAGGCATCATGTTTGCAATGACCACAACACAAGTAGTCAAAAAAGCAAACAAAAAGAAGCAACTCTGATAATGATAATAATAACATGCACTGACACCATTCAAGACTCGTCATGGAAGTCGCTTATTACACATGTTTAAATGCCCTATTATCATTCACACTTTCTGTTGCTGGCCACGTTGTGTTATAGGTCTTTTGAGCCCTTGCTTAATATCTATGATTTAAAAAAAACACAGTGATGGCAAAACAACTTACGTGTCTTCAGACGCTGGTACTTCTCTGCATTAGGCGTCAGCATGGTGTACACTCCTTGTCTGCCACGACAAAAACAAAGACACAGATCCCCCGTATAGCCTGAAGATAGTGTTGGGGCAAGAGCTGTTAGTGAGCAGCTATAAAGACCGCCACGGCATACGAGGAGGTGGTTGGTCAGCACCACGCCCGGCCACCTTTGTCTCCCTTGTGGCGATGTTTACACACGACACCAGGTACTCATTTGAGGCTGAGTCGACGTCACCACCACCCACCCCTCCAAAGACAAAGATCTATCTTATAGCCTTAACAGGCTGTTGGGGAAAGTGCTGTTATTAAGCACCTATGAAGGCCAGCAAGGAACACGAGGGGGTGGGTGGCCAACACCACACCCGACCGACTTTGTCTCCCCAGTGGTGATGCAATCACAGACAGCACCCCGTCCTGATTTGAGGCTGAATCAACCCAGGGGAAGCCCAGGACCTGTTCAGAGAATCGTCACTGGTGTTAGCCGTGAGCGGGAATCGAGCTCTGGTCGTCGGGTTCATAGTGCAGCTACCGCTCCCCAACACCACCTATCCACTACCCCCACCCACCATCTCACCTGAGGGCAACTTGAACCCCAGATCAACTACGTACGAGACACGCCTACCGGGCAGTGCGGGGTTTGTGCCGCGTCACGGATTCGTCATTTCACGGTAGCGAACGAGTGTTTACTCACAGAGCGAGGCGAAGATATATAAGCACACAGAGTGAGACAGACATATGGTGACAGATACATGGAGATACAAAGAGACAAATATCCCCCTATAACCTTATCAGACTTTTGGGGTAAGTGCTGTCAGCGAGCACGCGAGAGACTGGGTGGCTAGCACCCCACCCGGCCGCCTTTGTCTCCCTAGCGGGGATGTTTACACGCCGCACCAGGTAGATTTGAGGCTGAATCGATCTAGAGGAAGCCCAGGACCGGTTCAGATAATCGTCACTGGTGCTGGGCGTGAGCGGGAATCGAACTCGGGTAGCTGGGTTCGTATCGCAAGGACAAAGTGACATACTTAAGAGACACAAAGATGGAGACACAAAGACACGTACATGAACGGACATTCAGAGACGCACATGGACTGGGAGAGATGCATTGAGAGGCTCGGCGATATAGAGGGACACAATGAAACAAATAGACACAAAGTCACTAAGAGACAGAGATGGTTATGGAAGGTCAAAGAAACAAACGCAGAGACAGACGGAGAGGCGCTCAATCATGACAGGGACACGAGATCATCACAGCTTCACAAAAAGCACAGCGCTTGTGCCAGGCTGGGTGCACCTTGAGGCCACGTGAAGTGACAGAAGACTCAGTGACAGGCCACGGGACAGACCCAGTTGTACCAACTCTCACCCTCTCCGCTCACTTGCCCAATTACCGCACAAAATCTGCGTCCCTCACTGCCCCTCCAGACTTAATTCATAATTACTGTAAATGTACATGGCCTTGTCAATCCATCACTGGATGAAGCAACCCTCACGCCACGCATTGATGATCATCATCCAGAAAATACTCATTGAGGGGAACCCACCTTTGGGGCCCTCTAGAAAATACTCAGAGGAACCCACCTTTGGAACCGTCCAGAAAATACTCATTCAGGGGAACTCACCTTTGGAACACTCCAGAAACTACTCATTCAGGGGAACTCACCTTTGGAACACTCCAGAAAATACTCATTCAGGGGAACTCACCTTTGGAACACTCCAGAAAATACTCATTCAGGGGAACTCACCTTTGGGGCCCCTCCTGAGGGCAGTCGCCCCCCGGGTTGCCGGGAGTTGCTCCGCTCGCAGACTGAGTGACCCCGCGCCCGGCCATGCTAACGTCCCGTGGCCTCCCGATCTCCGCCTCCTTCTCATCATCCCCATCCTCGGCTTCCATGTGCACCCCCCTCGCATCTCGCTGGCCGGACATGCTGCCAGAACGTATGCAACAGCACCGCTTCCTTGACCCGAGTTACTACAAGCCTTCCACCTGCGCTAAAAAAAATATTTATACAAAGCAATGGTCCACGCGAGTGTACAAGCAAACGTCTCGCGGCGTGTCGTTACGCCGACTGCTGTTGTTGGCTAAGAACAGCGCACGAGTTGACGTCGCCGGGCAGTGCTTGGACGTCACTGGGATTTCCTAGCAGGGAGGTACCCCACCGGCCTACCACGTCAACACCAAAGACAAAGATGCCCCCGTATAGCCTAAACACACTGTTGGGGCACGGCACACGAGGGGGTGGGTGGTCAACACTCAACACCACGCCGCACGGCCACCTTTGTCTCCCTCATGGCGATGTTTTCACGCCGCACCAGGTACTCATTTGCGGATCAGTCGACGTCACCACCACCAACCCCTCCACCCCACCACCCACCCCTCCACCCCACCACCCCACCACCTACCCCTCCACCCCTCCACCCCACCACCAACCCCTCCACCCCACCACCCCACCACCTACCCCTCCAC